>CM018693.1:108858148-109381023 GCA_009363875.1 Mikania micrantha | reverse complement strand
TGCAGCGGAAAATCAAGTGTTTGACAAATTGCAGCGGAAATGTAAATAGTTCAACACAACATTGTTTAACCAAAATAAAAGTAAATTGTTTTTGAAATAACAAGACAGTATGCATGTAGTTCCTAATGCTCGTTCCTTAGATTGTGCATCCCTGTCCTCCTGCTAGTCATACTAGTTACCTGAGAATACAAGTTTGAAAAGTGTCAACACAATGGTTGGTGAGTTCACAGGTTTTGATATACATATAGTAAGAAAGTGTGTCATGCTGTTTATCAATGTTAGTACCGAGCCCTAGGCCCAAAGTGTCAGTGCGTCACTACCGAACTAGACTTGTTTGTCCTTGCCTCCGCTATGTCTCGTATACATAGCAAGTTAGGTCAGAATTTGCACGGGTTATGACATCCAGTCAACATTGTGCCCCGTGGGGTTAGTCATTCCCTAATGGATCCATCCAAATCTACCACGTTGTTCGTACATTAACGGTAAGACTTTGTGAGGGCTTAATACGAGTTCAACACTTAATGTTTGTCCAATAAACCAGCATACACAAAAATGTTTGTCATAGCATAAATGTTTGACTCGATGTAACTAGTATTCTCCCCCTATTTAAAAGCGTTTGAAAAAGAGTAAAGAGGGGCCGTAAACTCACCTTAGTGATATGAATGTATGTAAGCGTAAGCTCCTGAATCGTCAAGTAGCACGTCGGTCACCGGCAACCTATATCGTATACCGTACGTGAGTTCGTGTATGTGACCGTGCTAGTGTTTGTGTTAGTGCTCGTGTTTGTGTCCAACAACCCTTGGTTGTTCATGTTTGTCCGTGTCGGTTCTCAATGACCGTGTTTGCTCGTGTTGGTCCACATTGACCGTGTTTGACTGTGTTGGTCCACAGTGACCGTGTTTGACCGTGTTTGACCAGAGTTGACCGTGTCACGTCAACGACCGTTGGTGAACCGTGTGACGGTTGTGAATCGTGTAGCAATCGTGTAAGTGTTTGTCGTGTGCAAAACGCGCATGTCGCGTCTATGGACAACTTACTATTTATAGTAAGTTTTCATTTATGGAAAGTTCACAAAGCATATCGGTGTTAGAGTTCTAGCATGCTCAATGGTCCTACGGGGTCATGTTAACACGTAGCACATTATCATACAAGGTCATATACGTCGTTTATATCATGTTAGCACACAAAAGTTTCCTTAAATGGAAAGTTTCCATTTTTAGCATACGTAACATCGGAAACCATCTAACTTAGCATCTAATCATCATGTTATAGCATTATAAGTCATTTAGCATGCTCAAATCATTCAACACGTTGACAAATCGGTTTTTGTAAAAATAAAGTTACTAAATATAGTAACTATCTAGTTTTTCATGAAAATGACCATTTTAACATTTCTAATCCTATTTTCATGTCACCAATCATCACAATAATCAATCCAATACCACTTAGGCATACCAACATAACCAAAAATCATCACTTAACATTATTTCAACTAATAAAGTTACTAAAAATAGTAACTCATCACATATGACCATAATCATCATTAAAATCATAATCTAAACATTCAAATCGTCATATTATCAATCTAACAACAATTCTTCATACATGCATGTTCACCATTCCATTCACAACATCATTTTACAACGAAAAGTTTCTATAAATAGAAAGATTGTCAAAAATCATCATCTTAATCATTTCATCATCATCTAACCATGTATCATTCATTCAATATCATCAAGATGCATATCTAAATACTGAAAATCATCTCTATCATCATGGATCATACATGCATGGCAATATAATATCATAAAACATCATTTTAGCATCATGGCTCATGCTCATCATCTTAGATCATCATAGATCATCATCTAATCATCTTAGATCATCAAGGAACATAGTGAAATCATCAAACCCAGAAAAGAAATTCGTGCATGAGCATTATATGTGCTTGCATGTGAGATTTAGCACATGCATGTGGGTGTGTGAGTGTCTAGAGAGTGTTTGGACTAAGAGACTACCTTCCAACACCTCCTTGATGGCTAAGATGGTGTTTGAGCAGCTTCCAAGACTCCTGGATTGCTGGGTTCGTCAAGTTCAAGCAAGACAAGATGAAGCTCAAGCTTGGAAGGTCTTCTCCCTTGAGTTCTCTAAGCTTCCCAAGCTCCAAATGAGGTCTTCAATGGCTTCCAGAGGTGTTGCAGGTGTTTAGAGGAAGAAGATGGTCGAGGTGTTGATTGTGAAGCCGGAGAAATGATGAAATGGGATAGCATAGCATGATTGTCTTGGTTTTATAAAGATTTTGTCGACTGGGCGCTTCGCGTACCGCGATGGGGCTTTCAAATAATCTCCGCGTACCGCGGAGGATTCCGGAAGTCAACACTCCGCGATGTTGTCGCGTATCGCGTATCGCGACACTGATTCTTGTTGGGCCATCGCGTACCGCGATGGGCCCCTGAAGAGCCCAATAAGCCCTTTTTAATGGGTTTGATCCGTTCGTCATTGTTTTCACGCTTCCGAACTATCGTTTGGCCTCGTTTGAACTTCCTAGTTCAATGTGTGAGTGTTTCGTGAAGTTTCGAGTGTTGTGCTACACAATGTGCTTGACGTTCACCAACGTTCGTGTGTTTTGACACGTGTGTGTTGTTGCCGATAATTCCACGAATTATCTAGTTGTGTGTCGGTGTTCGTACTGTCGTGCCACGTGTCACACTAAATTAATCTAATTCTAGTGCCACGTGTACATAATGCATTTAAATAAACATTTAAATAAATATAAGCTGACCTGGAAATTACGGGGTGTCACATCCTCCCCATGTTAGAAAGAATTTCGTCCCGAAATTCAACTTGTGTTGCTAGTGTTTGTCTGTTCCGCGAACAGGTGTGGGTACTTTTGTTTCATCTGGTCTTCACGTTCCCACGTGAATTCCGGTCCTCGTCGCGAATTCCATCGCACTTTCACAATCGGGATCTTGCTGAGTTTGAGCTTTTTGGTTCTCGGTCCATAATTTCTACCGGTTCCTCAACGAAGTTCAGTTGTTCATCGATCTGTATCTCCTCAAGAGGAATAACAAGTGTCTCGTCGGATAGGCACTTTTTGAGATTCGAGATGTGGAACACGTTGTGTACACTACTCAGTTCAGCTGGCAGGTTCAGTTCGTAGGCTACAGGGCCTATTCGTTTTGTAATCTCGAACGGTCCAATGTAACGAGGGTTCAACTTTCCTCGTTTGCCAAAACGAATGACTCCCTTCCAGGGCGAGACCTTGAGTAACACTCTGTCTCCCACCTGAAATTCTAACGGTTTGCGTCGTTTGTCAGCATAGCTTTTCTGTCTGTCACGAGCTGCTGCCATTCGCTTGCGTATTTGCACGATCTTCTCAGTCGTCTCGTGCACAAGCTCTGGACCGGTCAGTTGGCTGTCTCCAACTTCCGCCCAGCAAATGGGTGATCGACACTTACGTCCGTAAAGTGCCTCGAATGGTGCAGCTTGGATGCTGGTGTGATAGCTGTTGTTGTATGAAAACTCAACTAATGGTAGGTGGGTTTCCCAACTATTTCCAAAGTCAATAACACATGCCCTGAGCATGTCCTCCAATGTCTGTATGGTTCGCTCACTCTGTCCGTCCGTTTGCGGGTGGTAAGCGGTACTCATGTCCAATCTCGTGCCCAAAGCCTTATGTAAAGACTTCCAGAAGTGCGACGTGAATCGACTGTCGCGGTCAGATATAATCGAGATTGGCACACCATGTCGAGTGACCACTTCCTTTATATAGATACGAGTGAGCTTGTCCAACTTGTCAGTCTCCTTGATGGGTAGGAAATGTGCGGACTTTGTCAGTCGGTCTACGATAACCCAGATGGTATCGCAACCACTTGCCGTCTTAGGCAGTTTAGTTATGAAGTCCATGGAGATCTGCTCCCATTTCCACATTGGTAATTCCGGTTGCTGAAGTAACCCTGATGGCTTCTGGTACTCCACTTTAACCTTTGAGCACGTTAGACACTTACTCACGTAGGTTGCTATTTCGGCTTTCATGTTCGGCCACCAGTAAGTTGTCTTCAGATCATGATACATTTTGTCAGAGCCCGGATGTATGGAATACCGGCTCTTGTGAGCTTCATCCATCACTACTTCTCTCAATCCCCCGTAGCGTGGAATCCAAATTCGATCCATCAGATAGTAAGCTCCGTCGTCTTTTACTTTCATTTGCTTATCCATGCCACGCATGGCTTCAAGAGAGAGGTTTTCTGTCTTCAAAGCTTCTTGCTGTGCGAGTCGGATTTGATTTGGTAGTTCAGAGTGAATCGTGAGTTGTAGCGCACGCACGCGTTTTGTTGTTTCTTTCCGGCTCAACGCGTCGGCCACTACATTGGCTTTGCCTGGATGATACTTGATGGCGCAATCATAATCTCCTATGAGTTCAACCCACCTTCGTTGTCTCATGTTCAACTCTTTCTGATCGAAGATGTGTTGTAGGCTCTTATGATCGGTAAAGATAGTGCACTTTGTGCCATACAAGTAGTGTCGCCAGATCTTCAAAGCAAACACTACCGCTCCCAACTCAAGGTCATGAGTCGTGTAGTTTTTCTCATGCACCTTAAGTTGTCGTGAAGCGTATGCTATCACTTTCTCACGTTGCATCAACACGCAACCAAGTCCTTGTTTAGAGGCGTCGCAATACACCACAAAATCGTCGCATCCTTCCGGTAAGGATAGAATAGGTGCAGTACACAGTTTCTGCTTCAACAAATTGAAAGCAGTTTCTTGTTTGTCTCCCCAGTCAAACTTCTTGTCTTTATGTGTCAGGGATGTCAGTGATTGAGCAATCTTCGAAAATCCTTCAATGAATCGTCGGTAGTACCCGGCCAGACCTAGGAATTGTCGCACCTCAGTCGGGGTCTTGGGTGCTTCCCAGTTCTTAATTGCTTCGATTTTGGCTGGGTCTACGTGTATCCCCTGCTCATTCACCACGTGTCCAAGAAATTGGACTTCGCGAATCCAAAAGTCGCATTTTGAAAACTTCGCGTATAGTTGCTCTTTCTTTAATAATTCCAAAACTAGCCTCAGATGTTCAGCATGTTCTTCCTGGTTCTTAGAGTAGATCAGGATGTCGTCGATGAACACTATTACGAATTTGTCAAGATAGGGTTTGCACACTCTGTTCATGAGATCCATGAATACAGCTGGTGCGTTGGTTAGTCCAAAGGGCATAACCAAGAATTCGTAGTGTCCGTATCGGGTTCTGAAGGCAGTCTTAGGAATATCGTTTTCCTGTATCCTCAATTGATGGTAACCCGATCTTAAATCGATCTTTGAATAGTAGCTTGATCCTTGCAACTGATCAAACAAATCGTCTATTCGTGGTAACGGGTATCGATTCTTGATTGTCACCTTGTTCAGCTCTCTATAGTCGATACACATACGGAATGTTCCGTCTTTCTTCTTCACAAACAAGACCGGTGCTCCCCAAGGTGAGAAGCTCGGTCTGATAAATCCCTTGTCTAACAGTTCTTGCAACTGGTTAGACAGTTCCTGCATCTCAGTCGGTGCTAGTCGGTATGGAGCTTTCGCAATCGGTGCTGCTCCTGGTGTGAGGTCTATCTGAAACTCGACTTGTCGTTTCGGAGGTAGTCCAGGTAGATCCTCGGGAAACACTTCGGGAAAATCGCGGACTACAGCGATGTCCTCAATCTTCCTTTCTTTCCTGGGTTGCTCGATGATAAGGGCTAGTATTGCAGTGTATCCCTTCTGAATGTACTTGTTTGCCTTCATGCATGACATAATGTTCAGAGGCACTCCTCGTCGTTCCCCTGAATCGAGATCTGTTCTCCGTTCTTCAACGTCACCCGTACAATCTTCTCGTTGCATACGATCTCGGCCTGGTTAGCGGATAACCAATCCATTCCAACGACTACGTCGAAGCTTCCGAGAGTTACCGGCATCAAATCGATTTCGAGTTCGTGATCCGCCAACACCATGACGCATCCTCGAAAGATGTGTTGTGTTTCAATTAGCTTGCCGTCGGCTAACTCTACGGTGTACTTGTAGTCTAGTGGCGTTGGGGTAATATCTAGTAATTTACTAAACTCACTAGATATAAAGCTCCTATCGGCACCGGTGTCAAATAATATGCTAGCATAGACATTATTTAAAAGAAACGTACCGGTCACGATGTTCGGGTCATCCTTGGCTTCCCCTGAGCCAATCACAAATGCTCGACCCTTGGCCGCTCCTCCTCCGGCCTTCTTTAGTTGAGGACAATCCCTCCTCATGTGACCCGGTTTTCCGCATTCATAACACCCCTTGAGAGTGTTTTGATTGTTGTTGTTGTTCTGGTTGTGGTTGGGGTTGCTGTTGTTGGGAAACTTGGATCTACAGTCTTTGGCCATGTGGCCATGTCTTCCGCACTTCAGGCAACGGTATCGCTCGCATTGCCCGAAGTGATGGTATGAGCATCGGTTGCACAGTGGGTACTTCCCTTGATACACACCCTTTCCTTTGCAATCGGGTTGGGTGGCAGTGAAAGCTCTGGCTGGTGCAGATCTTTGTTGTTGCTGCGGTTGGTGAGACTGGTGCTGACTAGGTTCCCACTTCCTTTTCTGGCTTTCTTGAGGCTTCAGGTGTTCGCCTCGTTTGGGTAGCTTGCCCTGAGCTACAGCTTGATCGGTCAGTTTATGGGCCAGTCGGATCAGTGGTTGGATGGTGGTGAGATCAGAAGCAGTCACCATGCTTTGGATTTGTTCGGGCAGTCCGCTGATGAACTGCTCGATCTTTTTGTATTCCGGCGTCACCATCGTCGGGCATAACTTACACAGCTCATGAAATCGAGTGCAATATTGCTCGATCTCAGACCCCACCATTTTGTGTACCCAGAATTCGGCTTCCAGTTTCTGAATCTCATCACGAGGGCAATACTCCTCCTGCAGTAGTCTGGTGAAATCAGCCCAGCTCATCGAGTTGGCACCGTCCAACCCCAAGGTTTGAACATGGGTATTCCACCATGTGAGAGCCGGTCCCTCCAATGTACCGGTTGCATATTTAACCCTGCTCTCCTCGGCACAGTCGCACATGGCGAACACAGATTCCACCTTTTCCATCCAGCGGAGCATCCCAACAGCTCCTTCAGTTCCCTTGAACTTGTGTGGGTGGCAGTTCAGGAAAGACTTAAAGGAACATCCTTTCCCGTTGCTGCTGTTTGACCCTGTTTGTCAGAAACCAGTGTCGTGTGTTAGTATTGTGTTAGCTACACTATATTAGTCGCGTCAGGCAAGTGTTAGTACCGTTGTTGTTTCCGCTAGTTTCGCTATGCTGGCGACTGGCTTCGTAGTCAGTGATCGCTTTGTTGACCCGACGGTCAACCATCATTTTTATCACAGCGGCATCTAGTTTCCGTTTAGCAGGACGCGCGTACGGTCCTCTACCCGCCATGTATGGTTCTATACATAAGGGATAGAGTTTTAGTTAGCACATGTTAGAGTGTTAGCCAAATGTCATGTCAGAGGTCGGATCAGATGTCATGTTAGCTGTCAAGTCAGAGGTTATGTTATCAAGCAATCATGGTCAACATGTAATTAGTAAGACAAAACATAATTCTCATTAATAATAAGCTTGAAGTACAATAATTTCAAAAGGAAATACATAATAAGTTCTTCGAGCACATCCCGCTCGTCTAGGCCAAAATAAGAAAGTACAAAATACAACAGTCCTCTAATCCGAATCCATAGAGACGTGTGAAATATCGCTAGCAGCGTCTCCGTCATCATCATCCTCCTCCGGATCCTCATTAGGATCCTCATCAAAGTCCCCTTCTTCGAGGTCCTCGGCCTCGAATTCAGGACCATCCTCCTGTGGTGGTTCCTCAATAAACTGTGCAGCCCATGCGTTAAGCATGGCATCACTGGCCTACACCATCGCCTGAGTCTCAGTTATGTCTGTCCGATTCTCAGTGATGCGTACATCATGCTCCTGCATGATGTCAACGATCTGTCCGTGCTGGGTCATCAGTTGAGACACTTGGAGACGTAGAGTCTCCACCTGTGCCTCCAGTCTATTGTTGCGTTCCTCCAGCCTATCGTTCTGCCTCTCCAGTCGATCGTTCTTCTCGCGAAGAACTCGAACCTCGTCTGACAGATCTCCAGTCCTCCAAATCTCTCGTCGGGTGCAAGCAACGTGGGCCGCGAAGGCCTGCTCCAGTGGTACACCAAGTGATGGTAGTCGGTGTCCTGGAGTGGTATCGCCGGGATACCGATATGGAGGTACCCTCTCCCCGATGATCCATCCCTGGATTATGGTGGGAAGCCACCCCCAGTGTCGGGCCCGTGCTGCGTCTTTGGCGCGCCGGTCCATCTCGGCGTCTACCTGCTCCACAATGTCGTGGACGCGTCGGCGGCTCTCTGCCGTCAGGTCGTCTGTCGTCGGTCGTCTATCTGAATTCCTGCTGGTACTTCCGTTGTTGGCCATCCTGTAAGTTTCAAGTTAGTAAGCAACGGTTCGATATAAGCAATAATATCATCATCAATGTGCAAGTTCTATGTGTAGTGTCTAAAGTTGAGCAATGGCTATAGTCTAAGTTTACTATATGCAAACCTAGTTCCCTATAACCAAGGCTCTGATACCAGTCTGTCACACCCCCAATTTCCCACTCGTGGCGTATGTCCACGTGGGTGTGACGTGTCCAGAATCACAGCTCATGGTCATATAGAACAACTCTATATGCGTATATAAATCCAAGTTTGACACATACACACTATGAAATAGTTTGCAGCGGAATGAAGTTATCATATCATAATGCAGCGGAAAATCAAGTGTTTGACAAATTGCAGCGGAAATGTAAATAGTTCAACACAACATTGTTTAACCAAAATAAAAGTAAATTGTTTTTGATATAACAAGACAGTATGCATGTAGTTCCTAATGCTCGTTCCTTAGATTGTGCATCCCTGTCCTCCTGCTAGTCATACTAGTTACCTGAGAATACAAGTTTGAAAAGTGTCAACACAATGGTTGGTGAGTTCACAGGTTTTGATATACATATAGTAAGAAAGTGTGTCATGCTGTTTATCAATGTTAGTGCCGAGCCCTAGGCCCAAAGTGTCAGTGCGTCACTACCGAACTAGACTTGTTTGTCCTTGCCTCCGCTATGTCTTGTATACATAGCAAGTTAGGTCAGAATTTGCACGGGTTATGACATCCAGTCAACATTGTGCCCCGTGGGGTTAGTCATTCCCTAAAGGATCCATCCAAATCTACCACTTTGTTTGTACATTAACGGTAAGACTTTGTGAGGGCTTAATACGAGTTCAACACTTAATGTTTGTCCAATAAACCAGCATACACAATTAAATGTTTGTCATAGCATAAATGTTTGACTCGATGTAACTAGTATTCTCCCCCTATTTAAAAGCGTTTGAAAAAGAGTAAAGAGGGGCCGTAAACTCACCTTAGTGATGTGAATGTATGTAAGCGTAAGCTCCTGAATTGTCAAGCAGCACGTCGGTCACCGGCAACCTATATCGTATACCGTACGTGAGTTCGTGTATGTGACCGTGCTAGTGTTTGTGTTAGTGCTCGTGTTTGTGTCCAACAACCCTTGGTTGTTCATGTTTGTCCGTGTCGGTTCTCAATGACCGTGTTTGCTCGTGTTGGTCCACATTGACCGTGTTTGACTGTGTTGGTCCACAGTGACCGTGTTTGACCGTGTTTGACCAGAGTTGACCGTGTCACGTCAACGACCCGTTGGTGAACCGTGTGACGGTTGTGAATCGTGTAGCAATCGTGTAAGTGTTTGTCGTGTGCAAAACGCGCATGTCGCGTCTATGGACAACTTACTATTTATAGTAAGTTTCCATTTATGGAAAGTTCACAAAGCATATCGGTGTTAGAGTTCTAGCATGCTCAATGGTCCTACGGGGTCATGTTAACACGTAGCACATTATCATACAAGGTCATATACGTCGTTTATATCATGTTAGCACACAAAAGTTTCCTTAAATGGAAAGTTTCCATTTTTAGCATGCGTAACATCGGAAACCATCTAACTTAGCATCTAATCATCATGTTATAGCATTATAAGTCATTTAGCATGCTCAAATCATTCAACACGTTGACAAATCGGTTTTTGTAAAAATAAAGTTACTAAATATAGTAACTATCTAGTTTTTCATGAAAATGACCATTTTAACATTTCTAATCCTATTTTCATGTCACCAATCATCACAATAATCAATCCAATACCACTTAGGCATACCAACATAACCAAAATCATCACTTAACATTATTTCAACTAATAAAGTTACTAAAAATAGTAACTCATCACATATGACCATAATCATCATTAAAATCATAATCTAAACATTCAAATCGTCATATTATCAATCTAACAACAATTCTTCATACATGCATGTTCACCATTCCATTCACAACATCATTTTACAACGAAAAGTTTCTATAAATAGAAAGATTGTCAAAAATCATCATCTTAATCATTTCATCATCATCTAACCATGTATCATTCATTCAATATCATCAAGATGCATATCTAAATACTGAAAATCATCTCTATCATCATGGATCATACATGCATGGCAATATAATATCATAAAACATCATTTTAAGCATCATGGCTCATGCTCATCATCTTAGATCATCATAGATCATCATCTAATCATCTTAGATCATCAAGGAACATAGTGAAATCATCAAACCCAGAAAAGAAATTCGTGCATGAGCATTATATGTGCTTGCATGTGAGATTTAGCACATGTATGTGGGTGTGTGAGTGTC
The DNA here is from genome assembly GCA_009363875.1 of Mikania micrantha. Classification (NCBI taxonomy): domain Eukaryota; kingdom Viridiplantae; phylum Streptophyta; class Magnoliopsida; order Asterales; family Asteraceae; genus Mikania; species Mikania micrantha. The sequence goes on along the minus strand of CM018693.1, from coordinate 109,370,241 downwards.
TAGAGAGTGTTTGGACTAAGAGACTACCTTCCAACACCTCCTTGATGGCTAAGATGGTGTTTGAGCAGCTTCCAAGACTCCTGGATTGCTGGGTTCGTCAAGTTCAAGCAAGACAAGATGAAGCTCAAGCTTGGAAGGTCTTCTCCCTTGAGTTCTCTAAGCTTCCCAAGCTCCAAATGAGGTCTTCAATGGCTTCCAGAGGTGTTGCAGGTGTTTAGAGGAAGAAGATGGTCGAGGTGTTGATTGTGAAGCCGGAGAAATGATGAAATGGGATAGCATAGGCATGATTGTCTTGGTTTTATAAAGATTTTGTCGACTGGGCGGCTTCGCGTACCGCGATGGGGCCTTCAAATAATCTCCGCGTACCGCGGAGGATTCCGGAAGTCAACACTCCGCGATGTTGGTCGCGTATCGCGACACTGATTCTTGTTGGGCCATCGCGTACCGCGATGGGCCCCTGAAGAGCCTAATAAGCCCTTTTTAATGGGTTTGATCCGATCGTCATTGTTTTCACGCTTCCGAACTATCGTTTGGCCTCGTTTGAACTTCCAAGTTCGATGTGTGAGTGTTTCGTGAAGTCTCGAGTGTTGTGCTACACAATGTGCTTGACGTTCACCAACGTTCGTGTGTTTTGACACGTGTGTGTTGTTTGCCGATAATTCCACGAATTATCCTGTTGTGTGTCGGTGTTCGTACTGTCGTGCCACGTGTCACACTAAATTAAACTAATTCTAGTGCCACGTGTACATAATGCATTTAAATAAACATTTAAATAAATATAAAGCTGACCTGAAAATTACGGGGTGTCACATGGTCAAAGGGCCAAAGGCCGGTAAAGGGGGCTGTGGCACGCGGGTCATGTGGGTCGGGCATCTGGGTGGCGCACGGATCGCGGTGTGTGTGTATCTGGATTGCTTCCCAGGTTAGGGGCGGGCGCTGGTTAGAGACGCGGGTCAAGGGGCTTTTTTAGGGCTGACATGGCGCGCCAGGGGCTGCCACATGTTCCCTGCGTCTGAAACTTTGGCAGATTTACAAAACCACCCCTGAACTTCAGAAATTAAAATTTTAAGCCCCGAAAATTCTAGAATTGCCACTTTTTAACCCCAGAACTTCTAAACACTTTTTAACACCAGATCTTCTTAAAATTATATTTTTAGCTTCCAAACTTCATCAGAATTATTCCGGGCTTCGGTTTCTACGCAATTACGAACTTTTTTTTTTCGCGAAACCTATAAAAGTAACATTAAAAATAAAAATAAGTAAAAATAATTAAAATCTAATAAAAATCTAATAAAATAAGATAAAATACTATAAAATAAATACTAAAAAGATGTGTAAATAATGACACATCAATTACATGGGAAGAAAAAAAGGTAGAAGAATGAAACGGGAAGAATGAACTAAACAAAGATTACAAACTAGAAATTTCTAATTAGTTAAATCTTACTAATCTTCTTTTCTAGCTTATTAATATTATCAATCAAAACATAACAAGTGATTACATACATGTAAACTTATGTGTAATTATCAACTTGATCATCTTCTCTCATTTAGGCATTTCATCAAACACATGGTATGTATTGTGATGATCTTGGCATCATTATCTTCATTTTTATTTGTTTATGCTTGGTTGATTTTCGACCTAATCTCGTGTTTCCCTCGCCAAACTGAATCTTGTTCTCGGTAATCGTTGGTGATGATGAGGCTGATAACAAAGTTTGGTTCAAGCAGTAAGTAACCTTGATCCTGATAGTGGTTTTATGATCATGAAGGGAGATGACTGATAAGTTCGGTGGCGACCAGAAAATGGGTGAAGATAGCAGCAAGTTCTTGGTAGTAGGTTTTCAATTCATGGCTTATGATTTGTTCGGCTCTCTCTCTCTCAAGGGAGAGATTTAAGAAAATTTAAAAGGAAAAAACATAATGTAAATTAATATATGATCCTTTTATTTATTTAAAAAAAACTAAAAAATGTTTTTTGGTTGGTTGAAAGGAGTTTTCTTGGTTTCTAAGAAATGTGGAGTTTTAAACATATTAGTTGTTTAAAACATAATAGCTGCATTGATAGAATATTCTATTTTAAATAGAAAAAGTTGAAACACTTAAATAATTTTTATATTATTTAATTACTCTTTTTTGTATATTAAATAATTTTTTATTATTTAATTTTTATATTTTATATATTAGAAGGTCATAATTGTTTTAATTCATCATGTTGTTTTTCTTAAAACTTATCATTTTATAGTGTTACATATTTACATCTTTATATTTTATGTTTTATATCATTTGATGTTATTTTTTATTATGTTTTAGATATTTTTTTTTTATTTTATCATTATGTTTTATAAATTAAAAGTAAATATACAATTATGCTTTTGAAAACTCATTTAAAAAAAATAGAAAGATACAACAGTGAGTAAAAAAAACAAAATCATGATAGAAAAAAAAAACACAATAAAACTCTAATTCTAATTGTCTTAAATTCTTTATAAACTTTTTACATTAAATATGTTTTATCATTCACACTAAAAAAAGGAAAAACGTAACCAATGAGATAAGAAATGAAGTTGATGAATGTTTTTACATGTGAAGAATAAGTAAAACGAACGTGGTAGTGATGGGTGCTTTGTATTTTTAGTAATGATGTTGCCGCGTTCTACCCCCATGCCAACTTCAAATTTAAATTTAAATTTAAATTTAAACTAAAACTATATATGAATGGGATGTGTCTGTCTGGCTGGCAGTATATAAATGTTTTCTAGATGTTTGACAATCAACGCACCGCGTTGACCTCTCTGAAGTCAGCCGCCAAATCCATTCAACCTATAAATACCAGAAGGAAGGTATATGCATGGATCACAAACACAACATCACTAATTAATTAAAATCATATCAGCTGCTGCTAATTAATTATATTATGAGATCATCATCATCATCATCTGCTGCTGCTGCTGCTGATTCTGATTCTGCTAAATACAGAGGTGTTCGGAAGAGGAAGTGGGGGAAATGGGTGTCGGAGATCAGACTACCAAACAGCCGTGAAAGGATTTGGTTGGGATCCTACGATTCGCCTGAAAAAGCTGCTCGTGCCTTCGATGCCGCCCTCTTCTGTCTGAGAGGCAACACCGCCAACTTCAACTTCCCCGATCAGCCGCCCAACATTCCAGGCGGCACCGACCTCCACCCTTCACAGATACAAGCAGCGGCTGCGCATTATGCAAACTCCTACCATCCCACCCCCTCATCTTCTTCACATCATGTTTCCAACAATTATGATATGTTTCATGTCATGGATGATCATAATAGTAATAATGATATCATAAGCCACATTCATCCTGATTATTATGGGATGTTTACAGGATTTGATGATTATTTTATGCAGCCTCCAGCTGATCATTACGGGTCAGAAGATCAGGCAGTTAATTACGATGACTCACAGCCGGATCCATCCAGCTTCCTCTGGAACTTTTAATTAAGTATAGTAGTTATAATAATCGAAGTTGAAAGGGATTTTTTTTAGATGGTATATCATTGGTTGATGATCCAAAGTTAAGCATGCATATACATGCAGGAGCTGCAGTGCAGGCGGTTGCATGTATGTACGAGACCATTGATATGATCTTGTTTTTTTGCTACCGATGGATCATCATATCTTGTGTTTTTGTTTTCTTTCATCTTCGTCTTCTTCTTTATGAATAAATATATAATTCATTAATGTATCATGCATTCTCTTGTATTTCAATTCAATTCCACCGGCGTGTAAGTCAGTGGTATAGCTTGAATATTTTTAAAGAATGAGTAGAAATTTATATGAAACACAACACATATTAATTTTTTTGAAGCATAAGAGACGACATCAATACTTTAAAAAGAAATATCTTTGTGACGACCCAAAAATCAACACTTTTGGATGTAAAAAAGGAGAGGAGTGACCCCAGCCCTAATAATACTTCGACCCTGGTGTAGGTGATATATGATGTTGATCGATCATTATTAATTATGATTCACATGACTTATAATGCATACATGCATTTTTTTTCCAATGCAATTATATAATTGATGCCAAACATATATATTCACTAATCAACATGCATTTTTTTAGCTTTAAACAGTACGTACGTGTGTACGTCGCCGTCACACAATCCATCCATCCAGTAAAATATATAATAAGCTACGCATTCATTTATTAATTAATATCTCCTTATACTCTTTAAAAAAAAAAATAAAGATTTTGATACACATGTCAATAGCTTTGTTAATTTTCTTGGTTCTTTTTTCTATTAAATATTTATACGCCACATTTTATTAAATATTTATTTTTTTCATCTATATCCTATTAATACAAATAATTTTATTGAATTTAATAAATAATCATAATAATTATTTTCTAACAAAACCTTTTTGAAAAATATTTGATATGTTATTTAAAATAATTAAAAATTATTTATTTAACTTGTGTAATAAACATGTTCTAACATAATATATACAAACAAACAAACTTACCTGTATATTCCCATGCATTTTTCAGTTGAGATAGAGAGGTTACTCTAAAGAAGTCCCCGGCTCAAAGTTATCGTTTAAAGTTAATCACTCCGACGCTTTTAACATTATTTTCACAAAATAAGTAAAATAACATTATAATAAGTGTAATTTTACTTTTGTCCTTTAAGGGCCCACACATATACATTTTCCGATCCGTAGTGTAAAATTTTTTAAAAAATTTTATTTCGCCCCCCTTGGAAAAAAAATATATACCCTATGTTCGCCCCCCTTAAAAAATTATTACAAAAATTTTAAATAATTTATAAACAATTAAACATATAAAATCAAATTAATTAATTAACTAATAACTATTAACAATTAAGTTAGTTTATTAATCAATAGTATACAATATTTAAATTCAGCCCAACTTGAAATTTAGCCCACTAGCCCAACCAATTTCCCTTAATTAATTCTTTAAACCCAAAGAAATACCCAATTGAATCTCCCATTGGCCATAGTCGGAAAAAAAAACCACTCCCAATTGAAGTCCCGATCCTGTTCAGCACCGAGCACAGCAGCATCGCCCATTCGCCCAGCAGCAGCAAAGCGCGCCGAGAGCCACCGGCCACCAGCAGCATCGCGACCGCCGACCTGCCCACAGCCCACCTGCGCCCCTGCCTCCCTGCCCAGTGCCGACTTGCGCCGGCTACCTGCCTTGTTCCTTGCGTGAATTGGTAATAATTTCGACCTCTCACCTTGTTGTTACTTGCTTTGATTAAGTTTTTGAGTAGGTTAATTGTAGTTTATTGTTAATTTGTTAGTGAATGTAAACATTTAGATTTTAGGGTTTTGATTTTTGTTCAAATTTTTTAGGTATAAATTAAGTGTCGGATTCTTGGTATATCATGGGAATAGCTTGGAGATTTACATAGAGAAGGAAATTGCCGAAAACTTTGACTCGGAATCCATAATCGATGAATTTAAAAATCTTAAAGGTCGTCGTGTTGAGTTGTAATCTTCTTTAAGGTACTTAACTTTTTCATTCATCATGATAATAATTTAAATCTTTGTTTGTTTTAAAAAAATCTACTTTTTATTGTTTGATGGTTTTACCCGACCCGACCCGAATCGCCAACCCGAACATTTAACTGTTAGCGTTAGGCCGTTAGGGAAAAAAAATTTATATGTGGCAAAGTTTCGCCCCCCCTATGCTTTCAGTCAAGCTTCGCCACTGAATGGGACGCTTCTAACATAATACATATAGGAGTAAATTACGATTTTGGCCCCTATGATTTAAGTGTTTTAACTATTTTAACACAAAATGGAATCTTTTATCAATACAAACCCTGTGATTTAAACAATTAATGGTTTTGCCTCTCACGTGGGCTAAAAACATGGTTGTAAAAGTCGCTAGGCGCTAGGCGGGCGGCGAGGTATCGCCTAGGGATTAATCGGCGCTAGGCAAATTGGAATTTTTATATATAATTTTACAAATATATATTATATACACATATTAATATCAATAATTTAATATAATAATTCAAATAATTTAAAAAAATAAACTTAAACATACTAAGTCAAGTATTTCAAAGTTCAAATTTAAACACAGAGTTCAAAGTTTAGAAATGAATTTCGATGTTAAGTGGCTGGATTCGATGTTTCAGAGACATATTAATTATTTTGGATTGAGTAATGTATATATAATCATGAAGTTGGTCTTTTTTTACCAGAAAAAAGTCAAAAAAAGTCAAAAAAATAAAAAAAATAAAAAATCTGATTAATCCGCCTAGGACGACTAGGCCCCGCCTAGGACCCGACTAGGCCACCTAGGCCCCGACTAGGCCGCCTAGGCCAAAATCGACACAGCAGAAGGCAACCTAGCGCCTAGGCGGCAGCCTAGGCCGATTTTTACAATACTGGCTAAAAGCGTTAGTTGTTTAAACCACATGAGCTCAATTGATAGTAGATTTCATTTTAGGTTGAAATACTTAAAACACTTAAACCAAAGGGTCGAAACCGTAATTTAGTCTAACACATAGTTTTTTTTTTGAAACGCTAAATTTATCATACTCCTATATTACTCCCAAATTAATATAGTTCTCGCCTAAGATTGAACCCGTGACCTTACTTTTAAGAAGCAAATATTAATTATAATTAAGAGTTAATAATAGTTGATGAGTAAATGTTATACCACTTTTTTTTAACAACAATATTATCCTACTCCTATCTAATATTATAAGTTTTTATTATTTATTAAAAAGTTTTTTTTTGTCTCCCAATATTTCAATCTTTTTCGTTATTTTTAAAAGTCCTCATAAGTCTTTTATACAAATGATACTTTTCTACAAAAATCACGTCATTCTACAAAATGTAAACTAAACTCGTTACATAATTTGTAGTTTGTATTTATATTACACCTCGTTACATTGGTGTAATTTATATTGATGTCACAATTTGTTGCGTTGATCGCATCTTTAATTTTAAACATATATTATAAATTCATTTGCAACGGAAGCTTGTTTTAATATGTTTAAATCTAAACTTTAGAAACCAAAATCCACCAAGGATCCATATGTAGTTCTTGAAACTTAAATAAAATACAACCATAAGGTGTTTAGTATCAACAACCTTTGTAGAGAAGTGGAAGCTAAAAGATGAAGATGAACTAGGAATCAAGTGTGTCCTCTCCAGGAGTGAACATGCCAAGCAAGATTGATCTAAAAGATGCTAGCCTTCAACCCCAATGTCAAGAAACATACACACTCTCTAAAACACTTGATTTGTGTTGATTATATGTGTGTAAATAGAAATCAAGCAATTCACAAGAACAAATGAAAACTAACCTGTAGTTTTATTAAGTTCTTATTTTGTTTTCTTTCAAGACTCTTTTCTTTAAATCTCATGAATTACACACCACCTTGAAAACCTTGAAAATCCCTTATTTCAAATGTTAATTTTAGAAAGGCATCAAACCTCTTTTAATATTTCAACTTTTGTAAAGCCATAAATGTCAAAGTCTTTGAACCATAAGATTTTAAGTCAACATTTTTAAAAGATTGCACGTGCCATCCATTGGAAAACAAGGATAGTCAAATGGGATTTATTCCATATTGTACATTAGATAATATGATAATCTCATGTAATCTATTTATTTTGTAATTCTTCTAATATACAATATAAATCATGTAGCAACTCCACGGGATGTTACAAAGTGAATGATATATATTTACTACATTGATTCATTATGTATTATTATTTGACTTAATAATAATAATATATCCTTGACATTAATTGGGTTGTACATTTGGAATATTTGCTCAGTGTGTGACCTTTTGGGATATCATATCAATAGTAACATTGTTACACATTGTTTCTTAGGCATATAGGTCCAACAATATCCCCCTTGTATAAGATTCAACGTGCATCAGTGTAGAAAGTGGTGGACATCTAGCACATCTCACTACCCTCAATGATACAATATTTTACATCATCTTCAACACCCATTAATTAAACCTTAAGTTTAATAACAATGGTGTATGGTAAGATATCGATCATCCTTCTGTAATAGATATCTAGTTGAACATGAGACATTGATTGACATCAATCTCATATCTTGTTCAACAATTATATTTCTTGTTCAAGATTCAACATGATTAATATCAAACATAAGTTTGAGCATGGCCATGCTTTTAAATCAGCTTGAATCAAAGAGGGGCCCAAAGATATCAACCTTGAAAAAGGTACAGATCCCTTATTGACTACATACGCCTCTCACTACATTTTGCTTTGTTCCCGACGAAAACCCTTATTGTTGCTTGGTCAAAGAACAACGTTAGGCAGTGTCAAAGAACAACCCATCATGCAATTAAGTACCGATATGTATCTCAGGTTAAAGGATACAAAGACATTACCATTTTCAAAAGCACTTACGACGTCGATCCATGAAGTGTCTTTGAAAGCGGTCACGCCCAATATGTATCTCATAAATATTCGTGATCTTCGGTTTCTTTACTTAGCCAAGAAAACAATCAACATTATTCTTAATTCATAATTATTCCCATAATTATGACCGATTATGGGCATTTAGATTAACCTAGTCATTCATGGATTTAAACGTGCTAACATAGGACACAATGATCATAAATGTAAGACATTATGAAAACTCAAAGCAAATATAATGATACTGCTACATAGTCCAGAATTATCCAGGTAATAAAATACAAATCAGATCCAATCACTAGACATATGAAGCCCTATAGAACTAGCATGCAACTCATGTTTCGCTTGAGGCATGGGCTTTTTGAATGGATCTGCTACATTCAAATCTGATTGTACTTTGCTGATAATGACATCTCCTCGTTCTACTATCTCTCGAATATAGTGATATGTCCTCTGAATGTGCTTATTTCTATGATGTGATCTTGGCTCTTTAGCTTGAGCAATAGCACTAGAGTTATCATAGAAAATCTCAATTGGTCTTTCAATGCTTGGCACGACCTTGAGATCAATATTGAATCCTTCATCCAGGCAGCCTCCTTCACAGCCTCAGAGGTAGCAATGTATTCAGATTCAGTCCACCATTAAGGGTGAACACATATCCCGATTGTGATCACGAATCATCACGATCAATCTGGAAGCTTGCTTCTGTATAGCATCTCGTAGTCAGCTCTTCCTCTACTCCTCCATATACCAAGAACATGTCTTTAGTTCTCCGAAGATACTTTAGAATGTTCTTGATAGATACCAAGTGTCTCTATCTCGGGTTCTGTTGGTAACGTCTTGTCATGCTTAGGGCGTATGATACATCCGGTCTAGTGCATAACATGACATACATAATAGACCTAATTGCTGAAGCATATGGAATCCATTTCATCCTTTCAATCTCCTTATCCGAACTAGGACAATGAGATTTGTCAAGGACAGTGCCATGTGCCGTAGATAGTAAACCTTTCTTGGCATCTTGCAATAAGAAGCGTTTAACAACCTTATCAATGTATGCACTTTGACTTAAGCCAATGAGCCGCTTAGGTTTGTCCCTATAGATATTGATTCCTAGAATGTATGCGGCTTCTCCTAAATCTTTCATTGAAAAACATTAACTCAACAAAGACTTAACATCTTTCAAGATTAGAATGTGGTTTCCAATGAGTAGAATGTTATCAACATATAAGATTAGGAATACAACAGTGCTCCCACTATTCTTCATGTAATCACACAGCTCATCATCATTTTTGATAAATCCATATTCTTTGATCTTCTCATCAAAATGAAGATTCCAGCTTCTTGATGCTTGCTTCAATCCATAAATGGATTTCTTGAGCTTGCATACCTTATCAAGATAATTGGGGTCAACAAAACCTTCTGGTTGTACCATATAAACATCTTCATTCAGATGTCCATTAAGGAAAGCCGTTTTGACATCCATTTCCCATATGTCGTAATCATGATAAGCAACAATGGCAATTAATATCCTGATAGATTTAGTCATGGCTATAGGAGAGAAGGTTTCCACATAATCAATTCCTTGAGTCTGAGTAAAACCTTTTGCAACTAGTTGTGCATTAAAAGTATGCACATTACCGTCCATGTCGGTTTTCTTCTTAAAGATCCACTTGCTCCCAACAGACTTGCTATTTGGAGGTAGGTCAACCAAATCCCATACTTGGTTATCATACATGGACTGCATCTCTACGTCCAGGGCTTTAAGCCATTTATCAGATTTTATATTTAATGTAGCAGATTTATAGTTAGTCGGTTATGATTGATCCACTAAATATATATCATCATATCTTTCAGGTTCACAATGAATTCTTTCAGATCTGCAGATGTCATATGTTACAATAGGTTCTTGAACTAAGCAAGGTTCATGCACAACAGTAGTTTGTTGATCAATAGTTCTAACCTCATGTCCAGCATTGTGTGGATCTTGAATTTCATCAAGATCAACATTATTTCCATCCATCCCCTTTGAAAGAAAATCTTCCTCCAAGAAGATTCCTCGTCATGCAATGAAAACCATTTTGTTGGTGGGATGATAGAAATAATATGCTTTTGTTTCTTTAGGGTATTCGAAGAAAATTACCTTTTCGTCTCTGGGATCTAGCTTGTTGGAGGTCTCACGTTTGACATAAGCCTCACAACCCCATACCTTTTCGACTCTGGGATCTAGTTTCGTTTTCATATGGTGTTTTATCCACCTTTTTGGTTGGAATCATGTTGACTATACAGGCAACTATTTCCAAGGCATAGCTCCAACAGGAGTGAGGCAAGTTAGCACGACTCATCATAGATCAGACCATATCTAATAAAGTCATATTTCTCCGTTCGGATACACCATTATGTTGAGGTGTTCCTGGAGGAGTGAGTTGAGAAACAATCCACATTTCTTGAGATGTTCATTAAAGTCGTAGATTATATATTCACCACCTCAATCCGACCGAATGGCTTTTATCATTTTACCAAGCTGATTTTGTACTTCATTTTGAAACACTTTGAAAACTTCAAACGCTTAATGCTTATGTTTCAATAAGTAAACATAGCCATATATATTGAAGTCATCAGTAAATGTGATGAAGTATCTCTCACCACTTCTTGACATTATTCTAAAAAGACCACATACATTAGTGTGTGTAAGTCCTAATAGATCGGAGGCACGTCCCCTTGTACCGATGAAGGGTGCTTTCGTCATCTTTCCACATATACAAGATTCACAAATGTGAAATGATTCCAATCCAATGGGCTTAAGTATTCCATCAGTTTGGAGTTTTGACATGCGTTTCTTGTATATGTGTCAAAGTCGACAATGCCAAAGATATGTTTCATTAATGTTCATTTTTAATCTTTTGGTGTTGAGAGTATAAATAGAATTATCACTACATGAGCCATGAATGTAAACTTCATAAATACCATTGTGAGGCCTAGCCTCAAAATACATTACATTCGATTTGAAAATCAAAATATTTCCTTCATGAAACCAAAAGTGTATCCTTGCTCATACAGTCGAGCAGCTGAGATAATGTTCCTAGTCAATGATGGTACATAACAAACATTATTTAATTTCAAATATAGGCCAGATGGTAACAAAATGGAGTACTCTCCAACGGCTTCAACCGCTACACGAGCACCATTGCCAACATGGAGCACCAACTGGCCTTCCTTCAGCTCTCTAGCCTTCTTTAACCCCTGCAAATCATTGCAAATACGAGTACCACACCCAGTCTCAAATACCTAAGAGTTACTACTGAAGGCATATAATTCTATTACAAAAATACATGAAGTCTGAGCTCCAACGGGGTTGTTCTTCATCTCAGCGAGGTATTTTGGGCAATCCCTCTCCCAGTGGTTAGGTTCCCCACAATGAAAACAGTTGGGGTTCTTTGGAGCCTTTGTAGGGGCCTTAACTACTGGTTCTGTTCTTGTTTCTTGACTTCACCACAACCTTTCCTTTTCCACTAGGGGTTACCCAAGGTTTCTTGCCCTTTCCTTTGCCTTGTTTGTTTGGCTTCTTGACTTGACCCTCCCTTATCATGAGAACCGATTGAGGCTTGCTGGTAATGTTCTTCTCGGCAATTCTTAGCATGCCAAGAAATTCCTAGATAGACTTTTCAAAATCATTCATGTTGAAATTCATTAAAAACTGGTTATATGACTTAGGAAGTGAACCTAGTATCATAATGATAGCAAGATCATTCTTAAGTGGAGAACCAATCCTTTCCAATCATTCTACATAGCCCTTCATTTTCATCACATGAAGGCCTACGGGACTCCCCTCTTGCATCTGACAATTGAAAAGAGAAATCATGGTGTCATAGATCTCTTGTCTAGCTTGTACTTCGAACATCAACTTGAGTTCCTCAATGATTTCATATGCCTTTATGTACTCCACATCATGTTGCATATTTGGTCCCATAGTGGCAAGCATAAGACAAGCAACAGTTTGAGCATCATCAAAGCGTTTAGCCCACGCATCCTTTACTACCTTGGTTGCATTGGGTGCCGGAGCCTCGGGGATGGGTCCCTCAAGAACGTACATCTTCTTGTCTTGTGTAAGAACAATCCAAAGATTGCGATACCAATCCATGATGTTTGTGCCATTAAGTTTCTCTCAATCCAAAATGGATCTAAGAGCAAAGGGGTTGTTTGCGGGAACGATTGCATTGTTTGTTGTTGTCATCTACAAAACAAAGTTTTAAATTAATACTTCTGATATTTAAACCCTTTAATAATTAAGTACCCTTTTTTTTATTATGAAAACCTTAATTAGTTAAAGGCTAAGATCCACATCACCCTTAGTTTCTTGTAATTGGCCTGGCGCACTTTTCACAAGAATTAAGTTGATTGGTAGGTTTATAAACCAATTTCTTCCTTGAAACTCTTAGACTTTTGGGATTCATTAACATTTATGTTAATATTGGCACGCTTAATCCCATTCATGCCAACCCTCGCTTTGTGAATGGCCTGCGCACTTATCATAAAGTCGAGTTATAAGTCGTCCTACTTTAGAAACGTGTGATGTCCGACCCAAGATTCTCGGAAATCAACACACCACCTTACACACATTACAAAATAATCTAAGTACTTGGCCTAGTTCTTTCGTCATTAGAAAATTTAGTAATGTTGTAAGTGTTCTAAATGGGATGGCATGGACGTATGTTTTAGAAAAATGGGTATATTTCGTTTTTAAGTATAGGAACTTTTACAAAATGTTTTATGTAATGAAATCTTGCATGCTTTTCAGATCGTTACATTTTGAAATAAAACCTAGTTTTATTTATTGGTCTTGCATTTCCATTTTAGCTGATTGTGACAATTCATTTTAATATCCTAGATATTAATACATTGGAAAACGCATCGAACCATTTTAGCTATTAATAAAACTTATATTATTAGCCGTTAGAGTTTTATAAAATAAAGTCCTTATTATTTTATCTTCTTAAACTCAAATTTTATTAATCTTAAAATATATAAGTTTAGTTTCTTACAAGTCTTCAAACTTTTTTAAAATATTTTGTGTTAGAGTTTATAAGATGACACTTTATCAAACTCTTTATTTACATATTTATTTTGTTAAAACGGTTGGTGATACTTTAAAATCCTAGATTTTTTAACACAACCACACAAAAATATAAGTATATATATATATATATATATATATATGCAAAGCCTAGCCAAAGTATGGAGTTTTGTTAGCCACAAAAAATTACCATATGGTCTAGGGACAAAATTTGCATAATCTTGAACTAGAACTCCCACTAGCTTCAAGATCCATATCTTGTCATCTTGTTGGACTCCTTTGTTGCACCATCTTTTTGGATACCATCTTCCAAGTCTTCAACATTACATTTGAAATAAAATACAAACTAATCTATAATTTACATCTCGAAAGTAAACAGATTTCAAGACTTGAAAAATATTTATATTACATGCCCAAATAAAATAATATTACAACCATATTGAACATCCAACACGAATAATCACAAGGTCATGGATAGCTTTGAATATTCAACACAAAATATATAATCTTAAATTTTTTTTAGCAAATTTTTACCTACTTGCATGCATGGTGCAAGTTAGTGACATAAAACTAAAAACTTGTTGCTACCATATATTATTTTTCTTACTTGAAAAATAATATGTTTTTGGTTTAATAATTTTAAAAACAAAATATGTCTAAAATTTCAAGAACATACATAACGTGGCTCTGATACCAATTGTTGGGTTTTAAACATATCTTATAAAATCATTTGCAACATAAGCTTGTTTTAACATGTTTAAATCTAAACTTTAGAAACCAAAACCCACCAAGGATCCATATGTAGTTCTTAAAACTTAAATAAAATACAACCATAGGGTGTTTAGTATCAACAACCTTTATAGAGAAGTGGAAGCTAAAAGATGAAGATGAACTAGGAATCAAGTGTTTCCTCTCCAAGAGTGAACACGCCAAGTGTCACACCCCCTGCACCGCGTGCGAATCCACGGCGCGGTGACCTATGATTAGTTGAATCATGCACATCATAAGAGCCGAACCTTGTTGGGTTCTTGGCCGAACCTTGGTGGTGTTCTCATGACCGACGAACCTAGGCCCTCTTGAACCTAAAAGGTTCGCTGCGCAAGTTGGCAGCCCATAATCCTTTCGGCCCAATTCAACTTTATACAGCCCAACTTCATTAGCACTCGGTTCCGTAGATTAAACCGAGCCCAATTAAGTTATATCGACCCATCATGATTTTTATTTGGCTCAATATCATCTTTGGAGTCCTACATGACCTATATACACGTTGTTTTGGCCCAATAGGTAACCAACATTGAGTCTCGTTTGGAACTTTGGCCTACACTCACATACTTGGCCCAATAACAATTTTTTTGGCCCATGGTATGGCCCACAATGCAAAGTATTTATGAATTGATCTTGGTTGGGTTAAGTTTAACCTAAATTAATAATGAGATCAATTCATAATCACAAGGGGTCTAAAACACTTAAACATATCTACACTTTTTCATGTTAATCAATGGTTATCGAATTCACAAACACTTGTCATTTTATGCATACAAGTTGTGTATAAAAGAACATGACCCCTCTTTTACATGAAACAACTCTCAATCAAGTGTCTAAATCATGGCTTTCAAGTTCACACAACATTCTTAATCATGAGATCAGGTAATCAAGAGTTAATCAAGTTCAAGTTAACACAAGTCAATCAATGAATCAAGGTCTATACGATTATAAATCTTATATCTTATGTATGATTACAATGATATAGGAACCAGTTAGAAGTCCTGTTTGCTACTTGCTATTTGTTATAGTTCAGAGTCTACTGCAGACAGGTGAGAACTTTAGCCCCTCTTTTACTGTTTTCCAACTGTTTTGGGGTGGAACACGTGATCAAATATATTCCTTACATTGGTAATTCATTATACAAAATGTATGTTATTCTACAAACACTACAGGTTCATGGTATAAATTCATCAGACTATTCAACCGTTTCAAAGGATTTTATCAAATGTTAAACACTTTTTATTAAAGAGGTTTTATAAAGTTTTCTTGAATTATTTTATATCAGTTTTACTCGAATAGTTTTATAAATGACCAACACTTTTAAATAATGTGATTTATAAACTCTTTTACTATAAGCTCATGTTTTCGTAAATGATCTTTTATAAACCTTGTTATTATACAAGGACACTATCTTATGTACTCAATCAAGGGTTTCAAAACAAGATATTCAAACAATGGTTTTCATGGTGATTTCAAACATAGGATTCAAATCATGGTATTCAACAAAGTTTCAAATCATGTTATCAAATAAGGCATTAAATCATTAGTTTTTTTTAAAGCAAAGTTCAAAAGCATGGTGTCCACTGTTGTGAACAGACTTATAAACACATCAAGTTTCATATTCATTAGCGTTAGTACTGGGTGATCACAACAAGGGAAAGCGGACACACTGGTTCATACCAAAATGGAGTTAGCTTTTAAATATGTTTTATAAGCTAACTGCAGGTTTGGTTTCATTATGGTTTTATCAAAACTGCTGATACATTATCTAACTCCAAACGTAGTTTGGGACTTGATAATATGTTGGCTTCATTAGCAAATGGTCTGTTGACTGTTTGGACACGTTTTACATACTTGATGTTAGTTTGGGTTGCAACTCATCCATGTAATTGATTTATTGTTTTAAACATGTGCCTTACACTGTATATTCATGTTTACAATTGTTAAACCTATTGTTCTCACCAACTACTTCTGTAGTTGACAGTTACTTTTCACGTGTTTCAGGTAATCAGGTGTAAGACATTCTAAGGACAATTAAGGAGACCGCTTAAGATAGAACAAGATGAAGAAACATGCTAGGATGGATTTAGAAACACACTAAAATCCTGAATGTTTAATTGTCTTGTTTGAAGTCTTATTTTGTAAACTATATTTTGGGTCTGTAGTTGTCATTCTTTTGGTAGATAGATTGTATGTAACTAAACAACTGTCTAAACATTATGAAACTTAGTAATCCTTTGTGGTTGTTCTTATTCAATACTTGTGCATGATTCAACTAATCATACGTCACCGCGCCGTGGATTCCGCACGCGGCGCAAGGGGTGTGACAGGTTGGTATCAGAGCCAAGGTTGTAGAGAACTAGGAAAAACCCAATGCTTAATGACCTAGACTATAACCTAAGCTACCCAATAGGACTAAGTGCTATAGGCTTGAGGATACTTAGGATCTAAGTAACTTGAGTAAGCATTAAGTCTACATTAAGCTTGAAAGATCTTAGGGATACTCTTCTAAGATTAGATATCGAGTCAAGGAATTTGAATCGGAATTCTATAATTTTAGAAACCGAATTAAATTTCTCACATATATTCATCAAAGGATTTCAGAGGCAAGGATCTGTATTCTTAGTATCCTTGATCTGAAATTCTCACACAGAGTTCATTAAAGGATTCCAGAGGCAAGGATCTGTATTCTTAGTATCCTTGATCTGGAATTCTCAATCAGAGTTCATCAGAGGAATTTAGAGGCGAAGATCTGTATTCTTAGTATCTTTGATCTAAAATCCTTATCATGTTCATCATAGGAATTTAGAGGCAAAGATCTGTATTCTTAGTATCTTTGATCTAAAATCCTTGTCATGTTTATCATAGGAATTCAGAGGTCAAGATCTATAATTTTAGAATCTTTGATTTGAAATCTTTGTCATGTTGTCATTATCAGGTATTCATTATCATAGGAACTTTATAACTTAGAATCTGTGTAACAGTATTCTTTAGTTGAAGTTCTCACAAGAGATCATTATACTCAATACTATAAGTATTGGGAACCTAGGTTAATTAACCTAGGACACACATACTAAAACCTAAGGTCTTAATTTCAAGTAAATTAAGAACCATGGTTTACACATTCATAATCATAATCAAGGAACAAGAGTCAAACATGAACCAATCATAATCAATCAAGAGTTGGAATTTTAACTCCAAATACAAACGACAGATTAACGCTGACGTGCTGCGGTAAGTGGTGGGCGGTGAGAGCTAGCCCTATATATAAGCTTATTTCGGTATGTCAGGGGGAATCTGGCGTTCGTATTTGAAGTAAAGATTCGGGAGCAACTGAAATCATTGAAAATTAGTCAAACACATGAGATACAATCATTTGAGATACAAACATTGGTGAATCAAATCATTGTGCTATTCAAACTTGGATGAGTCAAACATTGTGTGTGAATCAATCAAGTTGTGAACATTTTTGTTATGTAAACCTTAAGTGAAATTCTTAAGTGATTACTTCACCAGTACTTACTAAAAATAGTTTAACAATAAAAATGTAGAGCATACATGTGATTTAGTTCTACATGTTAACGACTGTTAGTAGGTGCACACATAACATAATCATAATTCAATCATGGATTCAATCATAGTTCAAATTGATCAAAGATCATGGAATTCTTAATCAATGGAACATACATGGGAATCCGTACAAACATGTTGCCAAATGCTAGCAAGGACATGATCGTGGTATATCGAAGCGGTGGTGGGATGGCGTCTGGGCTGGCAGTTTGCTTGACCCTTTCGTATGCCCTATATATAAGCTAACTTCGGTATATCGGGAAAGTGTCAGTGTGTAGGTTTGGTGAGTGAGATCATGGAACATCATACACATTCACATGAGAAGTATGCTAATGAGCTGATTGCTTATATGTGTACATGCTCATATTACAATTGAATGATAATACTAGTAGTATGGATATATTACTAATTTTATCATGCAAATTCAAGTGTATCCTTCCTCATTACTGACCCACTTGTGGCTTCTATTCGTAGAATGCCTTCCCGACGTGATCCTAACGGAGGGGGTTCGACAAGTGGCAACGATGATGAGATCAACAAGATTGCCCGAGCCATCGCTATACACATGAGGGATGTCATTCCGGGCATGGTCACTGATATCACCCAGAATCTTCGGGGAAGTACCAGTGATTCAGCACATAACTCAAATGCTACTAACGCAGGAACTGCTAACTTCACTTTCAAGCAGTTCAATGATGCTAAACCTCCTAAGTACGCTGGTACTGAAGGAGCTACTGGCCTACTGCAGTGGCTGGAAAGCATTGAGGATATTCTCGATTTCACGGGATGTCCTGAAAATCTAAAGGTCAAGATGGCCTCGAGCGCTTTTCACAAAGGCGCACTCACCTGGTGGAATTCTGAGAAGAACACCAGAGGACGAGAGGTTGCTTTGGCCTTATCTTGGGAGGATTTCAAGAAGTTACTTGTGGATAAGTTTTGTCCACGACATGAGCTGAAGAAACTTGAGGTGGAGATGTGGAATCTGGTGCAAGACAGTGGTGAGAACGCGAAATATACAACTCGTTTCCATGAGTTGTGCATCTTGGTGCCACACCTGGTTACTCCTCTATCCCGCAGGATAGAGAAGTACATCGAAGGCTTACCTCTAGTTGTCAGGGGAACTGTGATGGGGAATAACCCCACTACTCTAGAGGCAGCGATTCATCTTGGAGCTAGCCTTACAGAAGAATACGTTAAGTCTGGGGTGCTCACCCGAAAGGGATATAAGAGAGCACAGATTGATGAGGGCAAGAAGCCTGAACAGCACCACCACAAGAAGAAAAAGCAGAAGACAATCAAGAACTTTGCAGCCGTGACTGTAGCTGCACCCACTCATGCCACACCCATTACTACTATGCCACAATCTGCCATAGTCAGAAAGCCATATACTGGCCCGTTCCCACTCTGCACCAAATGCCAATATCATCACCTACCCAACACTCCATGCAAGAAGTGTCTCAAGTGTGGACGGATGGGACACTTGGCAGCTACATGCCGATCTGCTCAACTTGCTACTGCCACAACTGCTACCACTACCACTACTGCTACAGGTGGAAGGACCTGTTATAATTGTGGAGCAGAGGGACACTTCCGAAACCAGTGTCCAAAACTCAACAACAACACTGCTACTGCTCGTGCCTTTATTATCGGAGCTGCCGAAGCACGCGAGGAGCCAGCAGTTTTCACGGGTACATTTCTCCTTAATGGTCATTACGTTTCTATCATATTTGATACTGGTGCTGATAAAAGCTTTATCTCTGCTCATACTGCTTCTTTGTTTAACATACAACCATCTATGCTTACTGCTCTTTATACCGTAGAAGTAGCTGATGGTAAAACCCTACTTGTAGATTCTATAATACATGGTTGTGAATTAAGATTAAACGACCCTCTTTTCCTCATCGATCTTATTCCTATGACACTTGGAAGCTTCGAAGTTGTGATAGGAATGGATTGGTTATCCAAAAACAATGCCGAAATTGTATGTTCGGAGAAACTTATACGGATTCCTTTACCGTCCGGCGAAACGATGAGAATCTATGGCGAGAAACCCTGCCACGGATTGAAGATTGTATCGTGCATCAAGGCTAGGAAGTACTTGAAGAAGAAATACTATGCGTTCCTGGCTCACGTGGTAGAGAAGAAACCTGAAAAGAAAGCAGTTGGAGACGCTCCAGTTATCAGAGATTATCCTGACGTATTTCCACAAGACTTGCCTGGACTACCACCGATCCGGCAAGTGGAGTTTAGAATCGATCTCGTCCCTGGAGCAAACCCAGTGGCGAAGTCACCGTATCGATTAGCACCGTCTGAGATGCAAGAACTGTCTAGTCAACTCCAAGAACTTCTCGATAAGGGATTCATTAGACCGAGTTTCTCTCCATGGGGAGCTCCGGTTCTCTTTGTCAAGAAGAAAGACGGTTCGTTTTGTATGTGTATCGATTATCGTGAGCTAAACAAGTTGACGGTCAAGAACATATATCCTTTACCTAGAATCGATGATCTGTTTGATCAATTACAGGGAGCAACTTGCTTCTCTAAGATTGATTTACGATCTGGGTATCATCAGTTGCGAGTAAATGATGAGGATATACCAAAGACTGCATTTAGGACTCGATATGGACACTATGAGTTTGTGGTTATGCCATTTGGGCTGACCAATGCACCTGCTGTGTTCATGGACTTGATGAATCGAGTTTGCAGGCCTTACTTAGATCAGTTTGTTATTGTCTTCATTGACGATATACTGATCTATTCAAAGACGGAGCAAGAGCATGAAGATCATTTGAGGAAAGTCTTAGAATTACTAAGAGAGGAACAACTTTATGCTAAATTCTCAAAATGTGAATTTTGGCTAAAAGAAGTTCACTTCTTAGGACATGTCATAAACAAGGATGGGATACATGTAGATCCAGCAAAGATTGAGGCGATTAAGAACTGGACTACCCCGTCTACTCCAACAGAGATTCGTTCATTTCTGGGAATGGCAGGTTATTACAGAAGGTTCATTGGGAACTTTTCAAAGATAGCCTTGCCACTTACTACTTTGACCCAGAGAAGTCAAGAGTTTATATGGGGACAGAAGCAAGAAGATGCATTTCAACTTCTTAAACAGAAGTTATGCAACTCCCCTATCCTTAGTCTTCCAGAAGGCAGTGATGATTTCATTGTCTACTGCGATGCTTCAAACCTTGGTCACGGTTGTGTACTTATGCAGCGGGACAAGGTGATTGCCTATGCTTCAAGACAACTTAAGGTTCACGAGAAGAATTATACTACTCATGACCTTGAGTTAGGGGCTGTGGTCTTTGCATTGAAGATTTGGAGACACTACCTGTATGGTACTAAATGTGTCATCTATACAGACCACAAGAGCCTGCAACACATCCTTAATCAGAAAGAACTCAACATGAGACGACGGCGTTGGGTTGAGCTTCTAACTGATTACGACTGTGAGATTCGTTACCACCCGGGTAAAGCCAATGTGGTAGCGGATGCTCTTAGTCGTAAGAAACCAGTCAAACCAATTCATGTAAGAGCCATGGAGATCAACACACAACCAAACTTGAAGGATTTGATTCGTATTGCACAACAACAAGTAGTAACAGACAATCAGCTTAAAGCAGACTTAGACTGCGGAATTGAGAAGAAATTAGAACCTCGATCTGACGGGGTGTTATATCTCAACGGCCGCATCTGGATTCCAAAGTCAGAAGAATTGCGCACACTCATCTGTGATGAGGCTCATAAGTCGCGATACTCAGTTCATCCTGGAGCAGATAAGATGTACCAAGACTTGCGGGCATCTTACTGGTGGCCAGGAATGAAGAAAGACATAGCACTGTACGTGGGAAAATGTCTTACATGTTCCTAATTCAAAGCAGAACATCAAAAGCCTTCGGGACTTCTACAGCAACCTGAAATTCCTCAATGGAAATGGGAACAAATTTCCATGGATTTCATAACCCAGTTGCTGAGAACTCCGCGAGGTTATGATTCGATTTGGGTGATCGTTGATCGACTCACCAAATCTGCTCATTTTCTCCCGATCCGAGAGGATTACAAAATGGAGAAGCTATCCACATTGTATATCAACGAAATCATTGCGCGTCATGGTACTCCAACATCAATCATATCTGATCGTGATAGTCGCTTCACTTCTCGCTTCTGGCAAACATTGCAAAAGGCTTTGGGAACTCGTGTTAATCTTAGCACGGCGTATCATCCCCAAATTGACGGTCAAAGTGAAAGGACTATCCAAACACTCGAAGACATGCTTCGTTCTTATGTGATTGACTTTGTTGGGAGTTGGGATACTCATCTTTCACTCATTGAGTTTTCGTACAACAACAGCTACCATACAAGCATTCAATGTGCACCATTCGAAGCATTGTATGGTAGAAAGTGCCGATCACCGGTCTGCTGGACCGAGGTTGGTGACTCACAGGTCGTAGGACCAGAACTTATTCAGGAAACATCAGACAAAATCATAATCATTCAATCAAGGCTTAAGGCCGCACGAGATAGGCAGAAGAGTTATGCTGATCGACGTTGGAAACCGCTTGAGTTTCAAGTCGGTGACCGAGTCTTACTCAAAGTTTCTCCCTGGAAAGGCGTTGTCCGATTTGGGAAGAAAGGGAAACTTGCACCAAGGTATGTTGGACCTTTTGAGATCCTGGAAAGGATTGGTCCCGTAGCCTACAAACTCAAACTTCCAATGGAGCTAAGCAATGTTCACGATACTTTTCATGTATCAAATCTTAAGAAATGCTTGGCAGATCATGATGTTCAGATTCCGCTGGAAGACATTCAGATTCAAAACAACATGCAATTCATAGAACGTCCGGTTGAAATCATGGATCATGGGGTCAAGAAACTTAAACGTAGCCGTATCCCGATCGTAAAGGTACGATGGGAGGGCAAACGCGGTGCTGAGTTCACCTGGGAACGTGAAGACCAGATGAAGCTTAAGTACCCTCATCTTTTTACAGTACCTTCGACTAGTTAATTTCGGGACGAAATTCCCTTAACTAGGGGAGACTGTAACATTTGTACATTTAGTCATGGTAGTTGTAAACAGTGTTAGAACAAATGTGTTTTCATATCAAATCAATCAATGTGATTCATGTGTTCATAATGTGCGTGTGTGTTAGGATCTTTATTATTTAGGAACAAGTATGTATTATTTATTTACAGTCGAGTTCGCTAGGCAAGAACAGTATCGTATTATATTGAAATAGTGGTGGGACGGCGTCAGGTACGGCAGGTAGCTGGAATCTGGGGTATGCCCTATACATATACTGCGTTCGGTGTAATGGGATAGTGTTAGTGCGTAGTGTTGAGACGAATATTATGACAATTAATTAAACAAAAGTCGTAATACGTAAGCGAGACTGAGTATAGTTATGGGGGACGATCCATAATGATACGAATGTTGAACTTATAATTATGATTAAACTGCTTTGAACATTTCATACGATCGAAAAACGTACGCGATTGCGGGTATACACGTAATTGCGGTTGTTTAACGATCTGTCGACACACGAAGAGTAAAAATAATTAAAATATGTTATTTTACAATTTTGAAACTCATCAAAATGATGAGAATAATAATCCTTTATTTTAAATCACGTAAAATACGCGTTACGTGTCGGAAACGCGAACCGAGCGACCGAAACGAAACGAAACCCGAATACCACTTGGACTATAAAAGCCTTAAATAAGGCCATTTCCCTCATTAAATTCCAGCCAAACCTTTCTCTCACTAGAAAATTCGTCCATTCTCTCTCTCTCTAGAAAACCGAGCTTCAAACGCGCATAACTCCTTCGTTTCTCCACGGATTTTGGTGTTCTTGGTGTTCACGCGTAGCTCTCGACGTCCCTTACACGAAAGTACAAAGGATCTGTAGATTTATCCGGCCAAAAACAAGGTATGATCGAAAGAACGAGCTGGAAAAGAGGGTTTTTGTTTGTGTTTTGGTCGAACCTAGCTACAACCGGTTTTAAGTCATCTTAGTCGATCCCTAACCTTCACGAGGGCTGGTACTCATGCAACAAAACCATGATGAGCTTCAAAACGAGGATTCGAGCGGATGTGGGTGATGAAAATGCACAGGTTCGTGTGTGCAAGTTGGAGCCGAACCTTCATGCTGATGAACATCCTAGGCGAACCCTCATCCACTTGAGCCGAACCTTATGGAGCCCACGAACCCTGCATGGTTCGTTGAAGTACCAGCCGAACCCTAGGGGTTCCCACGAGCCTTCACCGAACCATAAACTGCATCACGAACCCTTGCATGTAGACGAACCATTTTCATTTCAGACGAACCATAGGATACCCAGCGAACCTTTCTTTGCATGCAACGAACCCATGATGACTGGACGAACCCTGGGTGTGTATCACGAACCAATCTCAGCTCGGCGAACCCTGAACAACAGGACGTATGGGTGATGAACCTGTCCAGCTGGGCGAACCCATGCATAGGTTGCATGGGCCAATTCAACTTTATGCGGCCCAACTTCATTAGCACTTGGTTCCGTAGATTAAACCGAGCCCAATTAAGTTATATCGACCCATCATGATTTTTATTTGGCTCAATATCATCTTTGGAATCCTACATGACCTATATACACGTTGTTTTGGCCCAATAGGTAACCAACATTGAGTCTCGTTTGGAACTTTGGCCTACACTCACATACTTAGCCCAATAACAATTTTTTTGGCCCATGGTATGGCCCACAATGCAAAGTATTTATGAATTGATCTTGGTTGGGTTAAGTTTAACCTAAATTAATAATGAGATCAATTCATAATCACAAGGGGTCTAAAACACTTAAACATATCTACACTTTTTCATGTTAATCAATGGTTATCGAATTCACAAACACTTGTCATTTTATGCATACAAGTTGTGTATAAAAGAACATGACCCCTCTTTTACATGAAACAACTCTCAATCAAGTGTCTAAATCATGGCTTTCAAGTTCACACAACATTCTTAATCATGAGATCAGGTAATCAAGAGTTAATCAAGTTCAAGTTAACACAAGTCAATCAATGAATCAAGGTCTATACGATTATAAATCTTATATCTTATGTATGATTACAATGATATAGGAACCAGTTAGAAGTCCTGTTTGCTACTTGCTATTTGTTATAGTTCAGAGTCTACTGCAGACAGGTGAGAACTTTAGCCCCTCTTTTACTGTTTTCCAACTGTTTTGGGGTGGAACACGTGATCAAATATATTCCTTACATTGGTAATTCATTATACAAAATGTATGTTATTCTACAAACACTACAGGTTCATGGTATAAATTCATCAGACTATTCAACCGTTTCAAAGGATTTTATCAAATGTTAAACACTTTTTATTAAAGAGGTTTTATAAAGTTTTCTTGAATTATTTTATATCAGTTTTACTCGAATAGTTTTATAAATGACCAACACTTTTAAATAATGTGATTTATAAACCCTTTTACTATAAGCTCATGTTTTCGTAAATGATCTTTTATAAACCTTGTTATTATACAAGGACACTATCTTATGTACTCAATCAAGGGTTTCAAAACAAGATATTCAAACAATGGTTTTCATGGTGATTTCAAACATAGGATTCAAATCATGGTATTCAACAAAGTTTCAAATCATGTTATCAAATAAGGCATTAAATCATTAGTTTTTTTTTAAAGCAAAGTTCAAAAGCATGGTGTCCACTGTTGTGAACAGACTTATAAACACATCAAGTTTCATATTCATTAGCGTTAGTACTGGGTGATCACAACAAGGGAAAGCGGACACACTGGTTCATACCAAAATGGAGTTAGCTTTTAAATATGTTTTATAAGCTAACTGCAGGTTTGGTTTCATTATGGTTTTATCAAAACTGCTAATACATTATCTAACTCCAAACGTAGTTTGGGACTTGATAATATGTTGGCTTCATTAGCAAATGGTCTGTTGACTGTTTGGACACGTTTTACATACTTGATGTTAGTTTGGGTTGCAACTCATCCATGTAATTGATTTATTGTTTTAAACATGTGCCTTACACTGTATATTCATGTTTACAATTGTTAAACCTATTGTTCTCACCAACTACTTCTGTAGTTGACAGTTACTTTTTACGTGTTTCAGGTAATCAGGTGTAAGACATTCTAAGGACAATTAAGGAGACCGCTTAAGATAGAACAAGATGAAGAAACATGCTAGGATGGATTTAGAAACACACTAAAATCCTGAATGTTTAATTGTCTTGTTTGAAGTCTTATTTTGTAAACTATATTTTGGGTCTGTAGTTGTCATTCTTTTGGTAGATAGATTGTATGTAACTAAACAACTGTCTAAACATTATGAAACATAGTAATCCTTTGTGGTTGTTCTTATTCAATACTTGTGCATGATTCAACTAATCATACGTCACCACGCCGTGGATTCCGCACGCGGCGCAGGGGGTGTGACACCAAGCAAGATTGATCCAAAAGGTGCTAGCCTCCAACCCCAATGTCAAGAAACATACACATTCTCTAAAACACTTGATTTATGGTGATTATACGTGTGTAAATAGAAATCAAGCAATTCACAAGAACAAATGAAAACTAACCTATAGTTTTATTAAGTTCTTATTTTGTTTTCTTTCAAAACTCTTTTCTTTAAATCTCACGAATTACACACCACCTTGAAAACCTTGACAATCCCTTATTTCAAATGTTAATTTTAGAATGGCATCAAACCTATTTTAATATTTCAACTTTTGTAAAGCCATAAATGTCAAAGTCTTTGAACCATAAGATTTTAAGTCAACATTTTTAAAAGATTGCATGTGCCATCCGTTGGAAAACAAGGATAGTCAAATGGGATTTATTTCATATTGTACATTGTATTATATGATAATCTCTTGTAATCTATTTATTTTGCAAGTCTTCTAATATACAATATAAATCATGTAGCAACTCCACGAGATGTTACAAAGTGAATGATACATATTTACTTGTGACACCCCGTAATTTACAGGCCAGCTTAAATGTTTATTTAATTAACATTTGCATAAGTAGCAATAGAATTAGTTTAATTTAGTGTGACACGTGGCATGATAGTACAAACACATTCGCAAAGACGATAATTCGGTGAATTATCAAAAAACGCACACACGTGTCGAACAATTCACGAACGTTGGTGAACGTTTAGCAAAACAAGCAGATAACACTAATAGTTTCACAATTGATCAGACATTGAACAAATTTAGTTCTAACATCGATCAACGATGTGTTATAATCAAGGAACGAGCGAAAATCGAATTAAACGAATGAAATTGGGCCTATTGGGCTCTCCTGGAAGCCTTCGCGGTACGCCAAGGTCCATGGTTAGAGCCTTGGCGGTACGCGAAGCTTGGGCGGGAAATTTGAATTCGCCCGAGTTCCTTCATGGTACGCAACGACCGATCACCTCCTGCCTTGGCGGTACGCGGCATGTTTCGGGAGGACATCTGATTATTTTAATCCTTGCGGTACGCCAAGACCCCATGGGGGCATTCTTGGCGGTACCCGAAGCCCTAAAATCGATGAAAATCTCTATAAATCCACTAAAACACCTTTTTGCCACTTTCCACTCATTACCTTCAAAACTAGAAGCTACCACCCGTCCTGAAACACTCTCAAACACCTTCTTCCATCTCTGGAACTCAAGAAACCCCATTGTTGAAGTTTCCTTTGAAGATTTGAAGACACAAGAAGCTTAGGAGGAACTTCTTGTCACCTCTCAACATCTTGCACCTGTATTGGAGCGAACCTCAGCCATTCCAGGAGCTCCTACTAGCTGTTCAAGCTTCATCTCAACCTTCTGGAACCACCTAAGGTAGTCTTACATGTTCTAATGCACTAAAACACTATCTAATCCCACATGCAAGCCATGAAACTCACATGCAACATAAATGGTGATGCATACACAAATTTATACTTGAATGAATCTATATTTATTCATCTTGGTAATTCATTTGATGATCTAGAATGATCTATTTGGGTATTTTGATGCTATTTGATGTTATGTTATGGGTATTGATGATTATTCCCAAAAATAGTAGTTTTTACTAACATGCAGGTGCCATCTATGATAATCTAAAGCATTTTGAGTATGCATATGTGTTAGTTATGATATTGGGAATGTTTATGTTGAAAATCAATAAGATCTATGGCCATTTGAAGAGGATTTGGGCAAAATTACTATATATAGTAACTTTTTGATTTCACATTTTGCTAGATAATGATTTTGGTGAATTCAAAATGTCAAAATGATGACTTATGATTTATGTTAAAGATATTTGCATAAAAGAATTGTTAGACTTATTGAAATGGGCGATTTTGTTATAAGTTTCTAAAAATAGTAACTTTGTTAACAAAGATCCATACATGCATGTTGATGTTGATGTTGATTAAGTTTTATTGAGAATAATGATAATCAACAAACAAGTTGTGTAGGTATTGTGAGTTAAAATGATATTACATGCAAACTTTCTATTTTAAGAAACCTTAATCGGGGTTTTCATGAAATAGGATCGTAGGTCTCGTTTGGTTGATGATAAATGACTTAAAATGCTATAATATGATGCTATGTGAAGTATTGTATGACTTTCTATGCTAAACACGACGAATGTAGAAACTTTCTATTTTTAGCAACTTTAATTACTAAAAACGGACTTATGTGCTATTTGATCGTATGGAACAACATGCTAAGTGTTAACATGATCATTTAGGTTTAATGAGCATGCTAGAACTATTAAAATGTGTTATGTCTCAAACTTACTAAAAATGGAAGCTTACTATAAATAGTAAGTTGTCCATTAACGTGACTTACGTGTTTACATGCATTATGTGAACAATAACAAACTATAACTAACACCCGGGTTACCAATGTGTCGTTGACTTTGACACGGTCAAACACTGTCAAACATGGTCAAACACGGAAAAACATGGTCGAACATGGACAGACATAAAAACCTTGGGTTGTTGAGCACAAACACGAACACAAACTTACGTAAACAATGCGATATAACGAGCATCCCACACCCAAAAGGTGCCCCATATAGGTCGTCTCCGAAACCCCCCAGTCACTAAGGCTGAAGACTAGGAGCTTGCGCATTTACTACTCAGGTGAGTTTAGGACCCTTTTCAAACTATTTTACATGCTTTCAACTTGGGGGAGAATACATGTGTTGAGTCAAACTATATTTGTACGAACATTGTGCGTATGCTGGTTTGTTAGAACAAACATTAAGTGTTGTATCGTAACAAAGTCTTCACACAGTCTTACCGTTAATATGTATACAACGAGGTGAGTTTAGATAGTACTATTGGGCGTGACGAACCTCACGCGGCGCTAATACTAACTGGAGGTCGAGACGCGTGTAATCTCAACCCATCATCTATGTCATTACGATAGGCATGGCGGAGGCTAGAGCAAACAAGTATAGTTCGGTAGAGATGCAACTGACACTTGGAGCCTAGGGTTCGGAACAAACATTAATAAATAGCATGACACGTGACAAACATTATTTTGCCTATATATTGATATTAAAACCTGTTAACTCACCAACCAACGTGTTCACACTTTTTCTTAACAAGTATTCTCAGGCAACTAGCTTGCACTCGTATTCAGGATGCACTTAAGGAAACGGGCACATGAGTTGCATGCATTCATACCGAGTCTTTTGAACAAACAATGTTATTTATTTTGATTAGTAAACAATGTAGTGTCTGTCATTTTTATTTTCGCTGCTTCTGAAATAACTTTACTTTCCGCTGCACTAACATTGCTTATTCCGTTGCTTTAGATGATTTATGATATTCCGCTGCATGTTTTACAAATCAGTTTGGTTATTGTCGTTATATCGAACGTATTTTCAAACGTATATAGATTCGTTCTATATGAATAAGTGTAGAGCCCATTCTAGAGACAAAGACCGAAAAAGTCAACCCGTGACTAGATGAAGACCAGTTTTGTACATTTTTGTGTACATAGATTTTCGTGTACTTATGATTTCGAGTACTCGAACCATTTTAGTGTATAGAGGTTCGAGTACTCCTAGGAGTAGTATAAATAGACGTATTTTTAACTGCCCCAGTGTTGGATTCACGAGGCACTGCTCTCTAGACGTATTGAGGCTGTGTTCTTGTAAGTGCACGAGTATGTACAATGTTTGCATTTTTCTACTTCTTCTCGTGATTCTAACTTGGATTCCGCACTCGTTGGAGTCATATGGTGTGGATTGGATTCATAAAGTTCAATTCTTGATCGAGATCTGGACCTACAAGTGGTATTAGAGCCTTCGAACTCTTTTCTACACAATGGTAACAACTTTTTCGTGCAAGTTTGACACTTTTCTGTTCGTCTTCACATCATCTAGATGCTGTCAAAATTTGGAGCTCTAAATCTTGAAGAATTTTTCTCTGGATTATTCAAGTATTTTCGAGTTCTATTTTCGAGTACACAGCTTCGAGTACTACCTTTCGTGAACAAGTCTCGAGTATTGCAGTTCGAGTTCTACAACCTTAGCCAAATTGATTCTAAGTTTTTGGTGTTTTGAGTACTATACTTCGAGTACAGGTTTCGAGAACTAGAATTCGAGTACAGGTCTTCGGGTACTTAGTGTTCGAGATCATAGCTTCAAGTTCTGCATTTCGTGTACTACTGTTCATGCACTTGAAGTACGTGAACACTGGTTTGAGTACTTCACTTTGGATATAAAGCTTCGAGTATCTTTGGAACTTCAAGTACTTCCTGGATTTCGTGTATTGATTGAACTTCGAACACTTGAGGATTTCAAGAACATCAAGGACTTCGGGAACTTCTTGCATTCGAGAACTAGGACTTAGAAAATTTTCTAATCATCATGGCATCTAAGAATCTGACCAACTTGTCCAACCTGCTGAGTCTGGACAATGAGATAGGCACGGGAACTAAGCCACCTAGGCTTGTGTCAGGAGATAATTTCCAAGACTGGAAGTTCAGATTCCAGTCTTTTATCAAGTACATAGATCCCAAGCTATGGAGGTCGATAGAGGAAGGGCCTTATGTGCCCATGTATCAGAGTGAACTGAATGGGCTGATTCCTAAGGACCCAGAGTTGTATACTGAAAACGACACCCTACTGAAGGAAAAGGATGACAAGGAGTATGCCTCAATCACTATGGCATTGTCTACTGATGTGACTCGTGGATTCAAGGAACATCAGACTGCCAAACAACTTTGGGATGCGTTGGTTGAACGCTTCGAGGGAAACGAGGATATGAGGGAGAGTCGTAAAGACATGTTAAGACAACGGTTCACCATGTTTAATCATATCAAGGGAGAATCCTTGGAAGCCCAACTGAACTGCTTCACTCACCTCATGACAGAGATGACAAGTGCTGGGATAGAGATGTCAAAGGAGGAAGTCAACAAGAAACTCTTGAACTCATTGCCGTACAAATGGAACTCTAACTGTACAATGATCAAGAGGACGAAAGACATGTACAAGAAAACCCTCAGTGAGTTTTATCAACTCATATGACATGTATGACAAGCGGAGGGCACTCAATCATGCTAGGTCTATGGGCATAACTCGTGCTACTGAGAATGCTGCACTTCTGTCTGCAATCAATTATCAAGCATCTGGTTCTCAGGCTTATTCCTTTAGAGACTGCATTCTATCATCTGGGCAATCTAGTTCAGTGCCCAAGATCAACCCTGAAAGTGAGGAGAATCTGCTACTGTTCAAAGGGTTTATGAACAGTTATAACGCATTCATTGCGGGAGAGTTGGCACCGGCAAATATTACTTAAGACAACCTGGAGCAGATCAACCCGCTGATGTTGAAGAGATGGATATCTCATGGCAGATGGCACTGGCAGTTTTCCGTGCCAAGATGTTCATTAAGAAGTATGGAAGGAACAGTTTCGTGAACAACCCAGGAAGGAAGCTGGGATTCAACAAGTCCAAGCTCAGGTGCTACAACTGTGACCAGTCGGGTCACCTTGCTTGTGAATGTAAGCTGCCCGAGGTTGTGAAAGAGGCAGACAAGAAGCCGGAAGAGAAGGCTGGAGCTAGCACATCAAAGGCGCTGGTTACACAAGAAACCGACTTTTATGACTCGAGTGACCAGGTGCAGGAGCTTGAGATGACTTTGAGCCATGCTTTCATGGCTGAGGTGGACGACAAACGCAATTTGGTAACAGAAAATCTCTGCTCTACTTCTTGCATTGAAAATGTTTTTAAATACCGTTCTCACAATGAGTACTTAATCAACGAAGTCACCAAGCTTAAATATTTCAACTCTGAATTTCTTAAAAATTAGGAAATTTACAAAAACAAACTTGACGCTGAAAGGCGTGATATTTCAAAATTAAAAGAGCTTTTAAGTGATAAAGAGTCCAACTATCGGGACGCCAGGCGTCAGATAGATGAACTCTCCTCAGAGTTAGAACAAGCTAAGACTCAGTTGTCCAAAACAAAAATCAGAGCTGATAAATATGAATATTCAAGTGCTGTGGTGGCTAAATTGGATGATCTCAAGAACAGGAGAAAGGAGAAAATCGGGCTTGGTTTTACTGAGATGAAACCTCTATTTAACCACATTTACTCCATCATGCCCAATTTCAACACATTTGTTGATGATCTGTTGTTGAAGTCAGACCGAAGGTGTGATTTCACCACTGGTTATAACAAACCAGTGCCTTTAACAACAGATCATGTCTTGAATGACCTTAATAATTTTGATAATTCTGAGGTTTGTGTAGAAAGTTTGAGTGTTACAGGTCCAAGGGAGAAGAAGGAAGAAAGAAGTGTTAGCAGGAGCACAGATTGTTCAACTTCACATAGCAAATCACATTTTGTTCCAAAAGCTGATTTTGTTGGAAGATTTGAAACAATCACAATTAAACCAAATGAAATGATCAAGAATTTTAAGACTAAATTTATTAAAATTGATGATGATGTTAAAAACAAATATGTCTTAGAATGAGATTCCTCTCCTTTGACAGAGCAGGTAAACTAGGCTTATTCCACAGTCACTCCTGAGGCGGGTTCAAAGTTAAACACTAACTGTGAACCTTATGTTCCAACTGGGTCATTGGAACAAGCCTCCACAAGTTCTTTCTCTGGCATGAGTGGTTGTGATGTAAAGCCATTTGACCCAAAGGAGTTTTACAACAAGGTATGCTGCTATGCATGCGGAAGACCAAGCCACATTTCTAGACACTATCTGCACCGACCTACTGAATTCTTCTATGTGAAGAATCAGAAGGTCACACCCAAGGATAAACATGCTAATAGGCCAATGAGGACTGACCAATCTTCCAAGCCTAGGGTGAAACCTCAGAAGATGACTCAGAATCATCCCATTGCCAAAAGAGACAAACCAACAAAACAAAATCAATCTGGTTTTCATAAACAAAAGTCAAAGGTTTCCAAAACTAAAGGTAAATCACAGTGGAAGGATAAGCCACATATAAAACCTCAATTAAAACCAATTGATAATGGCAGTGGTGTCAGACCCATGAATGTCAGGACCAAGTCAGACAAGCCCAAGGGCAATATCAAGAAGAGCCCCAAAGTTCAACAAGTACCTAAATCTGTTATGATTTGGGTACCCATTTCTCGTTAAATGTGTGTGTACAATGCATGGACGACCAAATAAGCTGAAGAATGTTTGGTACGTGGATAGTGGTTGTTCCCGGCATATGACTGGGGATTTTTCTCAGTTGCACAAAGCCACATTGTTTAATGGGGGATACTTCTCGTTTGTTGGAGACAAAGAAGGAAAGATCAGCATGAAGGGCACTGTTACAAATGGCACTCTGAGTTTTGAAGATGTGTACTATGTTGAAGAACTCAACGACAGCTTGTTGAGTGTTTCTCAGATTTGTGACAAGTTTTTCAACACACTTCACCAACAAAGAGTGTCTTATCTTGAAGCCCGGATTTTTCGTACCGGAGAAATGGATCTTGATGAGGAATCCGAGAATAAACAATGCCTATATTATCAACATGAATTATGATTCATACACAGAAAACACCTGTTTGTTTTCTAAGGCATCGGAGACTAACTGCTTGCTTTGGCATCGCCAACTGCGTCATGTCAACTTGAAGAATCTCAACCGACTAGCAAAGGGAGATCATGTTATTGGCCTACCTTCTAAGGACTTCTCCACAATTGAGAAGTGCATCGCATGCGCCAAGGGGAAGCAACACAAGAGACCCCACAAGCCAAAATTGTTCAATTCAATATCATCAGTTCTGCAGCTTCTCCATATGGATCTATTCTGACCGGTAAATTCCATGAGCATCGGGAAGAAGTCATACTGTCTCGTTATAACAGATGATTATTCCATATTTACTTGGGTGTTCTTTCTTGCCAAGAAGGATGAAACACCATAGATCTTAAAGAAGTTTATCACCCTGATCGAAAATCAGAAGAATTTGAGAGTAAAGATAATCAGAACTGACAATGGCATCGAATTTAATAATCAGACACTTATTGATTTCTGAGATGAGAAGGAAATTTTTCGATATTATAGTGCAGCTCGTACCCCTCAGCAAAACGGAGTTGCTGAAAGAAGGAACATAACACTTATCGAGGCTGCACGGACCATGCTGTCAGAGTTAAAACTGCCAATCTTCTTCTGGGCTGAAGCTGTTAACACTGCTTGCTATGTTCAAAACCGAGGTTTACTGAACAAGCGCCATCAAAAGACTCTCTATAAGATCTTCTTCAATCAGAAGCCGAAGGTCGGTCACTTCAAATCATTTGGATGTCCTTGCACTCTTCTACACACTGAACCGAAACACAAGTTTGATGACAAAGCTGATGAGTGTTACTTCATGGGCTATTCTTCTGGGAAAGCTGCTTACCAGATATACAACAAGAAGACCCGAATGATTGTGGAGTCATACTACATTGATTGACAATAGATGAACAACATCGATGCCGGTTCTGGTCCAAACTGTCTATTTTAGTATGATTCTACATTTGAGTCCTTCAACACTTCATCTGAGAGTGCAGGATCATCTGAGCCTGAAGATAGTTTCTATAAGAGTGATAACGTGGACTATCAAGTTGACTACGTTCCATGTGATCCAAAGCTTCTGACACTTGACCCACCATGCATGTATGATCGAGCTTCGCCCGCTTAGCCGACTCCCATCAATGAAGTCATCCCATCAGATCCGGAGACTTCTCAGTCTGTTCAACCAACTCCGGAGACATATCAAGTGTCATCTTCTTCTTACCAGATGTTTGGCTATCCACTGTTCTCAGACCACATCCCTGAGGAACGTTGTGCGAATATTGGAGCTGAGGCAAGTGAAACCGCTCCCGTTGACAACACCTCTTCCTCCATTGAAGATTAGCTAACTCACATCAACAACCTGCTTGACAATCTATCTATGGAGGAAGTGCCTACTTCAAGCATCAACAAGAATCACCCAGTGGAGAACATCATTGGACCTCTTTCGGAAGGAGTTCTTACTAGGAGCAGATCTATTCCATCTTAGAACACCTTTCTAGAAGGAACTATCACACGAAGTCAATCAGGTCTGATTAATTCTTGTTTATATTCTTGCTTGATTTCGCAGGTAGAACCCAAGAATGTCAAGATGGCTCTTAAGGAGTCAAGCTGGGTTGAAGCGATGCAAGAAGAACTGATGCAGTTTCAGAAGCTCCAGGTGTGGAATCTGGTTCCGTTGCCTAAGGGGAAGCTGCCAATCGAAGCCAGATGGGTATTCAGAAACAAGAGAGATTATTCAGGTGTGATCATCAGAAATAAAGCTAGGTTGGTAGTCCAGGGCTTCTACCAACAGGAGGGTATTGACTATGAAGAAGTCTTTGCAACGGTCACAAGACTTGAAGCTATCCGCATCTTTCTGGCCTATGCTTCCTACATGAACTTCACATTTTATCAGATGGATGTGAAGACAACATTCTTGTATGGAAAGGTCAAGGAAGAGATCTATGTATGTCAACCCCCGATTCGCAGTATCCCGACCATGTCTACAAGCTAGACAAAGCCCTATATGGTCTTCATCAGGCACCGCGAGCATGGTATGCAACACTTACGGATCATCTGCTTGCAAATGGATATACCCGTGGAGCCATTGGTAAGACATTGTTCGCCGCAATGATAAGGATGATTTGATTCTCGTCCAGATCTATGTGGATGACATTATTTTCGGTTCCACGAGCTCGGTGCTATGTAAAGAGTTTGAGGCTGTGATGAAGAAGAAGTTTGAGATGAGTACAATGGGGGAAATGACCTTTTTCTTGGGTCTTCAGGTAAAGCATGATCCTAAAGGCGTGCTGATTCATCAGGGCAAGTACGTTACCGACATTCTCACCAAGTTCAAGATGTTGGACTCAAAGCCGCATCCACTCCCATGGCTGCTCGTCCTATCTTAACTTCGGATTTAGATGGTGAAGATGTTGACCAACATCTCTATCGATCTATGATTGGCTCACTAATGTACCTAACCTCCAGCATACCCGACATTATGTTTTCTGTATGTTAGTGTGCCAGATATCAAGCAAATCCGAAGGCCTCTCACCTAATTGCTGTCAAGAGGATCTTTCTCTACCTCGTCGGGAAACCTCGTCTTGGTTTGTGGTATCCTAAGAACTCTGATTTTCGTTTATTTGCTTACCCTGACACTGATTTTGGTGGTTGCAATTTAGACAGGAAGCCTACCACAGGTGGATGTCAGTACTTAGGAGATCGCCTTGTCTCGTGGCAATGCAAGAAGGAGACAACCGTGTCAACCTCCACTGCGGAAGCTGAGTATGTCGTTGCCTCCAGTTTCTGTTCTCAGGTTATCTGGATGCAACAACAGCTTCTATATTACGGTTTGAACTTTCTTGACTCTCCTATATATTGTGATAATGACGCCGCTCTACATATTGTCAAGAATCCGGTACAACACTCCAAAACTAAACAAATTGATATCCGGATTCACTTTATCCACGACTGTTTCAAACGTAAGTTGATCCATCTTGAAAAGGTCCACATAGATGACAACCTGGCAGATCTTTTCACAAAACCATTTGGCACAGTCGCTTCCACCATCTGCTTGCCTCTCTCAAACTAATAAGTTTTGATTAAAACAATTTTTTGTAAATACTTTAAAATTTATGTTTTGTTTTGTTTTATTTTTAGATTACAAATTTAGGGGGAGAATATTTACAAAAACAACAAAAAGATTTTCAGTTTTTGAATCTATTTACAAAACTACAAAAAGATTTTTGGTTTTTGAGTCAGTTTAAGATGATCTACAAGTTTAGGGGGAGTGGAATTTTAACAAAAAGATTTTGCCTTTTTTCAAAATTTAAGAAAAATACAAAAAGATTTTATTTGGACAGTCAGGAGAACTAGTTCAAAGGGAAGTGAAATGATTTCTTACACTCAGATATTCACTACCTAAACATAATTTTTAAAAGAATAACAACTTTAGATAACTATAAATTACTAAGAAGTTAAAACACGTTTTCCTATAAAAGGCTTGGACATGATCATTAAAAAATATTAAATATATGTAAATGTAAATAAGTAAGAAGTACTGGAAAATCAGATAACCAGAAAGATGCAACAACTATTTGACTTTTTGTATAAATCTTTAAGTCAAAACAAGATTGTGTTTCGATAAACTTGAAATCGCTTTGAGAAAATTCGGGTATTTGCTATGTTTTGTGTAAACAAAGAGCGAGAAATACTTACTGAAGCATCCTTTGCTTGGCATAAGCAAAGACCTGGATGTGTGACGTTAAGGCCAATGTGTCTGCATATCAGTAATATAAAAGATGCCAGTGAGCACAAAGACGGTAGAACCCCTTCTTGTTCTTGACTCTAATATGATAGATCTGTTCTTTTCTCTTCTCACCTTAAACTCTGTCAAAACGTTTTAAGTTCATTGAAATACAATCAAATTTTGAAACAAAAGATTTCGCAAAATTGATAGGTTGCATGTTAATCTGGTTTAACAGTCTGCTTCTCCATAAACTTCACAAAAGTTTTTTTTTTTAGAAAAACCGGTAGAAAATTTTGATCATAAGTCTTATTTTTGAAATATGGATAAATGAGTAAAAATCGTTGGTGGGGTATAATTATTTTAAGGTTGGATTTCTATAAGAAATTATTTTAAGGTGGTCAAATTTCAGATACAGATTTGATACCACAAAATTGACTCAACTCAACTTTGAACTCATCCAAAGTTTTTGAGTTTATTTTCTTTTATTAAGTTAAAATTTTTAAAAAACTAATTTTTTACTTGAAAAAGGGTATTCGAACTGGAGTTTCGAAATATTGTACACGATTTAGTGTACTCGATTTCGAGTACTCAAAATTGGCATGTAAATACTTTGAGAAGGTGCAAATTCGAGTACCATAATTTCGAGTACCTGATTGTTCTCTCTCTAGGCGATCCACATTTCTGGACTTGATATCAAAATTCCACTCCGACCACCTTGTAGATCTACATTAGACGAAACTAGGTATAGATTTTCATAGGATTTTGACCGTAGAATAAAAAGTTATCGAACAAAAACCGAAATCAAGTACTTGTGCTCGTAAACAAAAGGAATCTTGGTCAAATCACCTCGAAATACTCAAAATTGGAAACTGATCCTTTGATATATTGGTCGCCTCCCAATTCCGAGCATTTCGAGTACAAATTGGAGTTCAAAGGAGCAAAATTGAAACAATTATCGAGGTTTTTCAGTTCTTGAAAATTTGAATTTCGAGAACTCATGTTCGAGAACCAATTTTCGAGTACCCAAGTTCGAGAACCTTAGTTCGAGAACTCACTTTCGAGAACTGACAACTTTTCGAGAACTGCTACCTTTTTGAAAACTCTGGACTTTTCGTGAACTCCCACAGTTTTCGAATACTCCTGTGTTTCCGAGAACTTCAATTTAAATTTGAATTTTTCAAATTGGCTTTGACTGTGATTTGACCCTTCGACTTTTTGCTTTGACTTTCACTTTGATGTGACCCGTTGACTTTGACTTTTATTTTACTTTAATTTTCAGCTAACTTAGCTCGTTTTCTGTTTCAGATGGCTGAGTTAAGGTTTGTGTCGGATCACAACATGTCTGCTTATCTAGGTGATCCTCTGGAGAAACACTTGATGTACAAAAGCATGGTGAACGGATTGATACTCTCACCAGTCAACTACGCTATTATGGAGCATCCACTTATCATCTCTGCATTTATCGTGGCTCATATCGTCACTCAATGCCTCTCAGGACGTAAGGGAGGATATGATGTGCTGAACCAGACTCTCAGCTCGTGCATGGTGGCGATTGCATTCGGACTTGAGTTCAACTATTTGCGGATGATCTTTCGAGACATGCACGCTAACATCAAAGTGAAAAGAAAGGAGAGATTCTTAGCATTCCCCAGATTCATCCAGATTATCATCAACAAGAGGCATTCGAATGTCATTCCAACAGTTGGAACACTGGGCATCAAAAGGATGAAGGAATATATCTTCTCCTACATGACGATGAATAAGAAGGGAAAGAAGCAATATGTTGGTGCTCGCCCTCTTGAAAAGTTCGGGAGACTATCTGTAGGATTGGATGAGGAAGCTGAGGAACAAGGTACTCCAACAGCTTTTGTTGCTGACGAGCATGACCATCCTCCCGCACACACAACTACTGAAACCAGCAAAGCTGTAGAGGACTCCTCATCTGAGTCATCATCATCATCTGGTGAAGAAGAATTCATTGTAGAGCCTGAGCCTGTGATTCTACCATTATCTAGGGCAGAATGGAAAGAGATACAAGATACTGACTATATCCAATCTCCCAAGTCATCTCCCAAGAAGAAAAGAGTGAAGATGATGTTGAAACGGGCTAGAGACCCAAGGCTTAAGAAAAAGACAGTTGGCACCTCCTCATCCTCTCAGACACCTCAAACATAGCCACCACCACCACCAAAGCCTCAACCACCACCACCAAAGCCTCAACCACCACCACCGAAGCTTAAACCAGTCACCCAACCTAAACCACCCACAAAACCAACCGCATCCACCCAAACCACCATTCCACCACATACATCCACCACTGACTCCACCCAAACCAAACCATTGTCTCCTCAACTACCACACATTTTACCACCACATTTCCCAACTCCTATTAGCTTTTCTAAACCACCATCATCACCACCCAAAGCACAGAAGGATAAAGGCAAAGCACCGCTAGAAACTCCATCACCTTACATGCATGATCAGGTGCCGATTGACATGGTATGGCTGTAGGAGAGAGTATTCCTCCTTGAGCAAGACTCTGCAACTAAAGAAATACTCATCACCAACCTATCAGAAGGCTTTGTGAAAATCTGTGAGCATATCAGGAAACAAAACAAAGATATTAGCCTACTGAAAAGGGAAAACAGAGATTTGAAGAAGGTGATTGAGGATCTGACTAGATCTAACTCCGTGATCCAGGAAGAAGACAGGACTGACAAAGATGATGACAATGATGATGAGGAAGATAATGAAAAGAAAGACGATGATGACAACAAATATGATGACAAGAAAGATGAGAAGAAAGATGATAATGATGATGAAGATGCTAGGGGTGATATTGGCCAAGGTAGAAGCTCCTTAGGCCAAAAGGATGATGAACCCGCCAAAGATGATCAAGGCGGTGATTACTTAGGCAACCAGTCATCCTCAGAGAAGCCTCTCGACAATTATGAAGATTTGTTCATGGATATTCCTGAGAACTTCATGTTCGAAGGGATTGGAGAAGAGCTGAAGGATGCAGGTCTAGGAGATTTATTTACTGGACTCAGTATTTGATGCCGTTTGTGCAAAGGAAATGGAAGAGATTTTTTAGTCTTCTGCGGGAGCATCCAAAGAAGAGGAACCTGAAAACGTCATACTTGGAAACATCTCGACAGACCCTTACATAGACTATTTGTATGCTCACAAATATGTCAACGCACTAGGAAAGGAAGTCACATCGCTGGACAAAGTAATCGACAGTTGGTTTGGTAAGCAGAGCGACTGTACTTCTGGTCCTCCTGAAGTGCAAAATTCCTAGATGGGAGAAGAATCGGCTGAACAGAATGAAGTTACTTACACATCAGGCTCCCGTGACTTATTTGCTGTGCGCAATGAAATATCAAATATCACCTGCTGGATGTACGATAAAGAAAAACAACTGTATCCGGCTAAGAGGAGAGATGGAAAGCTTGAGTACTTCAAGCGACCACAAGACTTCTGTTCGATGCCAAATTTTGATATTCGAAGCGTCAACAACGCCGTCTTCTACAACACATCCAAGGATAGTCAAGCTGAGCTATTCGCCAAGTTTATTAAAGACCAATGTGACAAAGATTTCCCAGTAATGAAGACTACAAAGGGAAGACGATATGTCTCTTCATGCATCCTTGATCCTTTGAAGAAAGAATCGTGGATCTATTATAAGTATCCTCCTCCAGCAACAGAGAAGGCCATCCCAGTGTCAACCAGAGTCCCAGAAAACACGCTCAAGAACTTCGACTTCTGGTATTTTGATGAGAAGACACATGCAGCTACTATTTTGAGGACAAAGGGAGACATCAATGATGTGGACATCATTGTGGACCCTATGGACATACTAAAGTTCGGGAAAGATGATATGTAGAAGCTGCATGACACTCCAATGAAGGTCTACAGAGGATGGGATGAGGAAGCAAAGCCACTCACACGGGTCGTTGCCTTTACCATGAAACTCAAGCTATATGTTGGTGCAGGTCCTCATTCGGTCACACCTCCTATCGGTTGACTTCATCAGTCTAGGGGAGTTTGTAGAGCCCATTCCAGAGAGAAAGACTGGCAAAGTCAACTCGTGACCAGATGAAGACCAGTTTTATGTATTTTCGTGTACATAGATTTTCGTGTACCTATGATTTCGAGTACTTGAACCATTTTCGTGTATAGAGGTTCGAGTAGTCCTAGAATTAGTATAAATAGACGTATTTTGTACTACCCTAGGGTTGGATTCCCGAGGCACTACTCTCTAGACGTATTGAGGCAGTGTTCTTGTAAGTTCACAAATATATACAAAGTTTGCATTTTTCTACTTCTTCTCGTGATTCTAACTTGGATTTCGCACTCGTTGGAGTCATTTGGTGTGGATTGGAGTCATAAAGCTCAAGTCCTGATCAAGATCTGGACCTACACTAAGAGCTGTGATTCTGGCCACGTCACACCCAGCGGTCTGACACCGCAAGTGGGAGTTTGGGGGTGTGACATTACTACATTTATTCATTATGTATTATTATTTTACTAAATAATAATATATCCTTGACATTAATTGGGTTATGCATATTAAACCGAGTTTGAGTGTACATTTGGAATATTTGCTCAATGTGTGACCTTTTGGGATATTATATCAATAGTAACATTGTTACACGTTGTGTTTTAGGCATATAGGTCCAACATAAACATCATAATTGGTGATGGAAACTCATCTATTGAGGCAACCTTCTTCAATGAAACAATAACTAATATCCAAAACACATACTTTTTGTCGTGACACGATGATCATGTTACATGGGAAAAAAAAATCCAAAGGTGTTACCAGACCCAAAGAGGTTCAATCTCCAAAACTAATACACATCGACATGAACAAGATGGAAAACTGTGACACCCTGTATTTTCCAGGTCAGCTTTATATTTATTTAAATGTTTATTTAAATACTTTATGTACACGTGGCACTAGAATTAGATTAATTTAGTGTGACACGTGGCACGACAGTACGAACACCGACACACAACAGGATAATTCGAGGAATTATCGACGAACAACACACACGTGTCAAAACACGCGAACGTTGGTGAATGTCAAGCACATTGTGTAGCACAACACTCGAAACTTCACGAAACACTCACACATTGAACTAGGAAGTTCAAACAAGGCCAAACGATAGTTCGGAAGCGTGAAAACGGTGACGAACGGATCAAACCCATTAAGATAGGCTTATTGGGCTCCCCAGGGGCCCATCGCGGTACGTGATGGCCCAACAGGAATAATTGTCGCGATACGCGACATGCGGCGCGGGAGTTTGACTCCCGAAATCCGCCGCGATAAGCGGAGAATTTTTGAAGGCCCCATCGCGGTACGCGAAGCCGCTCAGTCGACAATATCTTTATAAAACCAAGACAATGATGCCTATACTATCCTTTAACATCATTTCTCCGGCTTCACACTCAATACCTCGACCTTCTTCTTCCTCTAGACGCCTGCAACAGCTCTGGAAGCCATTAGAGACCCCATTTGGAGCTTGGGAAGCTTAGAGAACTCAAGGGAGAAGGCCTTCCAAGCTTGAGTCTCATCCTTTCTTGCTTGAACTTGTCGAATCCAGCAATCCAGGAGTCCTAAAGCTGCTCAAACACCATTTTAGCAATCAAGAAGTATTGGAAGGTAGTCTCATGGTCCAAACACCCTCTAAACACCACTACACACACATGCATGTGTTAAAACACACATGCAAGCACAAATCACCCACATGCACGAGATTTGCTTCTGGGTTTGATAGTTTAAGTGTGTTTCTTGATGATCTATGATGTTGTAATGGTGTTTTATGATGATCTAAGATGATGGGTATAAGCCTTTGTACTTAAAATGATGATTTGTGATAATATTGATACATGCATGTATGATCTAAGGCATGTTAGGTGATTATGTTTATGTGATGATGATTCTTGAGGATGTACAAGGGTTATTGAAAGATTAGATTGTGATTTTGATGAGTAAAAACATGATTTGGATGAACCTTCTATTAATAGAAACTTTATATTGGCAAAATGGTGCTAGGGATGATATTAGTAACATGCATGCTTATGGATTGCTATTTAAATGATATTAGAATGATATTGATGCTCAAAATGTGATTTTTATAATGCTTAAAACCATTTTGACATAGTTACTATATATAGTAACTTTTGTGAATGAAATATTGTTAAATGATGATTTGGGTTAAGATGGCATGATTAAATGGTGTTAAGTGGTCTATTATGATGATCGGCGACATGAAAATGGTTTGGAAATGTTAAAATGGTTATTTCTATGCAAAACCACAAAGTTACTATATTTAGTAACTTTATTTTTACAAAAACCGATTTGTAAACATGTTGTGTGATTCGAGCATGCTAGATGATTTATTATGTTATAACATGATGATTAGATGCTAAGTTAGATGATTTCCGATGTCACGTATGCTATAAATGGAAGCTTTCCATTTTAGGAAACTTTTGTATGCTAACATGTTATAAACGACTCATGTGACTTTGTATGATGATGTGTTATGTGTTAACATGATCACGTAGGACTAACGAGTATGCTAGAACTTTAAAACCGATATGCTTTGTGAACTTTCCAAAAATGGAAACTTACTATAAATAGTAAGTTGTCCATAGACACGACTTGCGCGTTTTGCACACGACGAGCACCTACACGACTGTTACACGATTCACAAACCGTCACACGGTTCACCAACGGGTCGTTGACTTGACACGGTCAACTCTGGTCAAACACGGTCAAACACGGTCAATGTGGACCAACACGAGCAAACACGGTCATTGTGGACCAACACGGACAAACATGAACAACCAAGGGTTGTTGGGTACAAACACGAGCACTAACACAAACACTAGCACGGTCACATACACGAACTCACGTACGGTGTACGATATAGGTTGCCGGTGACCGACACGTGCTACTACATCAGGAGCTTACGCTTGATTTGCATTTTCATCACTAAGGTGAGTTTACGGCCCCTCTTTACTCTTTTTCAAACGCTTTTAAATAGGGGGAGAATACTAGTTACATCGAGTCAAACATTTATTACTGTACAAACATATTTGGTGTATGCTGGTTTATTGGACAAACATTAAGTGTTGAACTTGTATTAAGCCCTCACAAAGTCTTACCGTTAATGTACGAACAACGTGGTAGATTTGGATGGATCCATTAGGGAATGACTAACCCCACGGGGCACTATGTTGACTGGATGTCATAAC
The DNA here is from genome assembly GCA_009363875.1 of Mikania micrantha. Lineage (NCBI taxonomy): Eukaryota > Viridiplantae > Streptophyta > Magnoliopsida > Asterales > Asteraceae > Mikania > Mikania micrantha. The sequence goes on along the minus strand of CM018693.1, from coordinate 109,325,380 downwards.
CCGTGCAAACTCTGATCTAACTTGCTATGTATACGAGGCATAGCGGAGGCAAGGACAAACAAGTCTAGTTCGGTAGTGACGCACTGACACTTTGGGCCTAGGGCTCGGTACTAACATTTGATAAACAGCATGACACACTTTCTTACTATATGTATATCAAAACCTGTGAACTCACCAACCATCGTGTTGACACTTTTTCTAACTTGTATTCTCAGGTAACTAGCGCGGCTAGCAGGAGGACAGGAATGCACGATTTAAGGAACGAGCATTAGGAACTTACATGCATTCTGTCTTGTCATTTTGAAAACAATTTACTTTTATTCTATTAAACAATGTTGTGTTAAACTATTTACATTTCCGCTGCATTTTGTCAAACATTTGATATTCCGCTGCAATATGACATGATAACTTTTATTCCGCTGCAAACTATTTTATGAGTGTATGTGTCAAACTTTGGATTTGTAAACGCATATAGAGGTGTTCTATATGACTTTGAGCTGTGATTCTGGACACATCACATCCACGTGGACATACGCCACGAGTGGGAATTTGGGGGTGTGACAGACTGGTATCAGAGCCTTGGTTATAGAGAAGTAGGTTTGCATATAGTAAACTTAGACTATAGCCATTGCTCAACTATAGACACTACACTTAGAAATTGCACATTGATGATATTATTGCTTATGTTATTACTATTGATTACTAACTTGAGACTTACAGGATGGCCAACAACGAAGACACTATCAGGAACTCGGGCAGGCGTCCGGCGATAGACGACCTGACGATTGAGAGCCGCCGACGCGTTCATGACATTGTGGCGCAGGTAGACGCTGAGATGGACAGGCGAGCTTGGGATACAACACGAGCCCGACACTGGGGATGGCTACCCACGATGATACAGGAGTGGATTACCGGGGAGAGGGTACCTCCATACCGTTTCCCTGGCGATACCGCTCCAGGCCGTCGATTACCACCACTTGGGTTACCACTAGAGCAGGCCTTCGCGGCCCACGTTGCTTGCACTCGACGAGAGATTTGGAGGAGTGGCGAGCTGTCTGATGAGGTTCGAGTTCTTCGCGAGAAGAACGATCGCCTGGAAAGGCGAAACGATCGACTGGAGGAGCGAAACAGTCGACTGGAGGAGCAGGTGGAGACCCTTCGTCTCCAGGTGTCCCAGCTAATGAGTCAGCATGGGCAGATGGTGGATATCATGCAGGAGCATGATGGACGTATTACGGAGAACCGAGTCGCCAACGAGGAGACTCAGGCGATGGTACAGGCTAGTGACGCCATGCTCAATGCATGGGCTGCACAGTTTATAGAAGAACCTCCACAGGAGGATGGTCCTGAATTCGAGGTCAATGACCTCGGAGAAGAGGATTTTGATGAGGATCCCAACGAGGATCCTGAGGAGGACGATGATGACGGAGACGCTGCCAGTGACATTTCACACGTCTCCATGGACTCGGACTAGATAGGTTATTTTATTTTATATTTCTTTCTGTATTTGCCTAGACGAGCGGGATGTGCTCGAAGAACTCGTATTGTATTTCCTTTTGAAATTATTGTACTACAATTCTGGTATTAATGAGAACTATGCTTTGTTATTATCTATTGTATCAGTATGACTGTTGCTAACACAACTTCTGACATGACATCTGGCTTGACTTCTGACATGACATTTGCTAACACTCTAACCCTTGCTAACTAACATTCTAACCTTTCCATATAGCAACATGTCTGGAAGAGGATCTAACGCTCTCAAACTCAAATGCAAGGCCGAAAAGGCAAGGATCGACATGATGGTCGAACGAAAGTTCAACAAAGTACTCGCGGAGCACGAAGCGAACCGACATGCCAGTGAGACTAGTGGCACTAACAATGGTATTAACTTCTGCCTACGTGACTAACATAGTATAGGCAGCATAGACACTAACACGTTACATTGAACTCCGATGCACAGGATCTCATGGGGGCGTAGCAAAGGGATGCTCATTCAAAGCTTTCCTGAGCTACCACCCACACACGTTCCAAGGAACTGAGGGAGCAGTAGGACTGCTTCGCTGGATCGAGAAGCTGGAGTCAGTCTTCTCTATGTCTGAGTGCTCGGAGGATGGTTAACACTTTCAAGTCTCAATCTTCACTTGGCCCCGATTCCAGTGCTATACTCCTTGTATTACTTGTTTGGATGTTTTAAGTTTACTTAACTTTGTTCTAGACCCTTGACACTTCACCATAAGTTAATTAATTTTCTTATTATTTTAAATCCGTTATTTCATGAAAATTACATAATTATGTAATAAGTTTGTACCCCGTAATGTTTTGTGTCTATGAAACATATTAAGCTCAAAATCCATCGCTTTTGTATTAGCTGTTAAGATCGCATGCCATCTTATCCTCTAATATTTGTTTAATAAAATGTTAACTTCCGGTTATCACATGGATCGTATAGCACATGATTGGGCTGAGTTGGTGTCATGTGGGTCAATTCTAGGAGAGCATTGGGCTGGTTGGGCTTTAGCGGGCCGAACTACATGGATTTGGGCCAAACTAAGAAATCTTGACCCAATCGTTTGTCCTTGGGCCGCAACCAGTTCACATGAGCTGAATACGTTTATTGGGTTAGATTAGTCACTACGAAATTGGGCCCAATAAAGCTCATCCATGAGTATGGGCCATGGTGGGCCGGGGTGTTGAAGTTGGGCCGAAGGTTTGGGCTGATTAGAAGTTATTTGGCCGGAGGTGTATCTCACAATTGAGATTGGAAGTGGCTGCATCAACTTGTTCAGCGAACCCTTGTATCTCCAATGGTTCGGCTGATGGGTGTACATGGCAAGCAGGTTCGCTAACAAACCCATGGTTCGGCAAAGGGGTTCGCAAGTGGAGCAAGGTTCGGCTGAGTCCCAAAGGTCATGCAAGGTTCGTGACATTTGGGAGGTTCGGCCGAAGGTTATAAGGTTCGTTGCCAGCTGGGTTTCGCATAAGGGTTCGGCTGTGAGGAGATAAGGTGTATAGGTTCGTGGTACCCAGGGAGGTTCGTAGCTGCTTATGGGGATCCCAGGGTTCAGCTGAAGCATCATCAGGGTTCGTGAGTGCCCAAGGGTTCGGCACCCTCACGCCGCCAAGCTACCTTTTTCCCGAACCTGTGCACACCCCCCCCCCATCAACCTGATCTTCGTCTATTCCCTGATTCAACGGTCTTTGACACTATAATGCCATGTCACATGTGATTCTCGAAGGTAAGGTGGTCGTGAGAACGGGTCTAGGACCGAATTAGAGTCATGGTCGAACAACCCACCTAAAAACTCTATTTTTCGAAGCCTTGCAAGCATCATACCTCCAATTTCAGTAGCTAGAACTCCAGATCTTCTGTACTTCTAGGTAGAGGATGTCGAGAGCTACGCGTGGACACCAAGAACGTCCAAATCCGTCCACAAACGAGTGAGATATCGCGATTAAGAGAGTGGTTCTTCTAGAGAGAGGATAGGTTCGTGAATGGGTTTTTAGAGAGAGGTTTGGCTGCCATTAAATGAGGAAAACACCCTCATTTGGTGTTTATATACTCTCGGGTATTCGGGTTCGTTTCTGTTGCTCGGTTCGCGATTTCGTCGCGTATCCGGAACTTGACTTTTAATTAACTTGTAATAAATAAAAGAAATGTCATTTTAATTATTTGATGAGTTTCAAAATTGTAAAATATTATTTATTTTATTTTCGTTCGTATCGTCTTTCGTTTTCGTTTCGTCAGAAAACGTCACTTACGCGCGTTTTCGTACAGAGCGCTAGCTGTACGAACACGATCGTACATTTCACTTTCTGATTTGGTTTTCTACTTATCAGTTATCGTTCAGAACGTTAAACCCACATATATGTTTGTGTGAATCGTCACCCACGCAAACACACTGTCAGTTTATTGTTCGTATACAATAACGAATTATTGTTTTACATTGAACTTTCCTCACCGTCGGACTCAACTGGACATCCTATTTTCACTTTGTTTTCGTACTGATTCGTCGGTCATCTGATTCCTGTCATCTATGGATATCAGATCGCAACCGATGTGTTCTTGTCGTTTGTTTGTACACTGCTGTTTCTCTTGAGTTGTTGTATTTACTGTATTTAAGTTTTCACTTAAACACATACAACTGTGTTTTGTTTTCTGAGTTCTGTTATCACACAACTGTTTACGCACTGTATTTACACACAGTAAATGGTGAAAGTACACTCACCGTACGGACTTGCCGGATGGTTTGGTACTAGTTGTCACAGTCTCCCCTTGTTAAAGAAATTTCATCCCGAAATTTAAGCGTCATCGTCGGGTACTACCTTTTCTTTGCATAGGTGGAGATGCTTTTGATATCATGTGTCTCTTTGTATGTTAGTGGTTCTCATTGAACCTAAACTTTGTGTCTATTTATGAAATGAGCAGACTTAACCCGACTGTTTATAGTGATCCAATAGTCATTAGATTCACTGAGAGTGTTTGGGAGCTTGGCATTTTATTCCATAATTGTTTGTGTACACTCCCATGGTGGTATCTCGAGTTGTTACACAACTTCGTGCTCTATAATGTTCGCTATGATTCTTATGATTGCGTGCTAATCCCTGTTAGGAGAAACCTCTTGTTTATCCCTTATTTAGAATGGATTCGTATATTGTCTGGTAGGACAACATTGATGGATCTAATCGTGAGTTTTCGTTCCCAAGAAATGGGATTTATGAATACATCTCTTCCGTTTACTGTAATGACATGAAAAGATCTTATCGGATTAGATGACTTCATCCCTATCAGGGACAAAGCATCCGTTCCAGTGATGGTATTGACACCACTCGTGTCCATCACTTTGAATTCCATGATATGTGTTTGTTCACTAAAGGTAAGTGAATAGTAAGCTCATGTCATTTAGTGTAAGAGATGTCCGAGTGTTGCCCCAATTGTGAGTAAGTTTTAAACTAACTCTGAAGAAGCAACGATAATCTATGCTAGTATTAAATAATACAGCTGCAAAGATTTAGAATGAAAGCGTACCAGTGTTGGCGTCAGTGTCTTGGCGAGCTGCAGCGGCTCCAATTTGGAATGCACGTCCCCTCGGTGCTGGCCCTCTCGGTAGCACCCTCTTTAGGCAGTCCTTCGCATAATGTCCTAGCTCCCCGCAGGTGTAGCAGGAAATGAGATCGTTTCTTACAGTGGTTTTTGCCATTGCTTGATTAGCCGTGTATTGTTTTGTCTGGTTCTTGCAGAATGTGGCCCAATGCCCCGTTTTTCCACAATAAGTGCATTGTCTGCACCCTGTGTCAGGTTGATGATGATAGTTGCACTTATTGCAGAACGGAGCCGTGCCAGAGTAAGACTTGTGGGGCAGTTGTGGTTGTGTGGGAACTGCTTGTTTGGTAGTGGTAGTCGTTGCAAAATTTTTAGCAACCTTTTGTTTCTTGGCGGGGTGTCGCTCCTTAGTAGATTCAGACTCTTTCTTGAGCACCCCAGATGCAACCATCACATCTGTCATTGTCGATGACAAAGTAACAACCACTTCCAAGGTTGTTGGATGAGCAGCAAGGATAAAACCTTGCATACAAGCCGGTAATCCCCCGATATACCGTTCAATTCTCTTCTCTAGTGTTGGCACTATATCCGGTGCCAATGCTGCTAGTTCGTGAAATCTTGTGGTGTAGGCCAGATGTCCAGCACCAATTATAACAAGATTGAGTAATTCAGTCTCAACCTTTTTGATTTCGTTCCTTGGGCAAAACTCTGCCCGCAGTATGGCCTTGAAATCTTCCCATGGCATTGACAGGGCCTCATCCCAGCCTCTAGTATTAACTTGAGCGTTCCACCAAGTTAACGCTCGTTTGTGGAATGAACCAGCAGCATACTTCACCTTATACTGTTCAAGACAGTTGCTAATCTCTAAGGTAGTCTCCATCTTCTCGATCCATTGGATCAATCCGACGGCACCCTGACTGCCACTAAAGCTCGGTGGGTTGCAACCTACAAAGTTCTTGTAGGAATAGTCCTGTTGGTGTTTGGTGTTGCCACTGCCTTCCCCAGATGAGTTGCCAGTGTTGTTGCCATTCTGGCTGTTAATCCTGTTCATCATATCAGGGATCACATCCCTCAGTTGACTTGTCAGTAAAGTGGCTAAAACAATAGTAGCCGGATCCAATTCGTGAACAGGCAGTGGCTGTGGAGGTGGAACATGTGGAGGAGGAGGTGGAGGTGGTTTTATAGGAGAGTCAGATGGTGATGGTGTAGATGAATGCGGAGCCAAGTCTTGTGGTGGTGGCAACAGAGGTGGTTGTCTTCTTGGCGGCATTCTGATCATAACCGAAAGAAAATCGGTTAGTGCAGTGATCAGACGCAGAAGACGCATGCAAATAAAATCCTATGGAATATGATCTCTACATGAGGGTCCCTAGGTTATAGTCTAGGCCAAACCGTTTAAGTAATATGACCTATATTTCTCTATAACCATGGCTCTGATACCAATCTGTCACACCCCGGGCCGGCGGGAACGGATCGGGTTTTCCCGTCGGGCGGAAGGTTCCCAGGGCGCGATATCGTGAGTGATAATCGAATGATCAAATTGTTTACATAGCACATGATAATAAATGAGAAATGCTAACACATCAATGATATAGAATTACAAGATTAAATTACAATGTATCGTTCATAATTTAACCAGATAAATCTATCAAAAGAATCAATGAGATTATATCTTGTATCTGTACAAGATATACAAAAGATGATTCATGTTCTTGTTATCCAAAAGTATGCAATCCCAAAAGTAGCTAGGTCTTCTTAAAGTCCCCTAGCTAAGTCCCTGTAATCCTGGTGACTAAACCTGTTCGTCACCTGACAAAACATGTATTTAAACAAAATCAACACTAGGTTGGTGAGTTCATAAGTTTAGTAATTGAAAATCATTGAATTTCTGTCCGACATGTTCACAATGTTTCACACAAGTTGTATTGATAATTGACTCCCATGTTTCACACAATGTCCTCTCCATGGTTATATTTACAGATAGTGTCTCATCCAACCAAGCATGCTTATATATAGGGCATACGAAAGGGTCAAGCCCAGACGCCATCCCACCACATGCTCAACTGAACTCAACACTACCTGTAATACAACGATGGATACCCATTTCATTTCACCCATAAGTTCCCCGGTATGATTATCCAAATAATGAAAAGAAAGAGACGTAATTATCTCTGTTAGCCATTCCTTACGGAATAGCCCGGCATGTAAGATAAACCAATAATTGAATAAAGAGACATAAGAATCTCTGTTAGCTATTCCTTACGGATTAGCCCGGCATGCACAATAACCCAATGAAATAAGTAAGAGACGTAATCATCTCTGTTAGCTATTCCTTACGGATTAGCCCGGCGTGTAAGATATCATGCTCGATATCTAGAACGAAACTTAATGGTTTCTGTAGCTAATTATTACTGATTAGCCCGGCGTGTAAAATACCCAAACAATTGAATAAAGAGACATAATTGTCTCTGTTAGCTATTCCTTACGGATTAGCCCGGCGTGTAAGATATCCTCCCACAATATCTATTGGAATGAATACGTTCCCTAGATTTTATGAATGTTATTAATTAGAATGATAGCACCTCTTGTGCCCGGTGTGATTTCGTTTAATTACCCCAAACCCTAGTGATTAATGTTCGTGATTTACCCGACTAGTCTGTGGTTGTGTAACCGGCATCCTCGAATGGTTATAATATGTGCTCTAAATAGAGTCTTAATAAGTAGTCATGGTGTATGTGGGAATTGCCATCTCGAAAGCGTGCGCTCGTAATATCCTCCTCGATATCACGAGTAATTGTCTCAACTGTTATCTCGATGTTGAGTGTTCTTACTAACTTGAATGAAGTGATATAAGAACTTGTCTTATACACAATGTTAGTAAAGTGTGAATGATCTTGTTATCATGGAGTTACACTATCATGATTATCATTCTTGTTATTTGTAATTGTTATTGACATAATATCCCTTGGTTTCCCCGTTGTTCTATCGTGTAAGAATTATGCACAGTTGTAAGATATGTTCTTAGCAACTTACATTATCCTATGGTGTTAATGTGTCACAGTTCTAGGTTAGCATGTAGCATCCTAGCTATTTCAGGTATGATATAATCAAACAGTCAAGCATGTAATGATAAACGATAATAAAGATAAGCAATTATTATCTAAATCATAATATAAGCAATATGTTAATAGAAACTTTTAAGTAAATAAAAGTTTAGCATGTTTCTCAGCCCCGAGCTTTGAAATTAGTAAAGATTAAGAAAAGGGGGCATATGAACTCACCTTATGTTTGAAGTGGTTGACTTAGCTTAAAAGAAGAATGCACGCGCTCTTCGATTGTATTTGTTGTCGTTTCACGATCCTGTATTGTTTTCATGTTGTGTGTACTTTATAAGTATAACCCTTGACATATGTGTTTGTGTGTGTGTGTTTGTGTTAGTCCTAAAGATGGTTAACACTTGCAAGTCTCAATCTTCACTCGGCCCCGATTCCAGTGCTATACTCCTTGTATTACTTGTTTTGATGTTTTAAGTTTACTTAACTTTGTTCTAGACCCTTGACACTTCACCATAAGTTAATTAATTTTCTTATTATTTTAAATCCGTTATTTCATGCAAATTACATAATTATGTAATAAGTTTGTACCCCGTAATGTTTTGTGTCTATGAAACATATTAAGCTCAAAATCCATCGCTTTTGTATTAGCTGTTAAGATCGCATGCCATCTTATCCTCTAATCTTTGTTTAATAAAATGTTAACTTTCGGTTATCACATGGATCGTATAGCACATGATTGGGCCGAGTTGGTGTCATGTGGGTCAATTCTAGGAGAGCATTGGGCCGGTTGGGCTTTAGTGGGCCGAACTACATGGATATGGGCCAAACTAAGAAATCTTGACCCAATCGTTTGTCCTTGGGCCGCAACCAGTTCACATGAGCTGAATACGTTTATTGGGCTAGATTAGTCACTACGAAATTGGGCCCAATAAAGCTCATCCATGAGTATGGGCCATGGTGGGCCGGGGTGTTGAGGTTGGGCCAAAGGTTTGGGCTGATTAGAAGTTATTTGGCCGGAGGTGTATCTCACAATTGAGATGGGAAGTGGCTGCATCAACTTGTTCAGCGAACCCTTGTATCTCCAATGGTTCGGCTGATGGGTGTGCATGGCAAGCAGGTTCGCTGACAAACCCATGGTTCGGCAAAGGGGTTCGCAAGTGGAGCAAGGTTCGGCTGAGTCCCAAAGGTCATGCAAGGTTTGTGACATTTGGGAGGTTCGGCCGAAGGTTATAAGGTTCGTTGCCAGCTGGGTTTCACATAAGGGTTCGGCTGTGAGGAGATAAGGTGCATAGGTTCGTGGTACCCACGGAGGTTCGTGGCCGCTTATGGGGATCCCAGGATTCGGCTAAAGCATCATCAGGGTTCGTGAGTGCCCAAGGGTTCGGCACCCCCCTCATGCCGCCCAGCTACCTTTTTCTCGAACCTATGCACATCCCCCCCCATCAACCTAATCTTCGTCTATTCCCTGATTTAACGGTCTTTGACACTATAATGCCATGTCACATGTGATTCTCGAAGGTAAGGTGGTCATGAGAACCGGTCTAGGACCGAATTAGAGTCATGGTCGAACAACCCACCTAAAAACCCTATTTTTCGAAGCCTTGCAAGCATCATACCTCCAATTTCAGTAGCTAGAACTCCAGATCTTCTGTACTTCTAGGTAGAGGATGTCGAGAGCTACGCGTGGACACCAAGAACGTCCAAATCCATCCACAAATGAGTGAGATATCGCGTGTAACACCCCGACCGATGGCGGAAACGTCGGGATGCCACGAGGGATGTGTAGATTGTTCAAAAGCTCGTGGGCATCTAAATCCAATCATCATATATCAATCAATCAACAAAATAAATACACAAAAATCATGTTCATCATGAAATAGTTACAACAATTACAAAAGAGATTTAGCTATCTAACTAAATTCTAGTCGCCAGATATTTAGTTATTTAGCTAAGTCCAAGACCCTATATGATGATGTCCAAAATAGAAGAGATCACCCTCTTCATCCTACTTGTCTCCATCACCTAAAACATGTAAGAAATCAAGTGTCAACTACAAAGTAGTTGGTGAGTAATCATAAGTTTTTATACTTTAAAAAAAGTTTTATAAAATGGATTTAAGAGTTTCAGTTTAAAAATGGTTTTATAAAAGGTTTAGATAAAATGAGTATAAATGCTTATGATTTCCTGAGAAAATCCACAATAATACCTGTATGAGATAATCCAACCAATCCCCAAACTTAACAACCAAGCACATACACAAACACAAAATCACATACCCGATCAGTCATAATCAATCATAAACAATCATAGTCAATAATAGATAATCAATCCACATAACAAATCAATCAATCTCAACACCAATATTCTCAAATAATGTCCGTGACTATACATGATCATTATGTAATTAACATAAGTTAAAAACATGATACATGGAGTGGTAGCTAACCACGTGACAATACATGAAGTCAAAGCAATTAACCGAAGTCAAAGGCAATGCTTCACAGAGTGGAAATAATCCACGTGACAATACACGATGTCAAAGCAATTAACCGAAGTTAAGAGCGATGATTCTCGGAATCTGTGACAATACTTGTAATCTTTGTTATTGACCGAGGTCAATAACAATGATTACATGGATATAAGATAATAAGAGATAATCCATTAATAATGATAATTTCAACTGTGAATATCATTTTGATAAACAGGCATTAACCTTGTGTTATCAAAATGTTATTTAATTTGGTATACATGCTTCACCTCCGAGTTTTTAAAACAAAACAGTTTAAAGAAAAGGAGGTTATGAGAACTCACCTTAAGTCCTTAGAATATGTGTTCTCGTATTATGCGCACTCGCGTATGTAACTCCACTCAAACACCTGTAATTATCGCGTGCTTGTGTTCATAAGTATAAGTATTTAATTGCACTTAAATGTCCGTATGTATTTATCTTTAAACTCCCAAATATCCATTAACTTAGTTAACTCGTTCTAAGTTAAAGTGTTACACTTAGGATTCTAATATTTATCATCTCGTAAGGATAATTCAAAGTCATTAGTGTCAATTATTATATATATATATATGATGATCTTTTAAATTAATGTGTCAAAGTTATGTAAGTTGTAAGGCTTTATCCCTTGTAAACTTACACCTACTCCTCAATAGTTGCATGCATACATAATCATCTATCTCCACCCCAATTTAATGTTATCCTAACTTAATTTAAAACTTAGAGAAATTACACTTAGTATTTCCATTCGAATTTCCCATTTAACATATAACATCATAATTAAGTTTATGTTTTTAAAACAAAGGGTGGTGTCCATGATTATTAAGGCATGCATGGTTACATACACGTATATATGTATATATTCATGTTTTTCCCCCTCTACTTTAACTCTATTAGTTTAATGGAACTAAATTGGGTTTCCCTTAAGGGCAGCGAACCTTTGCCCCAATACACTATAGGTTCGGCCGCTAGTTGGTTAGCCAAAACCTTAATTCTCATTATTTATTAACTTTAATATTATCATTCCCAAACCAAAACCCACTAAACCAAGTCACTGACACATCCATGATAGACCGAAATATGCATATGTATAGGGCATATGCAGAGGTAGATCGCAACCTCCCCTACACCGTCCCACCGCTATTTCGATAAACCATGACCATGTGTCCTTGACTACGTTTAGCAACCAGACTCTAACAAACTCCCAGTTCCATCCCTATTCAACCCAATTCCATTCTCAAACCAATAATCCATAATCATCAATAATGTGACTGCGATAAACTCTCTGGTTCTGTTTAGTTGAGTTACAACTAAACTTCCCATGGTTTAATCGTATAATATGTTATAAACATGTATACCATCAACAGTGATAATCATCAAATAATATGTCAATATTATTAATTACAAAATCTTAGGTCGTAACAGTACAATCGTACGGATGTACGGACAACCTAAAGTACAGTGATGTTACAGTCTCCCCTAGTTAAGGGAATTTCGTCCCGAAATTCAACTTGGAGTGACCGTAGTAAACAAATGTGGGTACTTAAGCTTCATCTGATCTTCTTGCTCCCATGTGAACTCTGGACCCCGCTTCGATTCCCAACGCACTTTGACAATCGGGATTCTACTACGTTTAAGCTTTTTAACCTCACGATCCATGATTTCCACTGGTTTTTCAACAAAATGCATGGTATCATCGATGCGAATGTCATCGAGTGGTACCTGAAGATCCTGATCAGCTAAGCACTTTCTCAAATTGGACACGTGAAACGTCGGGTGCACGTTACTAAGTTCGGTAGGAAGTTCTAACTTGTAGGCAACCTTCCCGATCCGTTCAAGGATCTTAAAAGGGCCTACGTATCGTGGAGCAAGCTTTCCTTTCTTCCCAAATCGTACAACGCCTTTCCAAGGTGAAACTTTAAGCAATACCATATCTCCCACTTCAAACTCTAAAGGTTTCCTTCATTTATCCGCGTAGCTCTTCTGTCGGCTGCGAGCAGCGAATAGATTGTCGCGAATCTGGCGGATCTTGTCAGTCGTTTCCTGAATAATCTCTGGACCCGTAATCTGCGAATCGCCGATTTCGGTCCAACAAATTGGTGACCGACATTTCCTGCCATACAGAGCTTCAAACAGTGCCATACCAATGCTCGCGTGATAACTGTTGTTATACGAGAACTCAACCAATGGTAAATGGCTATCCCAATTGCCACCGAAATCGATGACACAAGTTCTTAACATGTCTTCCAATGTCTGAATCGTTCGCTCCGTTTGGCCATCTGTTTGAGGATGATAAGCAGTGCTAAGATCCAATCTTGTTCCAAAAGCTTCATGAAGTGATCCCCAAAATCGTGCCGTGAAACGAGCATCACGGTCCGATATTATGCTTAGGGGAATACCATGTCGGTTGATGATCTCATCAATGTAGATACGAGCTAACTTCCGCACAGGGTAAGTTTCGCGTATCGGTAAGAAATGAGCCGACTTGGTCAATCTATCAACAATCACCCAAATACTATCTTTACCGTTTGCGGTTCGTGGGAGTTTGGTAATAAAATCCATAGAGATGTTCTCCCACTTCCACATCGGTATTTCAGGTTGTATTAACATCCCAGAAGGTCGCTGGTGTTCTGCCTTGACTTTAGCACAGTTAAGGCATTTAGAAACATATTCAGCAATGTCCCTCTTCATTCCAGGCCACCAGTACAAGCCCCTAAGGTCTTGATACATCTTGTCAGAACCTGGATGGATTGAGTAACGAGACTTATGAGCTTCATTCATAATTACCATCCAAAGATCACCCCGGTTCGGTATCCACAACCGATTCAGGTAATACATCAAACCATCATCCTTAGTTTCCAATAAAATTTCAGCCCCGCAAGACATCTCATTTTTCAAGTCATCTTGAGCTAATGAGTGTTGTTGGGCTGTGAGAACATCATCACGGAGGTTATTGTGCACTCGGACACTATGGATCTGAACTTGACTCTTGCGACTAAGTGCATCTGCTACTACATTCGCTTTACCAGGGTGGTAGCGAATTTCACAGTCATAATCATTCAACAGTTCTACCCATCTCCGTTGTCTCATATTGAGCTCTTTCTGATTGAGAATATGTTGCAAACTCTTATGATCAGTAAAGACTACACACTTGGTGCCATAAAGATAATGTCTCCATATCTTCAAGGCAAACACAACTGCACCAAGTTCCAAGTCGTGTGTGGTGTAGTTCTTTTCGTGAATCTTCAGCTGTCTTGATGCATAAGCCACAACCTTTCCCCGTTGCATGAGAACACAACCGAGACCTAGGTTGGATGCATCACAATAGACTACAAAATCATCATTTCCATCAGGCAGTGTCAAGACAGGAGCATCACAGAGTTTCTGTTTCAAGGTCTGAAACGCCTCTTCCTGCTTTGGTCCCCACTCGTATGGCTTATTCTTCTGTGTCAAAGAAGTAAGCGGGACAGCAATTCTGGAGAAATTCGAAATGAACCGCCGATAGTAACCGGCAAGTCCAAGAAATGATCGAATCTCCGTGGGTGTCTTCGGTGTACTCCAATTCTTCACCGCATCAATCTTTGCAGGATCTACGTGAACACCATATTCGTTGACTATGTGTCCCAAGAATTGAACTTCCTTAAGCCAGAATTCACATTTAGAGAATTTGGCATACAGTCGCTCTTCCTTTAGGATCTCCAAGACCAATTTAAGGTGTTTCTCATGTTCTTCCTTGGTCTTTGAGTAGATCAAAATATCATCAATAAATACAATCACGAATTTATCCAAGTATGGCATGCAAACACGGTTCATGAGGTCCATGAAAACCGCAGGTGCATTGGTAAGGCCGAAAGGCATTACCAAAAACTCATAATGGCCATATCTTGTTCTGAATGCAGTCTTGGGAATATCATCTTCATGTACACGAAGCTGATGATATCCAGACCTAAGATCGATTTTTGAAAACCATGCCGAGCCTTGAAGCTGATCGAAAAGATCATTTATGCGCGGCAGTGGATATCGATTCTTGATTGTAAGTTTGTTCAATTCGCGGTAGTCGATGTACATCTGGAATGAACCATCCTTCTTCTTGACAAACAGGACCGGTGCACCCCATGGTGAATGGCTCGGGCGAATGAATCCTTTATCCGTAAGCTCTTGCAGCTGGCTCGCCAGTTCTTGCAACTCTGAAGGTGCAAGTCTGTAGGGAGCTTTAGCAACTGGGTTCGCACCAGGTACTAAGTCGATTCGGAACTCTACTTGGCGTTCTGGTGGAAGACCCGGTAGATCATCTGGAAATACTTCTGGAAAATCTCTGATTACAGGCACGTCTTCAATTTTCTTTCCTTTCTCTTTCTTTTCCACAATGTGAGCTAAGAATGCAATACATTTCTTCCTAAGGTACTTGTGTGCTTTAGTGCAAGACATCAGCTTAAGACCCTTACTAGCAGTTTCTCCAAAGACTCTTAAGGTTTCACCCGAAGGTAATGGCATACGAATGTATTTCTCATGGCAAACTATCTCCGCTTTGTGGGTGGCTAACCAATCCATGCCTATGATAACATCAAAGCTACCAAAATGCATAGGTATAAGATCAATCGAGAAAACGTGATCATTTAAGTTCACAGTACATCCGATAATAACAGTGTCAATATCAATAGTGTTTCCGTCAGCCACTTCCACGTTAAACGGTTTATCTAAGTATGTACGTGTTCTACCAAGCAAGCATTCAAAATCATATGAAACGAAACTCCTATCGGCACCAGAATCAAATAATACAGATGCATAAGAGTTGTTGATCAGAAATGTACCGTTGACCACGTCCTGGTTGGCTTGAGCAGCTAGGGTATTCAGTTGAAACGCCCGGCCTCTAGCCACCCTCTGATTGTTCCCGGTCAACTTTGGGCATTGATTCCTGAAATGACCCACTTCACCACACTCATAACAGGCTCGTGCTTGTGCTTGAGGTACCTGGCGAACGGGTACAGCTGGAATAGGTTGTGCTTGTGGAGCAGGCAGTGCAAGCGGTGCTTGTTGCATCCTTTGTGCCTGCGGTGCGCTCCTACAGACGTTTGCATAATGACCATACTTGCCACAGTTGTTGCAGACGCGACAAGGCAAGTTGGGTGCATGGTGGTATCGGTAGGTATTACATTGAGAAGTAATTCCAACATAATTCCTGGCAGTAGTGTTGTTTGATGATTGCTGCACAAACTTTGCAGCAGGAGCAGTGACCATGAAATTCCTGGTCTTCCTCTTTTTGTTGCTACCTTTGGATGAACTGGCAGCTTCAGTCTTTACTTAAGTAGAAATCTCCTTGCCAGATGATTTGGTGTCAGTCTTCTTGAATCCCTTCCGAGTGAGTGTTCCAGCCTTCACATGATTATCAGTAAGTGTAGCAGATAGACGGATTGCAGCCTCCAATGTTTTGGGGTTGCTCCCGTAGACGGTATCCTGAATCTTCATAGGCAGACCGCCTATGTACTTCTCTATTGCTCTCTCTAATGGTGTCACCAGATGAGGCACTAGCAGACTGTACTCATGAAAACGAGTGTTGTAGATGACGTTCTCGCCACTATCTTGTTTGAGTTCCCAGAACTCAGTCTCTAGTTTCCTCATTTCACTGCGAGGACATAATTCAGTGGTCATCAGATTCTTGACCTCAGTCCAAGTCAGTGCTAGGGCAGCATCCACTCCCCTAGTTCGCTTTTCGCCATTCCACCAAGTCAGTGCTCTCTTTTGGAAAACACTGGTGGCATAGCGAACTTTCAGATTCTCCGGGCAATCGCTCTTAATGAAGGTGTTCTCCATGCTCTCAAACCACTGCAGCAGACCAGTGGCAGATTCAGCACCCGTGAACTTCAACGGGTTGCAGGAGTTGAAGTGTTTAAATGTGCAAGTTGGTGGGTTTGCACCACCTCTGTTCTGGTTGATATTCTGGTTGGCCTGAGTCAACTGGTTCACCAATCCAGAAATAAGTGTGGCTAACTCTTGTATGCCGGAGTTGGCATTACCGTTGTTAGCATCCCCACTGTTCGAGTCATCTTCGTTGTGATGGCGCGGAGGCATCTTTCTGAGAAATTAGAAACATGTTACTACCGTTTACAACGTAAGCCATACAAACAATGGTCAAATGAGTTCATTTAGACAGTTAAGATTACATATAGGAACTATATTTCTCTCCTATCTGTCATTAAACTCATAAAAATTTTAAATTTCCTAAAATTATACTAAGTGTCCTAGTTGGTCATAACTAATACTAGTTAACTATTCCTAAGTTTTATACATTCTTCACCCTATACCAACACTGACAACCTCCCGATGCAATGCAACAAGCTTATACATAGGGCATATGCAGAGGTAGATCACAATCTCTCCTACACCGTCCCACCACCGTTCCATTGCACCACGATTATGCCCTTGTTAGTGCTTAGGGTGTATCATGTATCTCACCATAGTCTCACTTCACAACCCTTATCCTGGGTAGGATAATTTTGAGTGAAGTGTTCTCCAGTTCCCTTGGACAATTAGGTTCACCTAATGTCTAAGTTCACCTGACATGTAGGTTTGCCTATTTCTAAGTTCACCTAATGTCTAAGTTCACCTGACATTAAAGTTCCCCTAATTGTCTAAGTTCACTAAATTCTATGTTAATCCCAATGTCCATAATTATCAATAAGGGTTCATATCATCACCAAGTGCTCTTATTGTCACTAAGTGTTCATATCTTCCCTATAATTTATTCTCATCAAGTGTTCATACTATCACTAAGTGTTAGTATCATCACTATGCGTTTATATTATCTTCAAGTGTCTATATCATCATCCAATTCTACAATTCAATCACTAAATGTTCGCGTCGTTCATTGATCCTATGCACCCTACGTGTCCAATCAGTGTGTTTCATAAGTGAATTTATAAGTGTTCATCAAGTGTGATTATCCATGAGTCAATCCAAACCAACCTTCAACAACCATACCATCAACAATCCATCAATCATATCCTTACACAATTCCTAGTAATATCCTAATAATAATCCTAAGTTCCTGACACTGACAGACCCCCAATATACTACAAATGGTATATACAGGGCATATGTAAGGGTCAGTCGCAACTGCCCTAGCCAACATCCCACCACCTTTGTAGTACACCACGAGTGTGTCCTTGTCTGGTTTTTACAGAATAAACAGATAATTCCTAAAGCAAGCAATTTCTAAGCAATTAATTTCCTAAGCAAATAATTTCCCAAACGGGTAGTTCCCACATTCTTCAATACTGACATCCACCTAATGTACCGTAAATGGTATATATATGGGGCATATGATAAGGGTAGGTCGCAACCTCCCAAACCACCGTCCCACCACCTTTACGATACACCACGTGCATGTCCTTATCGAATCATTAGGGCACAAGTAAGTACATAGGCATCATATATAAATCAGATGTATAGCAGGAGTTCAGTTAACATGTAATAAACACATAAGCATGAAATCCTGAATATACTAACTAATGTATGAAATAATTCATACTAGGGTATCCTATGGTTATAGACTAGGTCAACCATTTCTAGTAACCTTATTCCCTATAACCCAGGCTCTGATACCAATCTGTAACACCCCGACCGATGGCGGAAACGTCGGGATGCCACGAGGGATGTGTAGATTGTTCAAAAGCTCGTGGGCATCTAAATCCAATCATCATATATCAATCAATCAACAAAATAATTACACAAAAATCATGTTCATCATGAAATAGTTACAACAATTACAAAAGAGATTTAGCTATCTAACTAAATTCTAGTCGCCAGATATTTAGTTATTTAGCTAAGTCCAAGACCCTATATGATGATGTCCAAAATAGAAGAGATCACCCTCTTCATCCTACTTGTCTCCATCACCTGAAACATGTAAGAAATCAAGTGTCAACTACAAATTAGTTGGTGAGTAATCATAAGTTTTTATACTTTAAAAAAAGTTTTATAAAGTGGATTTAAGAGTTTCAGTTTAAAAATGGTTTTATAAAAGGTTTAGATAAAATGAGTATAAATGCTTATGATTTCTTGAGAAAATCCACAATAATACATGTATGAGATAATCCAACCAATCCCCAAACTTAACAACCAAGCACATACACAAACACAAAATCACATACCCGATCAGTCATAATCAATCATAAACAATCATAGTCAATAATAGATAATCAATCCACATAACAAATCAATCAATCTCAACACCAATATTCTCAAATAATGTCCGTGACTATACATGATCATTATGTAATTAACATAAGTTAAAAACATGATACATGGAGTGGTAGCTAACCACGTGACAATACATGAAGTCAAAGCAATTAACCGAAGTCAAAGGCAATGCTTCACAGAGTGGAAATAATCCACGTGACAATACACGATGTCAAAGCAATTAACCGAAGTTAAGAGCGATGATTCTCGGAATCTGTGACAATACTTGTAATCTTTGTTATTAACCGAGGTCAATAACAGTGATTACATGGATATAAGATAATAAGAGATAATCCATTAATAATGATAATTTCAACTGTGAATATCATTTTGATAAACAGGCATTAACCTTGTGTTATCAAAATGTTATTTAATTTGGTATACATGCTTCACCTCCGAGTTTTTAAAATAAAACAGTTTAAAGAAAAGGAGGTTATGAGAACTCACCTTAAGTCCTTAGAATATGTGTTCTCGTATTATGCGCACTCGCATATGTAACTCCACTCAAACACCTGTAATTATCGCGTGCTTGTGTTCATAAGTATAAGTATTTAATTGCACTTAAATGTCCGTATGTATTTATCTTTAAACTCCCAAATATCCATTAACTTAGTTAATTCGTTCTAAGTTAAAGTGTTACACTTAGGATTCTAATATTTATCATCTCGTAAGGATAATTCAAAGTCATTAGTGTCAATTATTATTATATATATATGATGATCTTTTAAATTAATGTGTCAAAGTTATGTAAGTTGTAAGGCTTTATCCCTTGTAAACTTACATCTACTCCTCAATAGTTGCATGCATACATAATCATCTATCTCCACCCCAATTTAATGTTATCCTAACTTAATTTAAAACTTAGAGAAATTACACTTAGTATTTCCATTCGAATTTCCCATTTAACATATAACATCATAATTAAGTTTATGTTTTTAAAACAAAGGGTGGTGTCCATGATTATTAAGGCATGCATGGTTATATACACGTATATATGTATATATTCATGTTTTTCCCCCTCTACTTTAACTCTATTAGTTTAATGGAACTAAATTGGGTTTCCCTTGAGGGCAGCGAACCTTTGCCCCAATACACTATAGGTTCGGCCGCTAGTTGGTTAGCCAAAACCTTAAGTTCGGCCCAAGAAGGAAGGAGGTTCAGCCCAACCTAGCACCAAGGTTCGTCTAGGTGAAAGGAATAAGGGTTCGTTAGATGTCAAAGGTTCGGCTATATCACCTTCGAAGGTTCGGCCCCAGTTGCTCAAAGGTTCGCTGGCAGCCAATCCTTTTCAAGGGTTCGCGATTGCCAACTGGTTCGTGAAGGGAAGGGTTCGGCAGGAGGTGGTCCAGCAGATGGTTCGTGGCCTAAGGGTTCGGCCATGCAAGCTTAGGGTTCGCTGCAGGCTTCATGTGGAAAAAGGTTCGGCCAAGAAACTTGCTATGCAAGGTTCGGCTAGAACCTGGAAATCCACAGGTTCGGCCAGGTGCTGTGCGACGAGCCCTCATCATTATCCTCTTCATCTTCACGAGCCGGTGGGTTACAAGTTCGGCTATGGCTCTCTCAGGTCCAATAATCACTCGGTTTAACAACAAACAATCCCAATCTCTTTTAATAATCGATATCCATACACAAGATTAGTTTCTAACAAGATCTGCAAAAAGAAGCTCAGATTTACCTCGAATCGTTCAACAAACGTAGGCTTTCTTCGTATCCTCGTGTTCCTCTCGGTCTTGTGGTCGTTTAGAGCCAAGAATCTCGTGATTCCGTCAACAAACGAAAAAGTTATGCTAGAGGGAAGATGGGTGTGGATGTAGGTGACGAAAATGGAGGTTAGAGAGAGAGTGGTGATCTTGCAAATGAGGAAGAAGAAGTAGGGTATGGCTTTTATAGCCCGATCAATCCTCGCGTGCCCGGTCTCGTTTTTATCGCGATAAAATTTCATAAAGTGTTCGGTTATGCTCGGTTTTTAACGTGAAACACATTTAAAACTTAAAACATTCAAAAAGATATATTTCATTTAAATCACTTGATTTTAATTAACTTGATTCATAAAACGAGTTCGTTAAATTATTTATTTAAATAAACCGATTTGTTCTAGGTTGTGATTTCTAATAAACGTTTTTCGTTTTCATTTATTAATTTAATATCGTTAGATATTATTTAATTATCTCGTCGAAACACGTTACTCGCGTACGTATTCGTAAAGATCGTCACCTTTGCGAATCCAACGCTCGTATCGTATTTCGATTCAATTTACTATTTATGGAGCATCGGTTCAGATTATTATCCTTAATAATTATATTCGTGTGAATCGTCACCCACGCGAATACATTTATTAAGTTAATATTTCTGAATTAATATTCGCGTTTAAGTAATATTCGTAACCTCACTTCACGTACTTAATTCTCATTATTTATTAACTTTAATATTATCATTCCCAAACCAAAACCCACTAAACCAAGTCACTGACACATCCATGATAGACCGAAATATGCATATGTATAGGGCATATGCAGAGGTAGATCGCAACCTCCCCTACACCGTCCCACCGCTATTTCGATAAACCATGACCATGTGTCCTTGACTACGTTTAGCAACCAGACTCTAACAAACTCCCAGTTCCATCCCTATTCAACCCAATTCCATTCTCAAACCAATAATCCATAATCATCAATAATGTGACTGCGATAAACTCTCTGGTTCTGTTTAGTTGAGTTACAACTAAACTTCCCATGGTTTACGCGTATAATATGTTATAAACATGTATACCATCAACAGTGATAATCATCAAATAATATGTCAATATTATTAATTACAAAATCTTAGGTCGTAACAGTACAATCGTACGGATGTACGGACAACCTAAAGTACAGTGATGTTACATCGCGATTAAGAGAGTGGTTCTTCTAGAGAGAGAATAGGTTCGTGAATGGGTTTTTAGAGAGAGGTTTGGCTGCCATTAAATGAGGAAAACACCCTCATTTGGTGTTTATATACTGATGTGTTGTTAATTACACATCATTTTTGTATTTAATTTATAGGATTTTATCTTATTTTATTAGATTTTTATTTACTTTTATTAGATTTTAATGAATTTTTACTTATTTTTATTTTTAATGTCATTTTATAGGTTTCGCGAAATAAACGTTCGTAGTTGCGAAGAAACCGAAGCCCGAAATTATTTTGATGAAATTGGATGCTAAAAATATAATTTTTAGAAGTTCCGTGGTAAAAAAATGGCATTTCAGGGCGTTTCGGAGCTTAAAAAGGAGTTTCAGCAAGTCCAGGGGGTGTTTGTGCAATTCTGCCAAACTTTCAGCTCATGGGACACGTGGCAGCCTCTTGTTGAGCCACGTCAGCCCTAAAAATCCAGCAAGGACCCGGCTGGAGCATCCGGAACCCGCTCCAACCCGCGTGGACAACCATATATACACACACACTGACCCGCGCGCGACCCGGATGGATGCCCCATGACCCGCGCCCCATTTCCTTCCTTCCAGCCTTTGACCGGCCTTAGAGGCCTTTGACCCGCGTTGACTTTCGTTGACCAGGCCATATTGGGCCTTTGACCAGCCAATTGGACCACCTTTTAGCCCAAGAAACCATTTTTTTTGAGCCCAGATCGTGATATTTGCGAATTTTCACATATTTAAACGATTTTAAACCCTAATTCGGGATCGAATCAAGGCTAGACGGCTGGAACGAAGAAAAAACATATTTTTGAAGATTTTGAAGGTTTGGGGCTGAATTTGATGCTCGGGGGAGGCTCAGAACGCATATAAAAGTGTCCGGAAACGCGTTTTCGGGTTCTTTTTCTTGTTTTCTTGATTATTTCTCGTTTGTTCTTGAACCCATGGATATGTTTCTGAATGTTTTTCATATTATTACTGTTCTAAACATGTTTCTTGGCTAAAACTCTTGTATTACCTAGATTTGGATGAATAACGGTTAATTTAATTTGGTTTTCGGGTTTGTTTTTATGGGATTTCGATTGTTTATGATTAAGATCAGATTATATATGGTTAATATTGATTATTTATTGCTGTTATGATGATCTATAAATGCATGATGATGTCCAATTGATAAGTCTTGGTTGTCTACTACGTGTTTTGACCGGTTTTATCAGTTTTAGGCTTAGATTTCGTATCTAATTCTATTTGGGTTTGCTTTGGCCAATTAAATCTTAGGATATTATCTGTAATTGGATTATAAACAGTACGATTATCATTCCTGAGACTAATCACGTAAGGGAATTTGGATTATTAGGGTTTTAGGGTTTTTTCAGGCAAATTACGTGACCATCGGGGTTTCCTGTTTATTCCTTAGAATTCTTTGCGATTCAAGGTATTAACTTATATATTTTGATGTATCGAGATTGTTGAACTGACCACGTGATACGATCTTCTGAATCCTTAAACGATCTGTGTTTGGAGAGACTGACTAGGTAATCCGTTACACATCCCGGTGATTTTTCACATGACTCGCTTGAACATTCTTTAGCATTAGTGAGACTGACTTTGTGATCTAATGGTTCTGAGTGTTTCCTTTGTTGTCATATCCTTGTTGACCGGATATCCCGTATCTCATTCCCGAAACTGTTAAAGTTACCGTTAGGATTCCAAGTCTAGGTAGTACCCTTCTTTATCTGATTTCTTCGTTTCTTAATTTGTTTCAGTTGTCGAGGTTATATTATTTCCTTATTTCTTCGTTATAAAATTCTTTTCTAAAAAAAAAACATTAATTTCTTTATTTAGTAATTTCCTTCTTTAGTCTTAGTTTTGTCTTTATTTAGGGTTAATTCTTAGATTCCGTGTCCTTAGGTTCGATATCCGGACTTTCCTTAGCTATACTTCATACGTCAGGTACACTTGCCTGTAGTGTGTAGTTCGGTTTAGGTTAATTCGATTTATTACTCGATAGTGTTGAACCATCATTTTCTATATATATAAACCGACACATCAAGTTTTTGGCGCCGTTGCCGGGGACACGGTAATTCTTTGACCTACCTTATCTTTAGACTTAGCTTCCCTTTTAGTTTAGTGTTTTCGTAGTAAGTTCTTATTCGTAGTGTCTTTCCAGATTTAGTAATTTTCTATTTTAGTAAGATCCTATTTCTAGGTCTTTTTTTTTATTTCCTTTTCTAGTTAGTCGCTTTCCTTTTTGTTTCGTTGAGTTTGTGTCATTCTTTCTCATCAATTTTGTGCATTGTATGCACCAAACCCGTCTTAGCGGTCCACCACAGTTTTCTTCATTTGACGAGCCGGAGAGAGAGTTTCACCGAAGGTTTAGACTTTGTCGATTACCGTTGCATTCTACTGACATGGCCGCTCCACCGAGGAGAACGGTCGCTGATTATGCCAAGCCGACTGCGGCCGGCACTAGGTCTTCTATTGCTCGACCAGTTGTCACCTAGGACAACTGGCACATTCCTGCTCAGATCATCAATCTTATCATTCATTCTCCTAAGTTTCATGGGTTGCCTGATGAGGACCCGAATGCCCACGTGGGGCAATTCCTTCGTATTTGTGACACCTTCAAAATCAAGGGTGTCTCTGATGATGCGGTCTTTCTGCGTCTCTTCCCATTCTCACTTGAGGACAAAGCCATCACTTGGCTTGAGTCCCTTCCTACGGGATCAATCACTACATGGGACGAGATGCAGGAGATGTTCTTGACTAAGTACTTCCCTCCTGCAAAGACTGCTCGCCTGAGGAGTCTTATTCATTCTTTTCAGCAGGAGGAGGGAGAGAGCTTCTTCACCACTTGGGAGAGGTTCAAAGAGCTCCTAAATAAGTGCCCGCATCATGGATTGGAAAATTGGGCTTTAGTCGAGAAATTCTATAATGGAGTCACCTTTGCCACCAGACACACACTCGATTCTACTGCTGGGGGTAACTTGCTTACCAATCTAACCCCTGACGAGTGTCTGCAATTATTTGAGAACATGGCCATGAGCAGCTATCAGTATCCCACCCGAGGGAAGGCCACTGTTCAGAAATCTGGAGTCTTGCCTGTAGACTCTAACACTGCATTGGTAGCACAGGTGGAGGCACTCACCAAGATGGTGAAGGATTTGCAGGCGAAGGGAAATGCTAAGTGTGAGATCTGTAGAGGAGGCCACGATACTCGACAATGCCCTATGTTGGCCAATGATTCTCACGAGCAGGTGAAGTATGCTGGTAATTTTAACCGGGGTCCGGGAAATGCCTATGGCAATTCCTATAACTCGGGAGGAAGAAACCAGCCTGATTTTACATGGAAGAATGGTTACCCATCTGGGTTCAATCAGCATCCGCATGAGCAGAGTGGTGTTACTGATGAGAGGATGGCTAGATTGGAGGAGTTAATGGTCCAACAGACGCAGATGTTGACTCAGGTTATTGCTACCAATCAGACTGTTAGTGCTAGACATGATGAGCTAATAAAGACGCAAGGTGCAGCCATACTGAGTTTGGATAGGAAGTTAGAAGAGTTGGCTGATCAGCTTAAAGAGAGGAAGCCATGTGACACGTCAAGCAACACAGAGAAAAACCCGAAAGGTTTTGTGAATGCAGTCACTACTAGATGTGGCAAGTCTATGGGTGAAGAGGAGTTGTTTGCTGAGCCGGTTCAGGAGGAGGAACCGGTGGACGAGGAGATTGAGGTAGAGGTTTCAGGCAAGGTGCACCCTACTAGGCTAAGCCCAGCAAGTACCGCACAGCCTGTTCAACCTCATGTGGAGAAGGAGAAGCAAAAGGAAGTTGAAATTGATCTCTCTAGGGTGCCATATCCAGCAAGAATCCTTCAGCAAAAGTATGAGAAGGAGTATGGGAAGTTTCTTGAGTTGTTTAGGCAGCTTAAGGTGAACCTTCCATTTTCTGATGTGTTACAGCATATGCCCAAATATGCTAAGTTTCTAAAAGATCTCCTGATGAAGAAGAAGAATTGGGAGGAGATCTCAGCTGTAACACTGAGTGAGAGATGTTTTGCAGGATCACAGAAGGAGCTGCCCCAGAAGATGAGTGATCCGGGAAGTTTCACTATCCCGTGTGATTTGGGTGGCTCGTCTGTCAGCTATGCATTGGCAGATCTAGGTGCTAGTATTAATCTGATGCCATATTCGATTTTTGCTAAGCTTAACCTAGGTGAGCCTATGCCGACACGCATGACTATACAGCTGGCAGATAGATCGGTGAAGTATCCTCGGGGAATAGTGCAGAATGTGTTAGTGAAGATCGATAAATTCTTGTTTCCCGTGGACTTCGTGATCTTGGACATGGAGGAGGATGAAAGGGTACCACTAATCTTAGGTCGTCCGTTTTTAGCCACTGCGAGAGCATTGATAGACGTGGGCGATGGTAGGTTGACCTTACAAGTTGAGAACGAGTCGGTGACCTTTGAGAATGGTAAGAGGGAGATGACAGAACAGAAAGGAACCTTGTGCCTTGTTGATACACATATGCCTCTTACCGGCAACTGTGTTAGTGAGGAGGAGCACTTGGTTGCACATAATGTTGACATTGAGTACCAGGTGCTAGTGAGAGATAAACCACCCGACATAGGGGTGGTTTACAATGGATTTGTTGATAGAGTAAAGTCCAAGTGTGGGGATCACGCGGCTTCACACGGATCCCCACGACTAGGAGCTTTCATGTTGAGGGACTTCGGCTATGATAGGAACTCTGAGTTTGAGGACTCAGGCGGTGGCTATGTATACGAGCATCGCCGCCCCCGGATGTTTACTGAGTACGGGGGTAAGACGGTCTGCTTTGACCCTCCATAGATATGGGTGTGGGTCCGAGTCTGGCTGAAGACTCGTTAATAAACCAAGCGCTTTTGGGAGGCAACCCACATTTTGTATAGTTTCGTTCTTGTTTTTATTTATTATTCTGCAATTTTAGTTTATTTTATGTTTGTTTGTGTGCTAACCTGATTGTCGAGCCATGCAGTCATGCATGAGCAGTTGTTACAGGATCCCAGGTACTTTCATGGTTGGTTCATTTCACTTGGATCTCAGCAGGTCACTATGGAGCTTACGCGTTTGCATGGATTGCTTGTCAGGGAAGTATCTCATTTTTCTTTCTTTTTACTATCGTCTATTATTTTGTTTCTATTTTATTTTAGTTTTTCCCTGTTTTTAGACACATTAGGGACAATGTGTGTTTCAAGTGTGGGGATGGGGAAATTCCTTTCTTTTTCTTTCTTTATTTGGAGTCAAGTTAGCTTGAGCTTTTGTAAGTCCTGGTTACCCTTTTGCTAATGCTTAACAAGTCTAGTTCATTGTAATTCGTTAACAAAAGGCAGGTCGGCATGGGTTATTGAGTTTGTTATACAATTAGTCTTTAAGTTGCGTGATAAAGTTTTCCCAATTGGACTTGTTTTCAAAACTTATGGGTTGGGATTCTTAAGATAGTGAAACTTGTTTGATAGTTGAAAACTGTTTATGTTCATATCGTTAACCCAAGTACACACGTTTCCTGTGAGATTTTGAGCCTTAACAGTCTTTATTTATTCACTGATTCGTTTGTGTGTGATTTGACCTACCTGTTGCATTGCTTTAGAACTTGTGCTTGTATACAAATTGAGACTTTGATTGAGATCTGACACAGAGATGATTAAGGCATTAGGTTCACCCATTTCTTAGCCTTTCCTATTTCTTTTGTTTGAAACCCTTAAATATACCAATTAGACACCCTGTTGAGCCTAAACCCTTTTCATTTGATCACCCAGTTTAATTTCAAGACATCCGGTTAGTTAGACAGTTACGTGTTTATGTTGATTGGTTCTAGTGAAAAAAAATATATAAAAGAAAAAAAATAGTAATGTGTGAATAAAAGGTAAAAAAAAAAAAGAGACCAAGTGTTGGTAGTTTGTTTTGTTTAAATTCTTGTTTGTGAATAAAGTCAACTACCGGATTTTTCTTTTGTGTCTTTAGCCAGTTTAAAACCATACATTACCTACCCTTAGCCTAAGCCTACCTTTGAAAGCCTTTTGATCTGTGTTACTCTTGATTTAATGTGGAGATTTGATTATAGCACAAGCTTATGTTAGCATTGTTGCAGTGTTAGGGTATGAGAGTTCACTTAAAAAAAAATTCATATATTTAACCGAGTGTCGAGTGAGAATTGTGAGGGTGTGAACGTAAAGAGTTGAATTCTTGAAAGACAAGTGAATCTTGATTGGGAAATCCAATTTTTTCGAAAAATTGCTTCATTCATGTCCGGTTGGGTTGTAAATCTATTGACCGTTGTAAGTCTTGTGATTAATTGTTTAAGTGATTCGAAGACCCATGCTCGGCTTTGTCTAATGTGAAACGTTTTTGAATTAGGTTCTGTTTTGCATTGTTTTAGGTTTGCTTAGGGACAAGCAAGGTTCAAGTGTGGGGATTTTTGATGTGTTGTTAATTACACATCATTTTTGTATTTAATTTATAGGATTTTATCTTATTTTATTAGATTTTTATTTACTTTTATTAGATTTTAATGAATTTTTACTTATTTTTATTTTTAATGTCATTTTATAGGTTTCGCGAAATAAACGTTCGTAGTTGCGAAGAAACCGAAGCCCGAAATTATTTTGATGAAATTGGATGTTAAAAATATAATTTTTAGAAGTTCCGTGGTAAAAAAATGGCATTTCAAGGCGTTTCGGAGCTTAAAAAGGAGTTTCAGCAAGTCCAGGGGGTGTTTGTGCAATTCTGCCAAACTTTCAGCTCATGGGACACGTGGCAGCCTCTTGTTGAGCCACGTCAGCCCTAAAAATCCAGCAAGGACCCGGCTGGAGCATCCGGAACCCGCTCCAACCCGCGTGGACAACCATATATACACACACACTGACCCGCGCGCGACCCGGATGGATGCCCCATGACCCGCGCCCCATTTCCTTCCTTCCAGCCTTTGACCGGCCTTAGAGGCCTTTGACCCGCGTTGACTTTCGTTGACCAGGCCATATTGGGCCTTTGACCAGCCAATTGGACCACCTTTTAGCCCAAGAAACCATTTTTTTTGAGCCCAGATCGTGATATTTGCGAATTTTCACATATTTAAACGATTTTAAACCCTAATTCGGGATCGAATCAAGGCTAGACGGCTGGAACGAAGAAAAAACATATTTTTGAAGATTTTGAAGGTTTGGGGCTGAATTTGATGCTCGGGGGAGGCTCAGAACGCATATAAAAGTGTCCGGAAACGCGTTTTCGGGTTCTTTTTCTTGTTTTCTTGATTATTTCTCGTTTGTTCTTGAACCCATGGATATGTTTCTGAATGTTTTTCATATTATTACTGTTCTAAACATGTTTCTTGGCTAAAACTCTTGTATTACCTAGATTTGGATGAATAACGGTTAATTTAATTTGGTTTTCGGGTTTGTTTTTATGGGATTTCGATTGTTTATGATTAAGATCAGATTATATATGGTTAATATTGATTATTTATTGCTGTTATGATGATCTATAAATGCATGATGATGTCCAATTGATAAGTCTTGGTTGTCTACTACGTGTTTTGACCGGTTTTATCAGTTTTAGGCTTAGATTTCGTATCTAATTCTATTTGGGTTTGCTTTGGCCAATTAAATCTTAGGATATTATCTGTAATTGGATTATAAACAGTACGATTATCATTCCTGAGACTAATCACGTAAGGGAATTTGGATTATTAGGGTTTTAGGGTTTTTTCAGGCAAATTACGTGACCATCGGGGTTTCCTGTTTATTCCTTAGAATTCTTTGCGATTCAAGGTATTAACTTATATATTTTGATGTATCGAGATTGTTGAACTGACCACGTGATACGATCTTCTGAATCCTTAAACGATCTGTGTTTGGAGAGACTGACTAGGTAATCCGTTACACATCCCGGTGATTTTTCACATGACTCGCTTGAACATTCTTTAGCATTAGTGAGACTGACTTTGTGATCTAATGGTTCTGAGTGTTTCCTTTGTTGTCATATCCTTGTTGACCGGATATCCCGTATCTCATTCCCGAAACTGTTAAAGTTACCGTTAGGATTCCAAGTCTAGGTAGTACCCTTCTTTATCTGATTTCTTCGTTTCTTAATTTGTTTCAGTTGTCTAGGTTATATTATTTCCTTATTTCTTCGTTATAAAATTCTTTTCTAAAAAAAAAACATTAATTTCTTTATTTAGTAATTTCCTTCTTTAGTCTTAGTTTTGTCTTTATTTAGGGTTAATTCTTAGATTCCGTGTCCTTAGGTTCGATATCCGGACTTTCCTTAGCTATACTTCATACGTCAGGTACACTTGCCTGTAGTGTGTAGTTCGGTTTAGGTTAATTCGATTTATTACTCGATAGTGTTGAACCATCATTTTCTATATATATAAACCGACACATCATATACTCTCGGGTATTCGGGTTCGTTTCGATTGCTTGGTTCGCGATTTCGTCGCGTATCCGGAACTTTACGCGTAATTAACTTGTAATAAATAAAAGAAATGTCATTTTAATTATTTGATGAGTTTCAAAGTTGTAAAATATTATTTATTTTATTTTATTAATTTATTTTCGTTCGTATCGTCTTTCGTTTTCGTTTCGTCAGAAAACGTCACTTACGCGCGTTTTCGTACAGAGCGCTAGCTGTACGAACACGATCGTACGTTTCACTTTCTGATTTGGTTTTCTACTTATCAGTTATCGTTCAGAACGTTAAACCCACATATATGTTTGTGTGAATCGTCACCCACGCAAACACACTGTCAGTTTATTGTTCGTATACAATAACGAATTATTGTTTTACATTGAACTTTCCTCACTGTCGGACTCAACTAGACATCCTGTTTTCACTTTGTTTTCGTACTGATTCGTCGGTCATCTGATTCCTGTCATCTATGGATATCAGATCACAACCGATGTGTTCTTGTCGTTTGTTTGTACACTGTTGTTTCTCTTGAGTTGTTGTATTTACTGTATTTAAGTTTTCACTTAAACACATACAACTGTGTTTTGTTTTCTGAGTTCTGTTATCACACAACTGTTTATGCACTGTATTTACACACAGTAAATGGTGAAAGTACACTCACTGTACGGACTTGCCGGACGGTTTGTTACTAGTTGTCACATATATATATAATAAAGGGCTTGGAATTTTTAATAACCCACTAAATGTGTACTAACCCAAATAACTTTGGCAAGATGAAGCCAAATCTTGGATTTTTTTTGAACATCATTGTAACACATTTAGAATACTATGTTCTTTTATGAGTTTGTGTAAATTCATCACCGTTTAAGAGATAACATCGTTGTATGTTTTTGACTTACAGTCTTGTAAGTATTTTTTGCCCAAAACTTACAACGATGTTATCTCTTAAACGGTGATGAATATACACAAACTTATAAAAGAACATAGTGTTCTAAATGTGTTACAATAATGTTAAAAAAAATCGAAGATTTGGCTTCATCTTGCCAAAGTTATTTGGGTTAGTACACATTTAGCGGGTTATTAACAATTCCAGCCCTTATATATATATATATATATCATTTTTGGAATATGTAGTTGCATGTATATATTATTAATCATAAACCATCTTTACCATCATTTGCCATTGGTGTAGAACACAATGACAGAGCTCATACGCTATTATGGAATTGTTAAATTTGTTACAACTTTTTTAAAATAATATAAACATAAAATTATAGAAATTATGCGGCATTTTCATGTATAAATTCTTGTAATAGGGGTAGTTGTTGTTTTCCTACTTTTGGAGAATTTTGAATGTTGAAAGTATGATTACTACATAATTTATATTCTATAGGCTGAGATGATGAAAAGATAACAAAATCATGTATTCAAAATCGTCGTCAATACCACGAGCCTCTTATCCATTCTCCTTCAATTAGGGCGGGGTAGCAAATCAAATGAAAAACTCACATTGTGTTTAGGGAAAATTAGGCTCAAACTAATGACTTTCACCACGTCATTCGTTTTGAATTAGTTCGAATATAAAAGAATTACTATTTAATGAATTTACAATTATTTTTGGTTGTTTAATATCTGTTATTAGTCTTTTCATTGTCATATTATTATAATCCAACTAATTCGGTTTTGTTAAAGATTAAACTTGATAATTTTTATCCGAAACATATATATATATATATATATATATATGATTGTGAAAATAACTCATTTTAACTAATAAGAATTTGTCGCCTAGATATATGCGTGTGTGCGCGTGCGTGTGTGCGTATCTTCTTTTATAATAAACAAAAATATTTTTTTACCACTTGTCACTTTCTCATGCTTTTATTGCCATTTGACACTTTCTTATAATTGTATTTAATTATCAATTAAATAATTATATTATCTCTCCTATTAAATAATTATATTATCTCTTTTATTAAATAATTGTAATATTAATGACTACTAATATTATTTGCCTTTTTATACTAGAAAATAGTTTTTGATAATTTAAAAATCAAATATTTTTATTAAAACACAAACTTTTAAAAAAATTATAAAATAAAAGTTTTATAAAAACAAGGTTTCATAATTTTTTTTTTGATAAAAATTACTATCAATCAAAGTTTTTAAATAATGAGACTTCTATAAAAAATGTTGTTTCTTAAAACGAAATCATTAAAAAAGCATTCTTTTTAAAAACCAAGAATTAAAAAATTATGGAAAAAATTACATTTTTAGTTATTTAATGGTATTTTCAAATTGAGTTATTTAACTTTAATAATCATAGAAATTATACATTGTTTTCTTGATTTGCTTAACAATTAGGATTTAATAGAAAAAAAAACTGAAATTTTAACATCAATTAGTTTAAAGATCTTTATTGTTACAAATCAAGAAGGTTAAGTAACATTAATTGTTTACTTATTGAAAATTATAATTAGTTTTATATCACTAAAAATACCTATAAATAAGAAATTTAATCGATTTAAATTAAAGTATTATTTTATAATTTCTAAAATTTTATAATATGTATTTAATATTTTATATTTAATTCGTGTATTATAGGGGGTAAAAACCTAGTGTGTGTGTATATATATATATATAAGAGTAAATTAATTATATGGTTCTTGTGGTTTGCTAATATTTCACTCTTGTTCTCTAGGTTTCATAAATTACCTATATGGTCTCAAATTTTAGATATTTGTAACACATATGGTCCTTAGGTCACCAAATTACGTTCACATAGTTGACCAAATTACTCTCGCATAAGGACTATATGTGTTACAAATGTTTAAAGTCCATGGCCATATGAATAATTTATTAGACCTAGGAACCAAGAGTGAAATACTAACAAATCACAAAGATCATACCAGTAATTTACTCTATCTATAATAAAGTATGAATAAAAAAATAACATATGTGCTAAATGTGAAGGATCTAAAAAGAAAGAAAAAATTCTGTAAATTAAACCAAATCCTTGGGCGAAACTGTTGCCCTGTGTTCATTTTATATTTTTATTCATCCCAAGCATTATCGGTTTTGAACAAAGTCACCAAAGAATTGGGGGTTTCCATCACATCGGCCGATTCAAATCCACCATTGAAAACACTACCTCCATTTGGAACAGGTGAATTTAAACGCAAATTACCTTGGTTCGTGTTAAGGTAACTCGTTGAACCCTTTAGTTGGATTCAATAAACAGGAAGTAAAATTTTAAAGCTTAAGTTGAATTCAGGAACAGGAAGGCTGAATAATCAATCGGTAGTATCTAACTTTCTGTTAAAACTTCCAAATTCGGACCCTTTTTAAGGTACATAATCTGATTTTTCTTTTTATTTAGATATTTGCGTTTTGATTGCTGAAATTGGTTAGATAATTGATATAAATATATGTAAGTATTTGCATATGTGCGTTGAGGTGATTAGATGGGGTAAATGAAATCCGACAGAAACATAATTCATGACCTAATTCATCAGATAGTGAAATAAACAACTTCATTTCTCATATTAAATATATTAAAGTGAAAATATTATATGGCATTAAAGTCAGAAGATGATTTAACTAGTACCAGTATAGGGGAAGATGATTTAACCAGTACTAGTATAGGGGAAGATGGTTGAACCTTTGTCCGTCAATTGTGGAGTCAAAACATGCTAAAAAATAAATTAGTTTGTTCGATGAACTTGCATTGACTTTGGAAAAAGAGTTTGAACTTTCACAACGTGATGTCTTCTTCATTAAACAACACATGGGTATGTCTTTAAAGTATCTGGTAACCCATTGGTGTCTAATGACATACATGGCACATAACCATTCATGATCTTTCAACTGGTTTTCTTCCATAAAAAAGTTCAGCGACTTTCAAATGTGGACGCTTAAGGTAAACATTCCACACTAACTTAACCTATGTGCTCTGATGGGACTTACATTTGCCAAACGACATTTTGTAATGTACTCTTGGTTTGCAAAGTAAAACTTGTGTCTTTTTCGTGACAAATCCAAGTTTTTGGATATGATTAAACCATGATTATGATTCTCAATAAAAGCATATGGTTGTTATGCCACTGAAACTAGAACAAGTGAAAAAGTGATAATGTTTGCTCAAGGAATTGGTGAGGTTGAAATCTCACGTGTAAATTATGTATCATCATCAAAAAATAAAAAAATTCTTGAGTTTAGAGTTACTAAACAATCAAGGGTATGAAGCGAAATTTGATGGTGATGTTTGCTATGTTAGTGGGATGTTTGAAGATGAAACTCTTGTGAAAGTGAAGGAATTATGCATGGTAATGACGTCGAAAATACTTATAAGAATGGTTATTTAACTTGCTTGGTTAATGAGATATCATTAGAAATTGAGAAATTGAATATTGGTTCAATAGTTGAAGAAGTTTGTAATGAAACCTGTGAAGATGAACAAATGGGTGAAGGTGTTGTGATTAAAAAGAATTGTGAGCATGATTACTCGGTTTTTATCCCAATTGCAGCAATCGGATGAACTTTTTTTTGTTTTAACTTTCATTTTTTTAGGCTTTGTTAAGGGTTTAGGGTTATTGCTTTAAAGATGGAGTCGGGAGATGAATCCCTGAAAGCATGGGATGAATTATGCAGCATAGACTTAATGCCCTCAGAATTGTTTTTGAAGTTCAGGGAACAAATTCAA
The DNA here is from genome assembly GCA_009363875.1 of Mikania micrantha. Classification (NCBI taxonomy): domain Eukaryota; kingdom Viridiplantae; phylum Streptophyta; class Magnoliopsida; order Asterales; family Asteraceae; genus Mikania; species Mikania micrantha. The sequence continues at coordinate 109,290,478 of CM018693.1, read as the reverse complement.
GGGTTTCGAGTTGGTCTTAATTTGGAGGTAACAAAACCTATGACTCTTAATTTCCTTCAAAAATTATAATGATTTAGATTTAGAAGTAGTGTTTGATTGATTTATTCATGTATCTGATTCTGGTACAGTTTTACAATTCCCCAATCAATGAGTGTCGGGGAAAGCTGGTTTTGAAGCCTTTATCACATGATCGTAGATGGAAGTTCATTTACGAGCCTTTACATCATGATGTAGGCCTAGTCTCCAAGAAGATCCCAGTAACCAAGTTCCTAAATCTTCAGGTTTAATCAACTATACCTGCACTCTCTTCAATATTTATAAATGTATAAATGTATGCTTTTGCAGGTAGGGATTGGCCATAGTTTTGAATCTCATGCAACCGGTTGGAAATGGAAGCTTACAAGTTGTCTAGGTGGAGATGGTGTATCCAGAATCCGGAACAAAACATCTGTTTCTGTGACCCCTGGTGTAGATCTTCGTTTCGGATGGAGGGCGGACTTTGTTCTTCCAGAATTTACAGGGTATTAACAACACACACACATTTATTTTTTTTACTTAGAATATGAATATGATCTCAAAATTGGATATATTTATAGGGCTGTGGGGACTGGTGAAGCTTTGTTTAACATGAACTCTGGTCGGTTAGAAGCATCACTAGACAGAATCGAGACCATTTTAACCCATACTTGTAATCATTCCCCAAAGGAGGATAATGCATCTGTTTAGGTATGAGAATATGGTTTTGAGTCTTTGCTATTGTTTTCACTTACTTATGGATGTGCAGTTTTACCCATGTAGCATAATACAATCATGATTGTGTAAATATAGCAGACAGGGTGCTACCCTTTTTGCAAATGAATTAACAAACCATGACCAAGAAGATCAACCACAATGCTCAAAGGATAAACTAGTCATTTGACATGCTTTCAAAACGCTTTCTTGTAAAAAATGCAAGACTCCTCCATCTTTGAAAAGAGGGCTCAAGGGCTTCTTCCCATTTCAATGGACCAATCAAATACATTATATTTTGTTCATTAGAACTTTCGTCTTATCAAACAAACATTGCCACATTCATTCATAGGGAAATGAGATTCAAACTGAAAAACCATTCAAGATTCTATGTTTATTTTTAAAGCATTCAAATTTTTGTAATCTAAATGTAATGACTTGAAACAACCCAGTTTTAATGAATTTAGACGGGATCATTTTTCAACTACAATGAAATTAACAAATACAACTCAAGAACATACTATAATTTAACAATGTAAATTTTACCCAAAATAATCGTAAAGTTTCTATCTTGTAACTGCACAAGATTTACAAAAGTGATTCGCATAATGTCATCCATAAATGATAATAACCAAATCAAAGAAATAAAAACTAAAGACAGGGAATAAAATGAAAGATAAAAACTTGATTTATTTTATTTCCTCTCAAGATGGAGCATGAAGATCATGAATGCGTGTTTTGTCAAGGAGAGTCGCAACTTTTATGCTCCCAATGGCTACTAAAATGTCTTTTAGTTGCTTCTTTGTACCAATGTGCTAAAGCATATTGTCTTGTGATCCAACTCTTTCTACATGGATTGTACATTAATGGAAGATTGGTTTGTTTAGTATATGTCAAGCTGCTAATACATTTTCTTTTTGGTAAGAACTGATTAAACGTGTTGTAGCAACAATTGAACCCATAAGATTTCACTCACCCTGGTGGCCATTGCTTTACATTCTGCTTCTTTCTGTTGAACAAAAGATTGTTTCTTATTTTTCAAGAAATGGGAACACCACCCAGCATGAGAAGGTAAAGGTGGTTGATTCAGGAACATTGGACATCTGATTCAATCAGTGTCACAATGGTAAAAATATACCTTCCCCTGGACTGGAGTAGATTCCAGATATCATAGAACTTGTCAAATGTTATTGTTGTGGATCAGAGAAATTTAGCCGGCATGTTGACAGAGTAGGTTTGAGCCGGGGACTCTTTCGGAGCAGCCTCCCTATCCCAATTGGGATAGGGGTAAGGTTTGTATATATCCTTCCCCTCCAGACCCTACTAAAAAGTGGGAATATACTGGGTAAGGTTGTTGTTGTTGTTGACAGAGTAGGCTGGCCATATATTGAGTTTTGTCGCTTTTACTACTACATTAATCAAGTTTCAGGCTTTTTTTAGCATTTGAAAGGAACTTATCCCATCATTAAAGTGTCTTCTAAAATATCCAAAAATTATTTAAAACATCATCTTTGCTACTCAGTCTTTTGTTTCTTGCATTTTCTCCATCTGATTGGCTTTCCATTAATTAAAGTCAATAAACTTTTAAAACCTTCTGAGATTGGATTTCTTCAATCCCTACATATATTTTCTGATCGAATAATTTATTTATTAAAAACGTAAATAATTAAGCTTACCACAAAACATAAAAAAGAAATAATAATAATAATAAAAAATCAAAATTTCTAACTTGTGCATGGTGGATTTCATAATCACTTGGCTATATTCATCCGATCGGAACACCTACAGTAGTCGGAAACCCTAAAAACCTAACTACCTCCTGGAACCCTAGTAGCACCAACACTGGTAGCCGGCCGGAACCCTACCCTACCTGCACTGACCAGCCGGAACCCTATCTAGCGACTACAGTAACAACCACGAAACCAACCCTACCCCACCCGCACCCGCACCAACCGCAGCTCCTCCCTGCATCACCACCACTAGGAGCCGGTCGGAACCATACCTGGAACCGTAGCTCCGACCCTCGCAGTTTCATACTTGCACCACAGGCAGTGTTGCTATTTGCAGGTACACCCACCAGAGGACTCTTAACAGAAACCTGATTACAAGAACAGAACCACACACGCTGCGGTAAAATAGGAACACCCTAACTTGGGTGTCACGGTGAGATTGTTCTATCGCCTATTTGCTTGTATTAATTATCTGAGTCCTCGGTTTAGCATTACTGTTTGTGTGTCTACATATATTGTGAATACTCGGTATTGATTGGGGTTGTATATTACTGTGATTACTGTGTGTTTGGGTCTGTATTACTGTCTGAGATGAATTTATGCTTAGTTGATTCCTATGCTCTGTACATCATTGTCTGATTGACTGATCGTAGTGTGTATTTGGTGTATTTGCTGTATACTTTTATATAGGTCTTTGGAATATTTGTTTAGTCCGTTATTGATTGCTGTGTGCTAGTTGGCGTTAGTCCATTATTGATTGTTGTGTGTTGGATGAGCCTTACTGCCTGTTGTAGCTATACCCTGACTAGATTACTCTGCTCTATTGTTCATTGTATGTGTGCCTGACAGTATTGCGTATCTTGTGTATTTTTGTGCTTTCTCTTCTTTCTGTGGCTGTTGGGGTCTGATTATACAGTATAGACGGGAGGGTACATTATGTTGCCTTGAGATCATGTCCAGTGAGGGGAGGTGCTGGTAGGAGGGGAAAAAGGGGGTGTGTTTTACGCATAGGGAGGTGGAACATCGGAACACTTACTGGAAAACTACTGGAGTTAGTGGACGCACTCAGAAGACGTAGAATACAAATAGCATGCCTTCAAGAGACAAGGTGGAAGGGGAAAAGAGGTGCGGAGTATAACGGATACAAGCTGTGGCATTCAGGGTCAGACGGGGCAAAAAATGGAGTGGGTTTTCTAGTCGCAAGAGAACTTCAGGACAAGGTGGTGGAGGTAAGAAGATGCAATGATCGGATGATGCTACTGAGGATGGTGTTAGGGGAGGAACCAGTAGCGATCATCAGTGCATACGCACCACACGCGGGTTTAGGAGAGGACGAGAAGCAAGGGTTTTGGGATGCTATGGATGAAGTCCTACGAACCATCCCAGGAGACGAGAAGATATGTATAGGTGGAGATTTAAATGGCCACATTGGGAAGGACAATGAGGGTTATACATCGATACATGGAGGCCGAGGTTTCGGGAATAGAAACGAAGGTGGCAACAACCTACTGGATTTTGCGATTGCTCATGACCTAGGAATCTTGAACTCCTTCTTTAAGAAGAGAGATTCGCACTTGATCACGTTCAGTAGTGGAGGACGCGACACATAGATTGACTATGTATTGATGAGACGAGGAGAGCGTAGCAGATGGTTGGACTGCAAGGTTGTACCGGGGGAGGTAGTAGGGTCGCAACATAGACTTTTGGTGGCTGACATGGCAATGCGAAAGAAGTTGGTGACGGAGAGGAAACATACACCAAGGATCAGATGGGGCTGTCTAAAGGGAGAAAAGATAGCAGAGTTCAGAGACAAGGTACTTGAAGGCAAGGATATCGGAGTGTATGGGGACACAAACAGTATGTGGGAAGCGATGTCAGAAAGGGTGACAAGAGTAGCACATGAGACATTAGGGATGACGACAGGAAGGATAATCGGACAGAGAGAAGCGTGGTGGTGGAATGACGAGGTGCGACACAAAGTACAAACAAAGCAGGAGAGGTTTAGGGAGTTGGTTAAGTGTACAGAGGAAACAGAAAGAGCAAGATTGAAGAACAGCTACAAAGAAGCAAAACGAGAGGCAAAGAAGACGGTTGCAGAGGCTAAAGATAAGGCATACAGAGAGATGTATAAACGCCTAGAAACCAAGGAAGGGGAGCATGCAATGTTTAAGATCGCCAAGGCCAGGGAGAGGAAGAGACATGATATAGAAGTAGTGAGATTCATAAAGGGAGAGGATGGACGAGTCCTGGTAAAGGAGCAGGACATTAAAGAGAGGTGGCAAGCATACTTCAATGAATTATTCAACAACAGGGGCAACATGGAAGGTAGTGAGGACCCCACCAACAGAGAAACGAAACGGAACAATTGCTATTGTAGACGCATTACCAAAGAGGAGGTACAGAGAGCGCTTACGAAAATGGGGAAGGCGAAGGCGGTGGGACCAGATAATATCCCTATCGAAGTATGGATATGTTTACAAGATGAAGGAGTTAGCTGGCTGACAACTTTGTTCAATAACATAATCCGGACAGGCAAGATGCCGGATCAGTGGAGAAGTAGTGTCTTAGTGCCCTTATATAAGAACAAGGGAGACGCACAGTGTTGTGCTAACTATAGGGGAATTAAACTACTAAGCCATACGATGAAACTATGGGAAAGAGTGCTCGAGACAAGATTGAGGAGAGAAACCCAGGTGACCGAGAATCAATTCGGTTTTATGCCAGGGAGGTCGACCACAGAGGCGATACACATTCTGAGGAGACTGATGGAGAGATATAGGGAGAAGAAGAGAGATTTACACATGGTGTTCATTGACTTGGAGAAAGCATATGATAGTGTGCCACGTCAAGTGATTTGGGATAGCCTGGAGAGAAGAAGTATCCCTTGGAGATATATAGAGTTGATAAGAGATACGTATGCAGGCGCTAAGACTAGTGTCAGAGCACCGGTCGGAGAGACAGATTCTTTCCCGGTGGAGGTGGGACTACACCAAGGTTCGACACTTAGTCCATTCCTTTTTGCAGTTATTCTAGATGAGCTGTCGAAGTCGATCCAGGAAGAAGTTCCATGGTGCATGCTTTTTGCGGATGACATAGTGCTAGTGGCAGAAAACGAAGAGGACTTAAATGCGAGACTAGAGGAGTGGCGACTGGTCTTAGAGAGCAAAGGATTGCGCATCAGCAGGTCAAAGACCGAGTATCTATACTGTAACTTTAGTGGTAGCAGCGAGGAGGAGAACCATGTGAGTATTGGTGACCAGGAGGTCCCAAAGACAACGAAGTTTAAATATCTGGGGTCGTTCGTTCAGAGTGACGGGGACATTGATAGTGACGTAGCTCACCGGGTCCAAGGAGGCTGGAAGAAGTGGAGAGCAGCTACAACCATCCTATGCGACAAGAGGTTCCCAGAAAAACTAAAAGGCAAGTTCTATAGGGTTGCAGTCAGACCTGCCATGATGTATAGGAGTGATGTTTGGCCAATCAAAAAGACACAGCAGAGAAAGTTAGAGTCAGCAGAGATGAGGATGCTAAGATGGATGTGTGGGCACACAAGGCTCGATCGAATAAGGAACGAAGTCATCAGGGAAAAATTGGAGATAGCGTGCATCTCAGACAAAGTAAGGGAAGGAAGATTGAGATGGTTTGGACACGTGAGGAGAAGAAACCTGTTGGCACCTGTTCGAAGAGTAGAGAGCCTTATTGTGGAGGGAAAGAGGAGTAGAGGACGACCGAGGTTGACATGGGAGGAGCAGATTCGCCACGATTTGTTGGAGTTGCATCTCTCGGAGGACATGATCAGTGATAGGAGTTCATGGAGGCGTAGGATAAAGGCGAGAGATTTCTAGTTTGGGTAGGACATAAGTTGGTAGGAGCTTAGTTTCATAGAATGCATGTGTCTTAAGTGGTTGAGGTCGTCGTCTGCATGATAGCGGTGTGTTTACCTTTGATAGCTCGTTTGGTGTACTTGCTTTTCTTGTTTATGGTTGGATGGTTTCCTTTTTCGTTGTGTCCGACTGGTTCTTTATACGTGTATAATTTTGTGGTTTGGGGTATGCATCTGTTCTTCTATCGATCTGTGGCCTTTGAAAAAAAAAAATTATGTATCTTTATATATATATATATAATTATAATACTCAAAAAAAAAAAGGGGGAACGGTTTTTTCGAGCCGATGGTCTCTTTAGAAGCAGCCTCTCTACCACATCTGTGGTAGGGGTAAGGTTTGTTTTCGTCTCACCCTCCCCAGACCCCACACAGTGGGAATATACTGGGTATGTTTGTTTGTTTGTTTGTTTGTTTTGGCTATATTCATCCCTATACTATTATCTGATCTTAAACATATATTTTCTTATTTAATGCATAAAACTAATAAATAAACAAAGTTGTAACTTTTATGCATTTTTGACTGGAATTTTATTGGAAATAAAACTTGATAAAAGATTCGGAAAGCAGATAATCTAGAAACTTATAACATAAATGTATACAAATAAAAAAAACAAGCAAATTGTTTCAAACTATAATAGTCCATTTTTATTTTTAAGTCATTTTTAAATAAACTATGTAACTCAAATAATACTAAATTAAATAATAATAATAATAATAATGCCATTTTCGTAAGACCTGAGGAAAGATATTGCTCCTTTTTTAGTTTAAATATTCTATAATGCTATAAATACATTATAGAATATATAAACCGGAGACGATCAAAATGTTAAAATAATAATATTAACAATAATAAAAAAAAGTGTACTTAATTAATGTCAGCAAGAAAAATGTCATCTCACAATCGTTTTAAGGATCCATAACAATTGTTTGACCCATAAAATAGATGGTTAATAACTAGTCAAACTTGAATGAATCATGGGCTAACATAGAAACATTTGTAATTTTAATTGTGTTTAAAATGGGCTGGAACATTTGCTACGGTTATCGTCATATGTTACGGTTATTGTCATCTTCAAATTAACGTATGTTGTTGTATATACATAGATGTAAAGCATCGAACACTTAATCATTGGTTCTTACTGAAGTGCTTCTAGCCTAATAGTATCCCTTGACTTCTCTATGAGAGGTCTTGAGTTCGAATTCGGACCGAAACATATTTGCTGAGTCAAGGCAATGGGATTTACCTAGTTGTGGGTTTCTCCTTAGGTGGGCTCGAACATACGCCCCAGAGCGTCAAATAGGGGTGTTAATCGGATCGGATAACGGTTTATTCGGATCGGGTTGTTCGGATTTGAAAATTTTAAGGCCTTATCCGAAACCCGACCCGATCCGAATTCAAATTTTTTCTATCCGATCCGAATCTATCCGAAAAACCAGAATAAACCTATTATTTCATCCTAATAGTCCGAACAATCGGATTGAATTCGGATATCCGATCCGAATAAAGAGGATTTTGGATATCCGATCCGATCCGAATTCGGAAAACGGATTTCCGGTCCGAATCTATCCGAATATCCGAATCTTTAATTCAGATCGGTTTTTCGGGTTTCGGATACTTTTCGGATTTCGGATTTTTTAAACACCCCTAGCGTCAAATCCTAGGGGACGGTTGAAATCCCGTCTTGGGTGTCGTCATACCAAGCTGTTAAAAAAAAAACTTAATCATTGGTTCTTGTAACAATCTGTATGTAGACATAGAAGTAACAAACCAAGTACATCCCCTTTAATTACTTTGCATATCTTGATTTACTTGGTTATTTATTTATTTTTCGGTAGATCTTTATGCACCAGTCCAATTAGGAAGAGGTTTCCAAGTTAGCTATGCATTCAACCATCCCTTAATACATGTGAAATCATATACTAAGAGTAATATACATACCAGTTGAACAATTAACACGTACCCATTTCATCAATTTTTAACACAACACACATATACACTACAATCTTTGCGGCGATAAAAAAAACACAATTGGTATGCAAAATCACCGCTAATAGAATTAGCGGAAGGAGCGGGGGAGAAGGAAGAGCCGAGCGGGAGCGAGGGAAAGATTTTGATCAGAGTGAGTGTTTGATCGGGAGGGGGTCGAGAAAGGAGACGCCATTTATTTCACCTTTAGCGGTTAGCAGCGACCCGTCACCGCTATTGGTGTCGCCGCTAACGTTAACACGATGTTATAATCTTGGCTATTGGATTTACATTAATTTTGAGGCCGGATTTGTATAACCCGGATGAATCTGCGCACATGTCGCCGCTAATAGTCCCATCGTCGGCATTTATATTTTTTGTTGTAGTGATAGCTGAAAGACTTATATATGTGCTAGCTGTGGAACTCACAATTACTACCTCATTAATTAAGCCGTCAGCTCGCAACTAATTAATAGTTAGAATACCAAATTCAAGATTTGCCCACAACAGGTTAACTTGTGAGCTCTTCCATTTTACTCTGTTGGGAATTGAAATTAATATTTCTAAAAATACATACTAACAAACTAATGCAAGTTTTACATGAATATAATTCACTTAACAAATTAAATATACAGAGTTGGATGCATGTCTAGAAAATACAGAATTGAATACATTCTTGATTAATTTTAAGTTTTTTTTTTTTTCAAAAATTCTTTTTTTAATGCTTTATGGTAAAACTGAATAAGCATTATTCCTCTCTATTTTGAAACATACGTTTCCCCTTCCCCTTTTTCAAAATTCAAATCATGTACATTTCCCCAATCTCTCTTCTTTGAAACAAACAGACAACGCGACGCAACCACCTCTGTCATCTCTCGCCAACAACCACCTCCGGCATCTCTCACCCAGGGGCGCAGCTTAGTTCAGACCGGGGGGGAGGGGGGCGACCGGCCCCCTGTTTTTTTCGTGTAGTAATGTATATTTCCCAATACGTAATGTAAATTTTTTTAAAAACTTTTATTTCATCCCCCTGAAAAAAAAATTATTTCACCCTCCTGAAAAAAAAATTATTTCACCCCCTAGAGTTTTTGTCAAGCTCCGCCACTGCTCTCACCCGCAACCAACTCCGGCATCTCTTGCTAACAACCACCTCCGACGGCACCCTTGGCGACAAACAAGCAAGGCCAGACGACAACGGTGGTCACGAACAACCACAACTGTATCCGACGATGGTGGGCCCAATACACCTTGAAAACGACAAAAGCACTTTCAGGTAGGGTTTCACCACCGATATTGATAGTCTGTTTTTGCGCTGTTAGGGTACCGCCACTGACGGTATCGACGACTAGGGTTTAAGGTCAATTTTGACCTTTTAATTATCAAATATGTGATGTTCTGGTCGATCTCGTCAATCTTGTGTTGCTTGGCTTGTGATGTGCTGGTTTAAGTTCAATTTTGAATGTTTTTGAAGATTTTGTTTCTGTGTGTGTAATGTGGATCTAGCAGGAAGGATATACATTTGTAGATAATAGCAATTGCAACTCAGGGTCACATTTTGCCCTGAGTGTACTTGCTTTCGGCCACTCACTCTGATTTCAAAGGTATATAGCGTGTGTTATGCTTGGGTTCAAATTTGCGAATGATGTGATTTGGAGTGACTGCACGTGAAAGGATTGTTGTTCATTCATGCTTAACGATGCATATCTCAGTTTTCTAAATTAGTATATAAATCAGCTAATGGTTCCATTGTTCAAGCTCGAACGAACCAACAAGATTCTAATGGTTCTGAGCTTGATATAAGCACTCATCGTCTATCTAATTTGTGAGAGTTATGATTCCAGCGGGATTCTAATGGTCTTTTTTTTTAATTTGAATTTTTCTTTTTTTTTTTCATTTGAAATCGCTAATAAGTATAGTGATTATTGTTTTAACCAAAATGTTGTGCCATATTATTAAGTTGTGTTGGTTTCATTGGTTATGGCTAAATTGAATTGATAAGTAGTTAGCAATTAAAAAACCATGATCATTCTTTGTAGTGTATAACTAAAATCGAAAGTCAACCTGTATCTTTTGTACCAAGTTTATTTTGAAGCTTAGATTGTTATGCAACAAGCATTTTCTTATTCCTTATAGCTTATTTTGAATGTTTGGTAGGATAAATGTAGTGTTTAGTGATGCATTTGAACGATTAAAAGGTAAAAAACCACATAATATTAGCTCATTTTGTCAATTTTAGATTTTACGACACAGATCTACTCATGGAAAGGCACTGAAGGCGACAGTGAAGCAATGGGAAGGTTGGCAGTGACGGAGAAGGTTCCTGATGACGACACATAGGTTTGCCACCATAATAAAAAGGCATGGCTGCATTAAATGCATATAATCATGAACTAAGTGAACATTAAATGAAGCCCATATGGTAATTAATTGTCACACCCCGAGCCGGCGGGAACGGATCGGGTTTTCCCGTCGGGCGGAAGGTTCCCGGGGCGCGATATCTTGAGTGATAATCAAATGATAAGATTGTTACATAGCACATGATAAGTAAATGAGAAATGCTAACACATCCATGACATAGAATTACAAGATTAAATTATAATGTATCGTTCATAATTTAACCAAGTAAATCTATCAAAAGAATCAATGAGACTATATCTTGTATATGTACAAGATATACAAAAGATGATTCATGTTTTTGTCATCCAAAAGCATGCAACACAAAATAAAGCTAGGTCTTCTAAAAGTCCACTAGCTTAATCCTTGCATATAAGTAGCTACACCTGTTCATCACCTGAGAAAACATGCATTTAAACAAAGTCAACACTAGGTTGGTGAGTTCATAAGTATGTTAGTTGAAAACCTTGATTCATTCACATGCACAATCACAATGTTTATAATGTTACTTGTATGATATTTGTTCACCTGTTCACCCAATGGCTTCTCAATAGTTATATTCACAAGTAATATATCATCCTAGTAGTGATGCTTATATATAGGGCATATGTAAGGGAACTAAGCCCTAGCCAACATCCCACCACATTACTTCTAGAACTCCACACTACTTGTAATACAACTATTGATTTCCATTCCCAAATCCACATGTCCGTCTCATTCTTGATCACCTGTGATAACTTGTATAGAATAATATAATGATGTAATTGTTGTTATTTAACCGAAGTTTAGATAACCATTATATATGTTAAGGATATTAGATTTATTAAATCTGTTCCTTGTATTATTCTATATTTGTGGGGTTAACTGTTGTTTCACTTTTAAATATTAAGAGTGTTAGTTAACCAATTGTAAATTGTTCTTGACTTATAGTGCATAGAGCCTAAAAGGAATCCATTGAAATCCTCATGTAATCAGATTTCAATGCATCCGATTTACCTCTACCACTTTGTGTACCCATAGACCTCATCGAAACAGTTACTAGCAATATAACATGAGAATATAAATTACTCAGTCTACTAGTCAACAAAAAACGATGGATTAATTACTTATCACTGCAGATTAATATCACCATGTGTCGCTTTCCAGAACCTGACTTGAAGTCGCCCTGTCACCGGTCATACGTTACCGGCCAATGAATCAATACGATCGACATACTAGCCCTACAAGCTAGAGGTTTGTCAAACCTATGGTACCACTATGCTATCGTCGGTTTAGTCATATCAAACTAACTGGTCAGCGAATTATAGGGACTTACATGATCAACTTGAACTAGTGGCACATGATTGAAGTGATATAATACAACAGGTCAATAGTAACTAATTGTAATTGCGTTCATCCGTGTTATTGTTCTCAATGTCATATGTTCTCCATGTTATTAACAAAGTTAAATAAGAACTTGTCTTATTACATCATGTTAATTAATTGAGTGAATGATGTTGTTATCATGAAGTTACATTATCATGATTATCATTCTTTGTTCCATGTTCTCCTGAATATATGTTGAGTTGTAAAGCTAAGTGTTAAAAGGACTTGTCCTATTACACTTACTTAACTCTTGTGTCGAATGTTATTACAAAGATATGTAATATCTTTATAACATTCATATGTTTGCCCGTAATTGTTCCAATGTCTGTTTATGTAAGAATAACTGCGTGTTATAAGATAAAATCTTATAACTGTATTATTCTAATTTATTGATGAATTAATAAGATATATTATCTTGTTCATCTGATTATCCCTGTCATGTCATGATCATACAAGCATGCATACAATGATAAGCGATAATAAACAATTAAGTATTATCTAAATCAAAGTATAAATAACATGTTAAGAAGAACTTTTAAATAAATAAAAGTAACATGTTTCTCAGCCCCGATAGTTTAAAATCAGTTAAGATTAAAGTAAAAGGGGCATATGAACTCACCTTGTTGTTGTAGGGTTGACTTAGTTTAAACGAAGAAATGCACGCGCTCTTTGTTGTTCTTGTTGTTGGTTTCACGATCCTGTATTGATTTCACGTTGTATTTAACTTATAAGTATAACTTGTCGCGATTTGTGTGCGTGTATGTGTTATTTCTAACTTGTTATCATCTCTTGGTCTAGATTATCATTCGGCCCCCGATTCTCTTGCTAGGAATCATGTTATTAACTTAATAATTTGATTAATTGATTTGTCATTGATGATGGCTTCATGTTTCACTTGAGTTTTAAATAAATAGAAAAGGTTATCAACTTTTAATACTTATAATTTCTTAAATAGATCGTTTCATCGTAATTAAGTAACCATAATGTTTTGAACTATATGAATGTATTAGGTTATACCCTAAATCAAGTGGGTCGAATGTAATCATCCTTGGGCCAATTCAATTGGGCCGAGGGTCAAGAGATGGGCCTTAGGTAAAACATGGGCCAATGGATAGGCTTTGGGCCGGTTCTATCTTGTGGGCCAAATAGAGTTGTGGCTTTCATTTGTGATTGGGCCGAATCAAATGTATGTGGGCCAACTGTATGGGCTACGAATGGCTTTGGCCAAGACTTGGGCCAAAGTAACAAAATTGGGCCGATGGGTATGCATGAAATGGGCCCGGTGGTTTACTTTGTGGTATTAGAGTGTGGCCCAAGCAAAGGAGAGACTGCATATCGTTGTTCAAATCAACAAATGTGGCAGCCACATAACCAAGGGTTCGGCTACACAGGGCAGCAAACCTTTTGGTTTCCAGGGAATAAGGTTCGGTCATGTTAAGGCAAAAAGGGTTCGACTATTGATGGGGTTAGCCATGAAGGCTCGTGCATAGTTCGGTGATGTAAGGCTTGCCTGCATGATCTAGGTTCGTGATGATGTTTCATTGTAGCAAGAGGGTTCGTTGCCCATTGAAGGTTCAGTGGTGAAGTTGTAATAGCAGGGTTCGGCCATGCTCACGTAGGTTCACATGGGTTCGTTGCTGCTTCAGGGTTCGGGCAGATCCATAGGTTTGGTGGGGAAGGTGACCAAAGGTTCGGCCAAGGCTCTGGAGAGGTTCGTTCCTCCTGAGGGTTCGCAGGTTCGAAGGATCTAAGCTCGAAGGTTCGTTGGCTGATGATAGGTTCGTTCGTGAAAAGAACCATGCAGGTTCGGCTGCTGTGTCCACGAACCTGCGTGTTCGTGTCGCTCCCCCGACTCCAACCTTTGATTCAGCCATCGAAAGGGTGTCTTCACATGCAGTTAGGACTTAGAGGGTGTTGGTTTTAAAGGGCAAAGTGAGGGAATCCGGCTAAGTGTGTGTATCGAACTCAAGAATGGAAAACCCTCTTTTTTGTGACTTTCTTCGAATCATACCTCGATTTTGGCTGATGAATCCCCCAGATCTGTTGTACTTCCTTGTAGAGGATGTCAAGAGCTACGCGTGGACACCAAGAACGCGCGATTTGGCCAAGAAACGAGCAAGATACGATCGTGTGAAGCTTGAACTTTCTAGAGAGAGAGGGTGCGGGATTTTGAACTAGAGAGAGAAAGAGCTGGTCAAGAATGAGGAAAAACACCTCATTTAGTGTTTTTATACTCCGAGTGGTGTTCGGGTTCGTTTCGGTTGCTTGGTTCGCGATTTTGTCGCGTATCCGGAACTTTACGCGTATTTAATTGTAATAAATAAAAGAAGATTATTTTAATTAATTGATGAGTTTCAAAATTGTAAAAATGTTAAATAAGTTATTTTATTAATTTAATTTCGTTCGTGTCGTGTTTTCGTTTTCGTTTCGTCGAATCGCTTCACCATCGCGCGTATTCGTTTGAATCGTCATTCGAACGAACACGACGATGGTTTTGCTTTCCGACTTTTGTTTTCTACTTTCCAGTCATCATTTCAGAACGTTAAACTCACAGATATGTTTGTGTGAATCGTCACCCACGCAAACACACTGTCAGTTCGTTATTCTGAAACGACACTGCTACCTTGTTTAAATTGTATTTCCTCACTGTCGGACTCAACTAACTTCCTATTATCACATTGTTTTCCCATTGAAATGTCGGCCATCTGATTCCTGTCATCTATGGATATCAGATCGCAACCGATTTGTTTCTGTTAATTGTTTGATCACCGTTGTTTCTCATGATCTGTTGTGTTAACTGTACTTAGGTTTTCACTTAAGTACACACAACTAATGTTTCAAATGTATGTTGTACTTACAGTATTTAAGTTTACACAAAAATACGTACAACTTTTTCTTGTATTTAGAATTCTGTTAATACAAGTACTGTTTATACACATGTAATTACACATAGTTATTGTTGAAAGTACATGTACCGTACAGACTTGCCGACCGGTCAGGTACTAGTTGTCACATTAATGAAGGCATGGCTCCCAATTAATGACGGGAAGGCCAGCCGCACATCAGTCAGGATGACTGACGAGTTGATGGAAGGTCCTTACCCAGTGGACAACAGACCAGGAGACATTCAGAAAGGCCCAGGGGAAAAACCAGGGAATGAAGCTATAAATCAGGAAGATAAGAGAACTAGAAGATTCATTCAATATAGCCCAACCACTTATCACATACGCATTAAAGAGAGTGCTCGTCTCCAGGGAGAGTGAAAGGTCCTGACGCTCAGACGGAGGATCAGAGCTCTCTTAGAATTGATCTATTGTCTCTCTATTTGTTTGTAACACTTTGTAAAGAGCCTTCCCTTGTAACTCCTTGTACTTCCTTATATTTCCTAAAGTGGTCAGTAATACTCTTGGTTAGTGAATGAGATTATCATTTATACATTGCTCGTATTGTTCATAATCAAATACGCTGTAATTTGGTTCATCAGTTCCTTTACTTCTTTCAGTCTTTGTATATTACTTCTCTATATAGAGATTTGATAAGGTATGAATAGTCAATCATACCCTTAAGATAAAAATTCTACATAAATTGTTTGATTTAGCTATCATAAACTAAATTTTATTTACAAATGCAACTGGTGATGGTAGTTTGTTTGTGGAAGAAGATTCCTGCGGGATTCCCGTTTCATCTTAATCGAATGACAATTCATTTTCTAAAGGTAAACCATAGTTTGTGATTTGATTAAGCAACCGACCTTAAGCTGATTTATAAGGAAAGCAGGGTTTCGTACTGTGATTTTGTGGATGCTATGAAATAGGTGTTGCTACCTATTTTATAGGAATCTTTCACCCAACAGAAAATGTAACCAAATATTTTGTTTGATGTTCAACTTAAAAGTTTTTTGTTACAGTGTAAAGGATAATCATAAGATGAGAAGTGAGGATTTTGTATCGTCAATTTTGTCTTTTTGTGTGTTTAGGACGTCTGATTGTAGAAATTACCTCAATTTGGTTACCTTATTATGACTTGGGATTTTCAGGTTGATTTTGAATTTGTAATGTAAAAGTGTTCCCAGATTTTGTATCAAGACAATGTTGAGAATGTTAAACGCCAATTAAGAAACATGATTAGATTAAGCTTCTTAGCAATGCATGAAATAAATTGACCCACACATTGAAGGTATGCATCTAAGAAACCTAGCAGTCATGTTATACAATATATCATGCTAGTATTGATAAACTAATAGAAAACGAGTAACCCATTGAAAATATAGTCACTATCGCCATATCGCGTGGGTTTCTGACTAGTATTTATGCTTGTATATATAAGCTAGCCCTTGCTTTGTTCTTTTTCAAAAAGAGGCAAATATGTGTAACTATTTGAGAGGAAAAGAAAAACCGGGTTAAAAGACAAAACACATGCAATATAATCAGCAAAACAAGCCCTGAAAAGTCAGATTACTAAAATAATAATACAATGCATGCAAGCAAGCTACTTCTCCAAATACTTTTTTGACATATGTATATATGAGTGTGTATATATGGCATGGAATTATACATAACACACTAAATGTGCAATAACCCAAAATAACTCGTCAAGATCAAGCAAAATCTTTGAATTTTTTTTAAAATCATTGTAAACACATTTATAATACTTTCTTATTTAATGAGTTAGCGTAAAGTCATCACTGTTTGAGAGTTAACATCGTTGTAAGTTTTGGGCAAAAAACACTTACAGTACTGTAAGTTAAAAACTTACAAGGATGTTAACTCTAAAATAGCGATGAATTTACGCAAACTCATAAAATAAGAGAGTGTTCGAAATGTGTTTTCAATGATGTTAAAAAAATCGAAGATTTGACTTGATCTTGACGGTTTATTTCGTATTTAGTGGGTTATTTTTTATCCTTTCCCCGAGTATATATATATATATATATATATATATATGAGGAATTAATAAAATGAAAACCACCTTTAGTTGTGAAATCCAAGAACACCACGAGAAACATGTAAAAAAGTTTTTTTTATTGGTTTTTTTTGCAGGTTTGTAAAACATATGTAATGCATCACCCAGATGTTAATAAATGTTTTTACATAGAGTTACATATGCTTTACCTAGTGTTAGGAATGACTTTTTGGCCTGTTGGGAGAGTGGAACGAAGTGATTCTCGTTAGAGAAGCACGAGTGGAATGGCTTTAGTGCAGTAGGTGCCTAAATGAAGCGATTAAGGGTCGGGGGCTTTGCTGGCTAGCTCGTGCAATCAATAAAAAATGATTCGCGTTAGTAAGATAACTTTGTAAGCTAGCCTGGTTTTCCGGGCACTACGGTAGGACGTGGATCGACCATGACGAGAATCCTTCAAGACAATTAAGATCAATTCCTACGTCCCTCATCGGTCTGAATCCCCACCTCCACATAACACTTACTATATTTTGAAAGAAAAACTGAAAAAACACTTCACAACCTGACCTTATTCTCGAGTAGGAAGGGTTCTCGCTACTAAAGAAATTGATTTAGTTAAAGTAGCTCTTTCCAGATGTCTTTCAAGCTGAAGAAGGAAGGGCACTGTCCTTCGTTGAACACAAGACAGATTGGGACAAATCTCATCCCTCTATTCTTTGATCCCAATTCAATTGTTGTTTGATGTAATAACAGAGGTGTCAGGCTCAAACTCTGAGAAAGATGACATGCGGCTAGTCCCAACTCTTAGTCTCGTAGTCTTGAAACTCAGTCGTACTTCCTTTGGCTGATTTTTTAATCCCCTCGTTCACAAAGGGGCGCAACTGAAGCTCATCTAACGATGTTATAGTGGTTGTTTGCTACTCTTTCTCTTCCTCTTTTTCTGCTTCTGCTAGGATTTTGTCCTGATAGCGCCGTTCTTGTTCAAGGTATTGGTTTGCTGAATCGGCATACAAGAAGATTATATCATGGGTTCAAATCCCATTTCCATCGAAACATAAATGAAACGGGCGGGCGAAATGACATGTGAGAAAGAACCTTGGAGTACAGCCCCCCAGAATAGCACTACTTAGTGACTAGGAACGAAGAGACCTTTACGCGTTCTTTTTGTTTGATCGGCCTATCTCCCTTCGATAAGCATGGATTTGGAGCACCTCCTTATTTAACTTTCAAGTTGGAGAGGACTTCTATAGAGTCATTTATGTTAACCCCTGCTTTGTGGTACTATCTCAGTCTAATGCTTTAGGAGCCTGCATTTGTCGGAGCTGAGGCCACATTCACTACCATCGCAGTCTAGGTCCAACTGGGAGGTCTTCCCATTGGAATTCTATTACATGGCCAAGGGTAGGAAAAGAATCTTCGCGTGGACAAAGAGAGAGAAGAGAAGCCTAGGTCAACCTTATGGTTATGGATAGTGTAGCGTAAGGACGAGATAGGAAAGAAAAATGCTCAATGAAGTGCTCAAGTGACCCTACATCCTTATTAAGCAGGGCTGGTTAGCGCCTTCCCTTCCGCTTACACCATTTCTTTGTGAATGAAGCTAGACGACAGAGAAGACCTATTAAAAAATCAAATCAAGGCTTTCTGTTCTCCTCTCAGCAATTAAACTCCATAGCATTAGCTATAGGCTTTGACGCGTTAGCGCCCACCTATAAAGCCTACTTTCACTCGTCTAAGGGCCTTGCTTGTTCGGTCGAGACGGATTACATCTTTTACAGAAAAAAGAACTAGTCCGCCCCTTTACTCTTGTTGAGTAAAGTCCCTAAACCGTTCGTTTCAGAACTCACACGTTATTCGTTAAACGATTCTTTCTTTAGTTGGCTAATCATGAATTCTACTCCGAGTGAAGAAAGACAGGCTGATCTACCCAGAAGGAGATTTAGTTGAAAACTACTGAGATTGGTCACGGAAATGAGATTCTTTCTTAAACGAGAAAATGTGATTAAGCTTCAAAGAACTGAGCTCAATGAATAGGTAATTCTAGAACAGGTGAAAGGATACCTAGGTTTTTTCCTCATCTAAATGTGATCTTCCTCGCTAGCCGAAAAGTACTAGTTTTCTTATCCCGACTTCCGCTGGGGCTCTTTCTTTCCGGTGAAAACCTTTTCTTTCCCCTTAGTCAACGTGAGTGAAAACTCTTTTTAATAATCACTCCACCAACAGGAGAACGAGAGAAAAATTAAGATTTCCTAAGCTAAGGGTAAGCGTGTGATATATACGTTTTCCCTCGCGCCAGCCCTAGCAAGAAAACTTCATTAGCGCAATGGCTTTCGCTCCTTTGCCCTATGCCTTGAGTCTGCTTTGAATGATCATTTATTTCACTCTTCGAAGGTGGGCGAAGTACTTCAAGGGAACAACAATCAGCCTTTGTGTCTCAAACTTCAGCCGCTTCAGATAATCATTCCTCTTCTCGCTCCAACTTCAATGGAGGTCGCAACAACAATGCGTGAAATCAACAACTGATTCTCCGCATTGCTCTTCCAAGCCCCCTTTCTGGTTAAATACATTACTAGATGTTTTCCATCATTTTTGCATTCAGTTCTAGCTATTTCTGCACCTTCTGATCGACCTGAACAACATATACGGATCCCCTCCACCCCATTTTTCATTACTAATCGAATATCCTTCACTATTTGAGTAAAACTGGAGTGAAATGACCTTGTTTTATGAACCAAGGAAGCAACCATACTGACTGAAGCCAGAAGAAGCGCAGGGACTGACTATGAGACAGAACATAAGAGAGGGAAGAAATATTTTTTTAACTTCTCGACGTTTTTTTTTTATTTTTGTAATAAAAAGAGCCAATCATAATACAAACATATAAAAAAATTCTAAAAGTAAAATAAAAATTGTACATGGTTATTCCATATTTTTCATGGCTTTCACAACTAAATATAGTTTTCATTTATATAATTATTTTGATGTAATTTACCGTTGTCAGAAAAATATTCAAAATAATTTTTTATGTTTATGCTCGTCGCATTGATGTAAATACATGGCATCTGAGAAAAAAAACTTATCAAGATTATAACGGAATTAAAAAGAAAAATGAGACGATTATAATTGTGTAATTTTTATAAAAATTAATATAGTATAAAAAATAATAAATGTTTAAAAGAAGGTAAACTTAATATGAAAAATTAGATTGATTAAAATATATTAGATGCTGACAGTTGTCACCACCATGTCAAACCATTATAATAATCAAAAATCTCTTTTTGCTACTTGTCATCTTATCAAACAATTATTTACACTTGTCAATTTCTTATCATTTCATTTAATTTATCTTTCATATTAAATAATAAATAATGATATTATTTCTCTTAATAAATAACTATAATATTAATGACTAATGATATTATTACTTTTTTATAATAAAAAATAGTTTTTATAAAATAAAAAATTTTTCGAAAAAGTAAAAAATATTTTAAATCGATATTTTTAGATATTAAAAGTTTTATAAAAACAAATTTTCTTGAAAAACGATTTTTTTTAAATGAAAAACAGATCCTAACCCTTATAACATAACCGTGGTTACCAAACTACTAAACCTCAGCAGTCAAGGTGTTGACTTTCTTGGTCTAGATGTCATACATCTTCTTGACTACATGTCACACTTCGAGCCGGCAGGCGGATCAACTTTCCTGTAGAGCGGGAATGGCCTCGGGTGCCATCACATCCATGTGATTAGATTGAAAACATAGCATATGATATATAATTGAGAAAACTAAACATGCATGTATTAAAATTTTCAAAGTTAAATTACATCACTTTGAGTTCAATAATTTAATCCTACAATTCTAACAAAGGACATATGATATTAACCCATCTTGAACATTAGCGGATCTGTAAAATATCTTGAATCATATGTTGTTACTACATAAATGCACAAAATCTGCTAGGTTCAACTAATAGGCCACCTAGCTAATCCCCTGCTCTTGATGACTAAACATGTTCGTCACTTGAGAAGAATCATGCAAAAACGAGTCAACACTAGGTTGGTGAGTTCATTTGTTTATTTGGTTTGAAAATGTTCTAGAAAACATTCATTCATTTTTACACAGTTTAAGATTTCTCAAATAAGTTATACACATCCCATATTGATATGATGCCCCCGTTTGTTTTATTTTTCGCAAAGATTGTCATGAGTGATATCTAGAGCACATTATGTAAATCCAGCTCAGACTATGATATAACTTCTGCTTAATGGTAAACAAACTAAAAAGGGACGTAACGCACAATGGATCCAAAGAGAATAACAAATATTAATGGTGATATAATTGAATAGTTTCACTAGAAACCACACTCATGTCATAAGTGTCACAATTGTCATTCACAGAATGTTATAAGTTCTCACAATTGTCATTTACCCATAATCCCGTTTTAAAAGGTTTAAAACAGTTATACATAGGTAATAAGTAATTTAGTTTAATTGTTTTGAAATCAAAAGAAATCAAAACTGCTTAGTGAATTCTGTAAATATCATCACACATGTGGCCTATACCAAAAGTCTAGCTAGGACTTATAAAGGTATAGTTATTGTTGTTCTCTCTTGTATTTGCCTCATTTTTTCTCCCTTTGTCTTGTTTCAATCACGTCTTGTTTCAATCATGTGTTATACTCACATGTTATCTTTGATATTTCCCATATATTTTACTTTGAAATGCACTTGATATACACACAAAATGTAATCTTAGAAAAAAAATTTTAATCTAACATAATAGTTTTTAGAAATTGTTTTAAGTTTGATAATAATAATCCTGTATATGAACACTTAG
Source organism: Mikania micrantha (assembly GCA_009363875.1). Lineage (NCBI taxonomy): Eukaryota > Viridiplantae > Streptophyta > Magnoliopsida > Asterales > Asteraceae > Mikania > Mikania micrantha. Next base: position 109,268,677 of record CM018693.1, on the reverse strand, counting down.
GGATACCCTATATGTTCCTAGATACTTAGCATAATAGTTTTTGAAATCCACATACACTTGCAATTGTACCATAGGAATTTGGAAAGCATTACATACATTTTATATTCAAAATAAAATATTTAAGCATGCTTCTCAGCCCCGCAGTTGTAAAACAAAAGTTTAGAAAAGGGGCAATGAACTCAGCTGCGATGTGTTAGACCATGGACTTACTTCAAGAATGTTCGCGTGCTCTTTGATGTTGTGTTGGATTGTATTCAACTCCTTGTGTTTGATTTATTTAAGTTTCATAAGTTATAAGTCGTTTGGTGCTATAAATAACCCTAGTGATGACTTAGCTTATTGTCGATTCCTTGTTATCTTTAGATCCAATTTGAAATGAGATACACCAATAAATAACCATTTAGGAGAAGTTTAGTATCTTTAATCTTGACCTTACACATTAAACACCATTTTTGATTTTGAAAACATTAATACTTACGTACATTATGACTCAAGTTTATTTTAACATGTGATTGTTTTCTCAAAAACCTTTGTAATGAACTAAACACAAATTCAACAACTTAATTACCCTAATGATCTTTTGATCATTATGTCCTAATCTATTTTGGAAAGTTTTATCTAAAACTAAAACACATTTTAGAAGAACATGTTACCCTTTTAAAAGAAAATGTTATGTTTTTAGAATGTTTTAAAAACATTGTTAATGAAACCCTAATGATCTTAATCCGTACTAGCCCGTTTATCACCTACTTGTTATCTATTTGTGTTATTTTAATCATGCTTTATCACTAAAACATATATTTTATCCATTATATGTGTTTAGAAAGTGTTAAGGAAAACCTTAATGAGATACCATCGACCCCACTTGTTCGAAACCGATTCTATGAGCTCAAAGGTGATCCATTTATCTTGAATTTGTGTTTAACTTGTTTGAATTGAATTAGATATACCAATGTTGTATGTTTTGAATTGATATCGGTGGTCTAAGTCCCAAAATAGCTAGTATAAATGTTGTTTAATGTCGGTTAAGGCAAGAAACTTCTTTTTCGATACTACCATGTTGCTACCCATTCCCTTATATCATTACTTGATTAATGTTACTAAATATTGGTCTTAGATTACTTGGATAGGCATCAAGTAGTCGTATTGATGAGGTGTAGCTAGTATCAATGGTATGTTCGATCTTTACTTAGAATTTTCTAAGAGGGGGCTGCAGCCCTTTAATATCGATGGAGTGATTTGCCTTCTAACTAATATTGATGGAAATTATTACCAAGGTCCTTGGACTAGTCGATAGTAGTATTATCGACCAAATTCTCATCAGTTCTAGCCTCCATCAACACTATCAATCTCGATGAAAGCTGGGTCAACAAAAGTCCATCTATAATAAGCCTTCTTCTCCCTTCAACCGTCGATACTAGTATCTAGCACCCCCAGATCGATTTCCAATCTTCCAGATCCTTATCTCGTGGTAATCCAAGTATTCTAGATTCATTTCCATGTTCATTTTATGATGTTTGACGTGTTTATAACAGGTTACAAGATCAATGGTTCGGGTTTAGTGAAAACACTGAAAAATGCGAACTTGGAGCTCGATTTTACCTCAATTCTTTTGGTTCTAAGCTCCGATTGATTGTACTTCCTTGTTCAACTTGTTGAGAGGATCGTTTGGACACCAAAATGACTAAATTTGGTTAAGAATTCGTTTGGTAGAGTGTAAGGGATTTAGAGTTTAAAGTTTGAATGGCATGGCTAAGCTAGGTTCGATCATGGTAGCCAAAAATCAAAGGGGTTAAGGTGGAGGAATAGTATCGAAGAATGGTTGAGCCACAGCCAGTTTCCATCGATACTAAATTAATCGATATTGTGAATATGGACCTAGAATCATCGGCACTAGCTGGAGACGGAATAGCCAAAGGATTCCAGATCCTAGCCTGTTGACATTGCTAGGTTCGAAGGGCATAGTATCAATGGGAATGAAGGCATCGATACTGATAGTCAGTATCGATGGACCTTTTATGTGTAAACCAACTTCATCGATCGATATTAACCACTTCAGTGTTCTTTATGATCATCCGACCAACGATCCTAGTACCTAACATCAGTCCAAGTAAATTAAAGTCAAGAATTTGTCAAGATTGAAAGAATCGAAGGCTGGCTGTTGAACCTAAGACCCATCGATAATGATAATATCGATGGGCATCATTTTGGGTTAGCCGAGCCTTCCCTCGACCAGATCAGCCATGCAAGCTTTCAAAATCAAGATGAACCAACTACATAACTTAGATTAAGGCAATCCAATGGGTTTGGAACAAAGAAATATAGACCATGGACGTGTAGAAATCACAAAATCGATGGGTCTAAGGACCAGTTTATATCGATGGGTTTCGTTGAACTTTTGGTGATCGATACTACTAAATTCGACCCACACATATTACAAGGGCTGTCGATATTAATACATTAGACTCATGCAAGTGTTCTAAACCTAAAGGTTATTAAACTTAACCACTAATGAACTTATAAGTTGATCATTTAAGCCTAAGGGGTCGATAACGGTGGGCTAACCCTCATCTGATCCTAGGTGACAATAAAATGGTCTCATTCTAGTTTGAGTTTAATTTGACTTAATTTTACACCATTCCATGATTATCAAGGCTTAAACATATGAACATTTTAATGAATTCATGAGGAACTGTTAGGATCGGGATTGAAACAACAATAATTGTTGAGGGTTTTTGACGAACTCTGAGTGGCGGAAACAAATAGATTCGGCTAATTTAAGCAAGTGTTAGAACAGAGATCAAACAAACAAACATAAATTAAATGCATCATTCATTGCTCATTAATTGATAATTACAAAGGAGCTACGATCAGGAAACAGACTTCCGATCACAGAGCATCACTAGGGTTTTTGTTTCTCTCTCTTGAACTTTCTCTCTCTAGCTGATAGTATGTGTATCTGTGTCTTTTTCTAAGAATTTCTGTTACCCTAATTCTATTACATCACTTTCTATATATAGACAATTGGGGCCCATGAAAACATTTCAATCAGGGCCCAGAATACAATGTAATAAATAAAAGGGCTAAGCTGTAAAAATGATCTTGTCAGCATCTTAGGTGTCATTCCTTGTCAGCAACAGCAACACTGTTTATCAGCGTCAGCAATTTCCTTGTTAGCAGTAAATCAAGACCACGTGTAACACACAGAAAGTCCCATCATAAATAGTAGACTGTTGTAGTCAAGCTATATGGGCATAACTAAAACGATCAAACAAAATCAGGAGAACCAAAGGATATCCTAACGTCCCGACATGTACAGTAGGCCTGAGGGTCAAGCTGATATGGGCAAAACATGAAAGTCTCGACGCATACAGGTAGACTCATTTGGGTCATGCCTGATATGGGTCACGTGTGAGACGGTACAAATTGGGCACCACCAATAACTAAGTCTAATTAATTGAGTCAAAGAAGGCCCAATCATCATGTCTTAGTTGTGTTTAAATGATTAATTATTTATTAAATTAGGCATTTAATAATGTGTTTCTACAAGTGCTATGGGTAATCATGAATACATGATGAACTCAAGAAATCAGTGGTATTTCAATTTCTGGAAATCAAAATCTAATGAAGGTGAATGGAATGAAACGCTTAAATATCATTAACAACAATATGCTAAACAGTCCGGTATGTGATGGGACGGTGGATGGGGCTTGTCCCCTACATATGCCCTATATATAAGCATACTTGATTGGATAACATAGGTGGTCGTTGATGAGGTTAATGTTGTCATTTCGGGGGATCAAGGTAAACAGTTTTCCAGGTAATCAAGCGTTGTGAATCAAAAGTATGGGATGAAATGCTTAATTATCACCAGGAACAATATATCATATGGTTTGGTATGTGGTGGGACAGTGGCTGGGACTTGTCCCCTACATATGCCCTATATATAAGCATATTGGACTGGATGGTATAGGTGGTTAATGGTGAGGTTATGGTTGTCATCCAAGTGGTTATTCAAATTCATTTTAAATAAAACTACATGAACTCACCAACCGTGTGTTGACTTGATCTTTTTGCAAGACTTCTCAGGTGGTGAACAGGTCTGAGTACAGGTTAATGCTTTTGGACTAGGATGCCAGTTAGAGGACCTAGCATTTTGGACCTCAATTTTTTTGGAACATCATTTTACAAATTATTTTGTATATTTTGTGCAGATACAAGATAGAAGATTTATGATGTTGATAGTAGATTTACATTGTTAAATTAGGAACAAAACTGATGTGATTTAACTTTGTAATTCTATTTTCATTTAGCATTTTTCTGATTATATATCATGTGCAATGTAAACAATCTGATCATCCCGATATCGCGCCCCGAGACCTTTACGCCCGATGGGAAAGTCGATCCAACTCGCCGGCTCGGGGAGTGACAGAGAGTTAAAAAGTTCGCAAATGATTTGAGTGTGCACAAGTTGAACATTCGTAAATGTTCTAACTGTGCAACACTTGTTCATTCGCAAATGATCTGAGTGTGCACAAGTTGAACATTCGTAAATGTTCTAAGTGTGCAACACTTGTTCATTCGCAAATGATCTGTGTCGTAAATGTTCTAACTGTGCAACACTTGTTCATTCACAAATGATCTGAATGTGCACAAGTTGAACATTTTTAAATGTTCTAACTGTGCAACACTTGTTCATTCGCAAATGATCTGAGTGTGCACAGGTTGAACATTCGTAAAGGTTCTAACTGTGCAACACTTGTTCATTCGCAAATGATCTGTGTGTGCACAGATTGAACATTCGTAAATGTTCTAACTGTGCAATACTTGTTCATTCGCAAATGATCTTAGTGTGCACAAGTTGAACATTCGTAAATGTTCTAACTGTGCAACACTTGTTCAGGAATGTCGCATTAAAAGTATTACATGCGAAGCACATTGACATTTGTAGACATTGTTATCATGAGATATCAATGCAATTTATTCACCTGTACTTTATAAGATTATAAATAGGTTAGTACTCAATAATGAGTGATTTTGATAAATCTCAGACTTATTTTTATTTTATATTTAATTTAATTTTGGACATGGGATCTATCCTTTAAAATACCCAACAAGAACAATGTAAATCAAGTCATATCAAACACATGTTACATCATGCACGACATGTCTTGTGCATAATGTAATATGACATATAACTTTTCATAAATCAACCATTATTCTAAGAATCCTATCATGATTTTCAAAGTTAATATAACAATCACAATCATAAACAAGTTTATATAAGGAAAGTCCATTATCAATATTGGTATCATAGCCATGGTTATAGAGAAATAGAGGTCATACTATTTGAACGGCTTGGCCTACACTATAACCTAGGGACCCTCATGTAGAGAACACAGGACTTAGGACTTTACTTGCATTGTGTCTTCTGCATTCGATCATTGCACTAACCGATATATTATTGGTTGTGATTAGAATGCTGCCGAGAAGACCACCTCCCCTTATGCCTCCACCCCCACCGCCACCTCCTCCTCCACCTCCTCCTCCACACACTCCACCAGTTAACCCGAACGCGACTGCGAATCTGGATCCTGCTACCATTGCCTTAGTGACATTACTGAGCAGCCAGCTGACTAATCAGCTGAAGGAGGTGATTCTGGATATGCTTAACCGTATTCGGAACAACAGCAACGACACCGGGCATTCAGCGGGGGAAGCTAGTGGGAATACTGGTAGTGCTTCAAATTACTCCTACATGTCTTTTGTGGGATGTAAGCCGCCAAGTTTTAGCGGTACCGAGGGATCCGTTGGTCTGATCCAATGGATAGAGAAGATCGAGACTACTCTGGACCTCTGCAGTTGTCCAGAGCACCACAAGGTTCGTTACTCTGCTGGCACTTTCAGCAGGCGAGCCTTTACTTGGTGGAACTCTCAGATTCAAGCGAGAGGAAGAGAAGAAGCCATGTCGATGACATGGGAAGATTTCAAGGCCCTTCTGAGAACCGAATTCTGTCCTAAGAAGGAGCTGCAAAGGATGGAAACTGAACTGTCTAATCATGTTATGAAGGGAGTTGATCATCTGGGGTACACTACCCGCTATCATGAGTTGGTAGCCTTGGTGCCAGACATGGTACCAACCCTAGAGAAGAGGATTGATAGGTATGTAGGTTGACTCCCAGCCTGCATTCAGGGTTTAGTTGTTGCAGCAAACCCTGTCACCTTAGAGTCGTGAGTTTGTCTGGGAAACTCACTGATTTGATGGTAGCCTCTGGAACTCTGAAGAAAGAGGCTGACACTAGCAAGCATAAGGGGGAATCTTCCAAGAAACACCACCATCACCTGAGGAAGAAGCAGAAGACCATAAAGAACTACACAATGGCTACCCCGCTCAACCAGGTAGCCGTTGCACCGCATAAACTGCACAAGAAGCCATACACTGGCCCACACCCTCTGTGTACAAAGTGCCAGTATCATCATGCTGCTAACAATCCCTGCCGTCATTGCACGAGATGTGGAAGAAAGGGTTACTGGGTCTAGAATTGCAGGCTGACTCCCAATCAACCAGTCAACAATGTTGCTTTAGCTCTCCCTCCACCCAACAACCAGAACAACGGTGGATGCTTCAACTGTGGCGAAATTGGCCACTTTGCAAAGAACTGCCTAAAGAAGACACAGTAGGCAGTTCCAGCACCACATGGAAGAGCTTTTGCTATAGGAGCTCCAGCTGCACGCCAAGACCTGAACGTGGTTGCTGGTACATTTGTTTTACATGAATTTTATGCATGTATTCTGTTTGACACTGGTGCGGATCAGAGTTTTATCTCTACCGATTTTGCATGCCAACTAGATTCTATAGAGGAACAGTTAGATTCCCCTTACATCATAGAAGTAGCTAACAGGAAACAAATCATGGTTAGTACGGTATACAGGAACTGTCCATTGACACTTAATGGTCATACATTCACCATCGATTTGATACCGATGGAGTTGGGTAGTTTCGACATCATTATTGGAATGGATTGGCTATCTCTTAATCGAGTGGAAGTCATCTGTTATGAAAAGGTGCTTCGAGTTCCAGTGACGAATGATCGTGTATTGGAAGTCAGAGGGGATCAAGCAAAATGAAGTGTCAAAATCATCTCTTGCATAAAGGCACGTAAGTATCTACAGAAGCAGTGTGTAGCTTTTCTGGCTCATGTGGTGGAAAAGGAGAAGGACAAGAAAAAGATTCAAGACGTGCCAGTAGTGAAAGATTATCCAGAGGTGTTTCCTGAAGACCTACCAGGTTTGCCACCTGCGCGACCGGTAGAGTTCCGTATTGACTTAGTTCCTGGAGAAACTCCTGCTGCTAAATCTCCTTTCAGGTTAGCACCTTCTGAGATGCAGGAATTGTCGAATCAAATGCAGGAGTTACTGGATAAAGGTTTCATCAGACCGAGCTACTCACCTTGGGGAGCTCCAGTTTTGTTCGTGAAGAAGAAAGATGGATCTTTTCGGATGTGCATAGACTATCGAAAGCTGAACAAGTTGACTATCAGGAATCGATATCCATTATCGAGGATTGATGATTTGTTTGATCAACTACAAGGAGCACAGTATTTTTCAAAGATTGACTTACGTTCAGGATATCATCAACTCAGAGTTCAAGACGAAGACATACCGAAGACGGTGTTCCGAACCAGATATGGGCATTACGAGTTTATGGTGATGGCTTTCGGATTGACGAATGCACCAGCGGTTTTCATGGACCTCATGAACAGAGTGTGCAAGCCGTATCTGGATTAGTATGTCATTGTCTTTGTTGATGACATACTGATTTATTCTAAGAGCAAAGCTGAACACGAGCAACATCTCAGGAAGATCTTGGAGCTGTTGAAAGAAGAGAAACTCTATGCTAAATTCTCTAAGTGTGAATTTTGGCTAAGAGAAGTTCAGTTCTTGGGCCATGTAGTCAACAGTAAAGGAATACATGTAGATCCTACCAAGATCGAGGCTATCAAGAATTGGGATACTCCGAAGGCACCGACGGAGATACGGTCTTTTCTGGGATTGGCAGGTTATTATAGAAGGTTTATCTCAAACTTTTCTAAGATAGCCCTGCCTCTCACTAAGTTAACTCAGAAAAGCGAACCGTTTGTTTGGGAACAGAAACAAGAGGATGCTTTTCAGACATTGAATCAAAAGTTATGTGATGCTCCGATTTTATCTCTCTCAGAAGGCTGTGATGACTTTGTAGTATACTGTGATGCCCTGTATTAATGCAGCGAGACAAAGTTATTGCGTATGCATCGAGACAGTTAAAGATTCATGAGAAGAACTACACTACTCATGATCTTGAACTGGGAGATGTAATCTTCGCATTGAAGATTTGGAGACATTACTTATATGGTACTAAGTGTACCATATTCACTGATCACAAGAGTCTGCAACATATCTTTGATCAGAAGGAACTCAACATGCGAAAACGTCGTTGGGTTGAACTTCTGAATGATTATGGCTGTGTAATCAAGTACCATCTGGGCAAGGCAAACGTAGTAGCAGATGCCTTGAGCCGGAAGGAACGAGTCAAACCCTTGCGCGTCAGAGCAATGGGAATGACTGTGCAGACAAGTTTACGCAACAAGATTATTCAGGCACAGTAATAATCAGTTGATAGAGGAACCTGAAGAATGAACTTGACTGTGGAGCAGAAAGACAATTTGAAACAAAGCCTGATGGAGTTATCTATTACTAGGATCGTATATGGATTCCGGCGGAAGACGAACTGAGAAGACTTATCTTTGATGAAGCACACAAGACCAAGTACTCCGTGCATCTAGGTGCTGATAAAATGTACCAAGACTTACGGGGATCTTATTGGTGGCCAGGAATGAAGAAAGACGTAGCCGAGTACGTCGGTCGATGCCTTACGTGTGCAAAGGTAGAGGCGGAACACCAGAAGCCGTCAGGTTTACTGGAATAGCCTGAGATTCTGCTCTGGAAGTGGGAACAAATAGCTATGGACTTCATTACCAAGCTACCCCGCACTTCCAGTGGTCATGATACGATTTGGGTTATCATTGATCGTTTGACAAAATCTGCTCATTTCTTGCCAATGCGTGAGACCTTCACGATGGATAAACTGGCGAGACTGTACATCAATGAGATAGTGGTACGTCATAGTGTACCATTTTCTATCATTTCGGATCGAGATAGCATATTCACATCGAGGTTCTGGCAATCGCTACAGAAATCTCTAGGGACGCACTTAAATCTGAGTACAGCTTATCATCCACAAACGTACTGTCAAAGCGAACGTACGATTCAGAGCCTGGAGGACATGTTGAGAACCTATGTGTTAGATTTCGGTGGAAATTGGGACTCTAATTTGCCACTGATTGAATTCTCCTACAACAACAGTTATCATAGTAGCATCAGATGTGCACCATTCGAGGCTCTGTATGGTCGAAAATGTCTGTCACCGATCTGTTGGACCGAAATGGGAGATAATCGGATAACTGGGCCAGAGCTTATTCAAGAGACTACGGAAAGATTGCTAAGATTCAACAAAGGCTACAAGCAACAAGGAGCAGACAAAAGAGCTATGCCGATAAACGGCGTAAGCCGTTGGAATTTCAAGTGGGAGACCGTGTCATGTTAAAGGTATCCCCATGGAAAGGCGTAGTCCGTTTTGGAAAGAAAGGCAAATTGGCACCATGATACGTGGGACCGATCGAGATCACTGAACGTATTGGTCCTGTAGCGTATAGGCTGAGACTGCCAGATGAACTCAGTGGTGTACATGACACGTTTCACGTCTCAAACTTGAAGAAATGCCTTGCCGACGAATAACTTGTCATACCGATCAAAGAAATTCAAGTGGACGAACAATTACATTTCATTGAAGAACCTTTAGAGATTATGGATCGCAAGGTTAAACATCTAAGGCGAAGCCGTATTCTGATTGTAAAGGTTCGATGGAATTCAAAGCGCGGACCTGAGTTTACTTGGGAACGCGAAGATCACGTGAAGCTCAAGTATCCCCAACTGTTTACAGAGGAAGTCGTACCTGATAACAACTCTTAAATTTCGGGACAAAATTTCTCCAACAAGGGGAGACTGTAACATCAGTGCCGGAAACGTAACCGGAGCAGTGATCTCAACAGTAACATGAACAGTAATCAGGTACAAACTACACGTATTTCATTGTATGTCATATTTATATCATGTATCATTATCATTTCATGTTATCATAGAACAGTTTCAAAATCGCTTCAGAAACGTAACTCAGAATCATGGTTCATCAGTTAGATAATTATCTGGCAATACAGAACCATCATGTGATTCCTAGTTAGGGTTCTATTATGTATGATCGTATGTGAGGCTTTACAGAACAAAGCAACAACGGATGTCGTTACGTGAATGCTAAATCGACGGATTATTCGTATACGTGACGATCTGTACGAATACATCTGAAGGTTTAACGTTCTGAATGATGTCCAAGAATTAGAAAACCATATTAAAAAGTGTAGTTATCGTCGTATTCGTACGGGTGACGAATCGCACGAATACGCGCGACGACTGTACGATTCGATTTAAACTGTTATTTAAATATTTTCAGAAAATTTAAAATAAACGGAAGATATTTAGTTAATTTACTAGGAATTACCACCTAAAATAAATTTATAAACTTTACATTTAAAACCGAGACGTTCTTTTCAGAAACGAAACGGAAACAATGCTTTTACGCGAAACCGAGCAAAACCGAATGAACCCGAACATAACCGGGTATTTTAAAACCATTTATGACGGCATTTAACGCCATTATCCTCCCCCAAAAACTAGCCATCTCTCCCCAAATTCGAGCTCTCTCTACTTTCTCTCTCTAGAACCTCTAGCCATAACTCTCTCAATTCTCCACGAAATCAAGCCATTTTGGTGTCAAAATGACCACTATCACTTGTAGAACACGAATGTACAGCCGATCTAAGCTTGGAACCATCAAAATTGAGGTAAATATTAGATTTTTAGTGCGGTTCTAGGGTTTTCAAACCCTCTTGGTCGAACCCACCCAAAACCGGTTTAAGCTCACCTAAAACATGAGGGAAACACCACATAACCATGCTAGAATGATATAGGAACAATGAATGAGGTTGAGTTAGTCGATTTGGCCGGGATTCAAGGGCTGCACTCACGAGGCCTCAGCTGGCCGAATGGCAGCATAGCAGTTAAGCCGAAAGCCTGCAAGGCCAATGGACCCTCTATTCGGCCGAAAGGCCAAACCGGCTGAAGGAACCCTCATTCTGTCGGTCTGAACCTACAAGCACCTGAGCCTAATCGGCCCAAGCCTCATACGGCCACACCCCCCGATTCGGCTATATTGAGTTGGGTCCAACTTCATTCGACAACCCCTAGTCGGCCATTGCTCCATTCGATCGGCCAAGCTTAGTCGGCCAAGACTACTCCCGAACCAAACTGATTCGGCCCATTCTCATTCGGTCAGCCCAGCTGCTATTCTGTCGGCCCAATAGATCCATTCGATCGGTTGAACTGGTTCGGCCATCTGTGCATGCATGGTGTGTGTGTGTGGATGGGAAGAAACATACTAGGGTTATGATTAGACAAAGAACTAAGGTTATTACTAAGTGATAAAAGGGGGTGTAATCATGGGCATGGGCTTAGTCTAAGATGCAAGAGTTATTTAAAGAGATCATGGATTTGGGTTTTGAGTAACTAGAGCTTTCTTAAATCATATACTAATCTAAACATGGGAGTCAACATCTTATGGGTTCAACACACTTGGGAATTCATTGAGAATTAAAGTTCATGGTCTAATGTCATGGAGTGTTCTCACTAGTAACACTCAACACTTAGACAATTCATGAGAACATATAATTACATTAGATAGTTATTTGAACTATCTAGGATGGATTATACAAAGAATAGATCAAGGAATCATGAACAATCAAGAATTAGTAACGGGCCAAGGTTAATCAAATGGGATTAACCTAAGCCCATCATGGTTAATTATATTCCTTTTAAATTAATTATGTTTTTAATAAAAGAAATTGATTTATAAACCTAATTAAATTAAATGATTTCTAACTAAATGTTTAACATAAATTGAATTAATTTAAAAACGTTTTAATTGAAGACTTGTGATAAAATTAACATAAACCTTATCTAATTAAGGTTTAGATGTGTTTAGTACGCGATAAAGGGTTATTTATGGGTAATACGTTTAGATTAGTTAGATGGAATCCTAGAAACACACTAGTAACATAGGACACTTAGTTGCACACCGAGACCAAAACCCTAGATACGACTATTATAAATACTTATCGTATTCGAATCCTCTTAAAACAACTCAGGTGCTGAAGAAACATAGTCTACAATTAACGAACGCACATTTTGTGGTAAATCAATACAGCGCAACACAGGTGAGTTAATTGCCCCGTTTCTAAATATTTTTGTTTTCAAACGCGGGGCTGAGAAGCATGCGTAAACCTTTTTATATAAATATGTTTTACGTAAATGCTTTAACTAATAAATTAATAAATTACTCTTATGAGTAAAATTCTAAAACTCTAAAAGAAACACTTATTCTATCAAATTCAAATTCAAAGAATCTAAACTCAAAGTGTAATCAAGAGAACTAAAGCTAAAGATCGAATTCAAGGAAATCTAATTCAGTGTGTGTTCAGTAAAACTAAGGATCAAATTCAAGAACCTACAATCATTGCGGTAGTCATGGAATTCTAAAGATCAGAATCAAGAGAATCAAGGGAATCATATCCGTGTGTGAATCAATGAACTAATGAAATCATTAAGATCTAATGAAATCATTAATGCTTAAGTTAAGGTGGATGTCAGTTGTATGTAAATCAAGACCACGTGTAACACACGGAAAGTCCCGTCATAAATAGTAGACTCTTGTAGTCAAGCTATATGGGCATAACTAAAATGATCAAATGAAATCAAGAGAACAAAGGCGATTAAGAATCAAAGGACATCCTAACGTCCCGACATGTACTGTAGGCCTGAGGGTCAAGCTGATATGGGCACAACATGAAAGTCCCGACGCATATAGGTAGACTCATTTGGGTCATGCCTGATATGGGTCACGTGTGAGACGGTACAACTTGGGCACCACCAACAACTAAGTATAATTGATTGAGTCAAATAAGGCCTAGTCATCATGTCTTAGTTGTGTTTAAATGATTAATTATTTATTTAATTAAGCATTTAATAATGTGTTTCTACAAGTGCTATGGGTAATCATGAATACATGATGAACTCAAGAAATCAGTGGTATTTCAATTTCTGGAAATCAAAATCTAATGAAGGTGAATGGAATGAAACGCTTAATTATCATTAACAACAATATGCTAAGCAGTCCGGTATGTGGTGGGACGGTGGCTGGGGCTTGTCCCCTACATATAAGCATACTTGATTGGATAGCATAGGTGGTTGTTGATGAGGTTAAGGTTGTCATTTCGGGGGATCAAGGTAAACAGTTTTCCGGGTAATCAAACGTTGTGAATCAAAGGTATGGGATAAAATGCTTAGTTATCATCAGGAACAATATATCATATGGTTTGGTATGTGGTGGTACGGTGGCTGGGGTTTGTCCCCTACATATGCCCTATATATAAGCATATTGGACTGGATGGTATAGGTGGTTAATGGTGAGGTTAAGGTTGTCATCCAAGTGGTTATTCAAATTCATTTTAAATAAAACTACATGAGCTCACCAACCATGTGTTGACTTGATCTTTTTGCATGACTTCTCAGGTGACGAACAGGTCTGAGTACAAGTTAATGCTTTTGGACTAGGATGCCAGTTAGAGGACCTAGCATTTTGGACCTCAATTTTTTTGGAACATCATTTTACAAATTATTTTGTATATCTTGTGCAGATACAAGATAGAAGATTTATGATGTTGATAGTAGATTTACATTGTTAAATTAGGAACAAAACTGATGTGATTTAACTTTGTAATTCTATTTTCATTTAGCATTTTTCTGATTATATATCATGCGCAATGTAAAAAAATCTGATCATCACGATTATCATTTCCCGATATCGCGCCACGAGACCTTTCCGCCCGATGGGAAAGTCGATCCAACCCACTGGCTCAGGGAGTGACAGAGAGTTAGAAAGTTCACAAATGATGTGAGTGTGCACAAGTTGAACATTCGTAAATGTTCTAGCTGTGCAACACTTTTTCATTCGCAAATGATCTGAGTGTGCACAAGTTGAACATTCGTAAATGTTCTAACTGTGCAACACTTGTTCATTCGCAAATGATCTGAGTGTGCACAAGTTGAACATTCGTAAATGTTCTAACTGTGCAACACTTGTTCATTCGCAAATGATCTGAGTGTGCACAAGTTGAACATTCGTAAATGTTCTAAGTGTGCAACACTTGTTCATTCGCAAATGATCTGAGTGTGCACAAGTTGAACATTCGTAAATGTTCTAAGTGTGCAACACTTGTTCATTCGCAAATGATCTGAGTGTGCACAAGTTGAACATTCGTAAATGTTCTAACTGTGCAACACTTGTTCATTCGCAAATGATCTGAGTGTGCACAGGTTGAACATTCGTAAATGTTCTAACTGTGCAACACTTGTTCATTCGCAAATGATCTGAGTGTGCACATGTTGAACGTTCATAAATGTTCTAACTGTGCAACACTTGTTCATTCGCAAATGATCTTAGTGTGCACAAGTTGAACATTCGTAAATGTTTTAACTGTGCAACACTTGTTCACGAATGTTGCATTAAAAGTATTACCTGCGAAGCACATTGACATTTGTAGACATTGTTATCATGAGATATCAATGCAATTTATTCACCTGTACTTTATAAGATTATAAATAGGTTAGTACTCAATAATGAATGATTTTAATAAATCTCAGACTTATTTTGATTTTATATTTAATTTAATTTTGGACATGGGATCCATCCTTTAAAATACCCAACAGAAACAATGTAAATCAAGTCATATCAAACACATGTTACATCATGCACGACATGTCTTGTGCATAATGTAATATGACACATAACTTTTCATAAATCAACCATTATTCTAAGAATCCTATCATGATTTTCAAAGTTAATATAACAATCACAATCGTAAAACAAATTTATATAAGGAAAGTCCATTATCAAGTTAACATAATCCAATCAAGTAAACAATGTCTACAACATGTTAATGAATCTTACATTATCTGTATGATTACAATGATATAGGAATCATTTAGAGGTCTTGTTGAGTTGCTACTTGTATATGACTGAGTCTACTACTATCAGGTGAGAACATTAGCCCATCTTTTATAGTTTTACAACCGTTTTGGGGTGAAACACGTGATCAAACATTTTCAATGGTATAACTTTTCAACTTCAGTATACTACTATTTTGCATTAATAAATAGTTAAACTCTTTTACACTAATTAGTTTTACAAACTATTTTATACAATTTGGTTGTTGATACACTAATAAACTCTTTTTGAAAGAACAAGTTTTATAAACTTTTAAAGAGTAAACTTTGTGTTTTTCAAAGAAACATTTTTATTTCAAACCTTGAATTCAACAAGGGTTTTCTATCAAAGTATTCAAATAAAAGGTTTACAAACAATGTACTTAATCCTGGTATTCAATCAAATGTTTTCCAATCAAGGTATTCTATCAAGGGTTTTCAATCAAGGTATTCAATCATGTTGATCAATCATTCAATCTTAAAAACTAATAGTCATGGTGTTCATCATTTTGAATAAGCTTATACACATCAAGACACATTCATTCATTCTTAATATTAATCTTTTAACACTAGTACTGGGTGATCACTACAAGGGAAAGCGGGTCACGTTTTGGTTACGCCAAGGCTGTGGTTAGCGTTTAAATATGTTATAAAAACTAACTGCATATTGGATGCATTACGGTAACATGGATTTGCTGCTAACTAAGTTTACCAACATAGGTCATACTGATCGGGTTACATCAATACAGAGTTATCTTTTTAAATAAATTAGTACAACTCGTGTTGAATGCGTTGAGCTGACTGCTAATCTAACTCCGAATGTAATTTGGGACTTGATCAAATGTTGGAATTTATTTAGTAGATAGTCATTGACTGTCTGCACACGTTATTCTTACTTGATGATAGTTTGTGTTACAATTATCCATGATATGTTTATTCAATGTTTTATTCATACTATTTACAACTGCAGATTCATATTTACAAATGTTAAACCTATTGTTCTCACCAACTACTTGTAGTTGACAATTACTTTTCACGTGTTTAAGGTAATCAGGTTTAGAGCATTTCAAGGAAAACTAAGGGTACCATAGTTATGATAGAACAAGATCAAGAAACAAAGTAGGATATAATAGAAACTCAGTTAAATCCTGATTGTTTAATCATCTTGTCTGTTCTTGTTTTGTAAACATTATTTTGGTCAGATAGTTGTCATTCTTTTGGTAGATAGTTAGAATGCTTGTAACTAAACAGATTTTAAACATTATGAAACTTAGCAATGCATTGTGGTTGTTCTTATTTCAATACTTGTGAGTGATTCAACCATCGATCGTCACCGCGCCGTGGATTCCGCATGCGGCGCACGAGGTGTGACACTCAGTGGCTGCTGGGCTCTGCTGAAGATATCCTCCTAGAGCAGTCCTTTGCAAAATGTTCGAGCATTTCGCATACATAGCAGTTCTTGTCATGATTTGGAGGGGTATATGTGCTTGTCCCTTGATTCTGAGCCTGAGTAGGAAGGTTCCGACAATTCTGAATCCAATGTCCTTTTCTTCCACATTTCAGGCAATGCCGACACCTTGTATTGTTAACGTGATGAAATACACACTTGTTACACATGGGAGACTTACCGATGTATTGATGAGGAGTTGGGGTTACTGGAAACTTGCATTGTTGGATCTAGTGACCCATTTTTGGACAACGGGTGCACCTACAGCATGGGGTTGTGTTGTGGTGATGATACTGACAGTGTTGGCAGAGAGGGGCCTTTCCACCATAAATCTTAACACCCTTTGTACTCAAAACTGGCATGATTTGACTGATGGGTGTGGCTTCTGTGTAGTTCACAGGTCCTTTTCGCTTTTTAGCAGGACGACGTTTAGGTTTCCTACTGGTTTCACCTTCCTCAGATTCCTTCTTCCCTGCAGTGACTTGTGGGAAGCTCCTAGCATACTCCTTACTGTTCACAATCCGAGTGATGAGTTCGGGGATTATTTTAACCAACTGTTTAGTAACCAGGGTTGCTAGTGCAGGAGTTGCTGGATCCAACTCAGGTGGAGGAGAATGAGGTGGTGATGGATGTCTTCTCGGTGGCATTTTGATGTTAATCGAAAAGTTATCGGTTAGTACTCATGATAAAATGCTGAAACATATGTAATTAAATTCCTACTCTTACATTCTCTACATGAGGGTCCCTAGGTTATAGTCTAGGCCACACCGTTGAAACAAAATGACCTATATTTCTCTACAACTATGGATCTGATACCAATCCGTCACACCCCGAGCAGGCGGGTTGGATCGACTTTATCGTCGGGTGGAATGGTCTCGGGGCGCGATCGCATCGATGTGATGAGATTGAATACACAGCATATGATATATAAATGAGAAAACTAAACATACATGCATTAAAATTTTCAAAGTTAAATTCCATCAGTTTGAGTTCAATAATTTAACCCTGCAATTCTAACAAAGGACATATGATATTAACCCATCTTGAAAATTAGCGGATCTTCAAAATTTCTTGAATCATATGTTGTTCCTACATAAATGCACAAAATCTGCTAGGTCCAACTAATAGGCCACCTAGCTAATCCCCTGGTCTTGGTGACTAAACCTATTCGTCACCTGAGAAAAATCATGCAAAAACGAGTCAGCACTAAGTTGGTGAGTTCATTTGTTTATTTGGTTTGAAAATGTTCTAGAAAACATTCATTCATTTTTACACAATTTATGATTTCTCAAATAAGTTATACACATCCCATATTGATATGATAACCCAATTTGTTTTGTTTTTCGCAAAGATTATCATGACTGATATTTGGAGTACATTATGAAACTCCAACTCAGACTATGATATAATTGATAAAGGAATTTCCCACAAAATGTTCATTAAGTAAGAAATCCCTCTTTATCTTAAAGTAATTTGATTTTCCTCACACACAGCTTCCACCTTAGACATCACTACTGACATCAACCCGTCTTGTCAAGTATCGCTTATATATAGGGCATACGTAGGGTAAAGCTTACTGCCATCCCACCACGCCCTTGACAAGACATGATCATGTCCTTAATGGAAACTAACGCTTTCACTCTGCATTCTCACACATGTTCTAAAGCATCACATTCTTCTCACATTGTTCTCAATTGAATGAGTTAACTGTTTCTCACTCCCAACTAGAGGTGACAGTCAACCCATTAAATGGATGTAATTTAATTGAACAGCATTGTGGTCAACGCTAGTTAAACCACTATACACTCAATCTACACCCAATTGGTTTTAGAAGTTTTTCCTCACAATGTCCTCACATTTGTCTACTCTTGACCAAAGCTTAGGATGATTTCAGTCAACCAGGTTATTGCCAGTGCTCCAGAACAAATGTGACTAGTTAATAGTAAAATTCTGTCAATTTATTATCACCCATGTGGTCGTTTACCAAACCTGACTGATTCCGCCCTGTGACCGTCCGTATGATACATGCCAAATGAAATACACAACTGCAAATAACGTACCGACCTACCCGCCGGAGGTTTGTCAAACCTATGGTACCACTACGTAACCGTCGGTCCTGGCCACTTCCGCTTTATGGTAAACAAACTAAAAAGGGACTTAATGCACAATGGATCCAAAGAGAATAGCACATATTATTGGTGTTATAATTGAGCAGTTTCACTAGAAACCACATTCATGTCATAAGTATCATAATTGTCATTCACACAATGTTATAAGTTCTCACAATTTTCATTTACCCATAATCCCGTTTTAAAAGGTTTAAAACATTTATACATATGTAATAAGTAATTTAGTTTAATTGTTTTGAAATTAAAAGAAATCAAAACTGCTTAGTGAATTCTGGAAATATCATCACACATGTGGCCTATACCAAAATTCTAGCTAGGACTTATAAAGGTATAGGACTTGTTGTTCTCTCTTGTATTTGTCTTATTTTGTCTCACCTTGTCTTGTTTCAATCATGTCTTGTTTCAATCATGTGTTATTCGCACATGTTATCTTTGATATTTCCCAAATATTTCACTTTGAAATGCACTTGATATACACATGAAATGTAATCTCAGGAAAATAATTTTAATCTAACATAGTAGTTGTTAGAAATTATTTTAAGTTTGATAATAATAATCCATTATATGAACACTTAGGGATACCCTAGATGTTCTTGGATACTTAGCATAATAGTTTTTAAAATCCACATACACTTGCAATTGTAACATAAGAATTTGGAAAGCATTACATACATTTTATATTCAAAATAAAATATGTAAGCATGCTTCTCAGCCCCGCAGTTGTAAAACAAAAGTTTAGAAAAGGGGCAATGAACTCACCTATGATGTGTTAGACCGTTGACTTACTTCAAGAATGTTCGCGTGCTCTTTGACGTTGTGTTGGATTGTATTCAACTCCCTGTGTTTGATTTATTTGAGTTTCATAAGTTATAAGTGTAGGTTTGGTGTTATAAATAACCCTAGTGATGATTTAACTTATTATAGATTCCTTGTTATTTTGATTAACTTTGCATCCAATTTGAAGTGACATACACCAATAATTAACAATTTAGGTGAACCTTAGTACCTTTGATCTTGACCTTACACATTAAACACCATGTATGCTTTTGAAAACATTAATAATTACCTACATTATGACTCAAGTATATTTTAACATGTGATTGTTTTCTCAAAACCTTTGTTATGAACTAAACACTAATTCAACAACTTAATTACCCTAATGATCTTTTGATCATTATGTCCTAATATATTTTGGAAAGGTTTATCTAAAACTATGACACCTTTTAGAAGAACATGTTACCCTTTTAAAAGAAAATGTTATGTTTTTAAAATGTTTTAAAACATTGTTAACACTTAATGAAACCCTAATGATCTTAATCCATACTAGCCCGTCTATCACCTACTTTTTTTTATCTATTTGTGTTAATTTAATCATGCTTTATCAGTAAAGCATATAGTTTATCGATTATATGTGTTTAGAAAGTGTTAAGGATAGTATCGATGGATCCACAATTCGGGTAACTTTTACAAAACCCTAATGAGGTACCATCGACCCCACCTTGTTCTAAACCGATTCTATGAGCTCAAAGGTGATCCATTTATCTTGAATTTGTGTTTAATTTGTTTGAATTGAATTAGCTATACCAATTTTGTATGTAGTTGAATCGATAGTCGTGGTCTAAGACCCAACATAGCTAGTATCGATGATGTTTAATGTCGGCTAAGGCAAGAAACTTCTTTGTCGATACTACCATGTTGCTACCCATCCCCTTATGTCATTACTTGATTAATGTTACTGAATATTGGTCTTAGATTACTTCGATCCTTACTTAGAATTTTCAAAGAGGGGGCTGCCAATACTGTTAGTATCGACAACAGCCCTTTGATATCTATGGAGTGATTTGCCTTGTAACTAATATTGACGGAAATTATTTCCAAGGTCCTTGGACTAGTCGATAATGGTAGTATCGACCAAATTGTTATAAGTTATAGCCTCCATCAACACTATCAATCTCGATGAAAGCTGGGTCAACAAAAGTCCATCGATAATAAGCCTTCTTCTCCCTTCAACCGTCGATACTAGTATCTAGCACCTCCATATCGATTTCCAGCCTTCCAGATCCTTATCTCGTGGTAATCCAAGTATTCCAGATCCATTTCCATGCTCATTTTATGATGTTTGATGTGTTAATAACCGGTTACAAGATCAATGGTTCGGGTTTAGTGAAAACCCTTAAAAATTCGAACTTGGAGCTCGATTTTACCTCAATTCTTTTTGTTCTAAGCTCCGATTGGTTGTACTTACTTGTTCTACTCGTTGAGGGGATTGTTTGGACACCAAAATCACTAAATTTGGTTGAGAATTCGTATGGTAGAGTGTAAGGGATTTAGAGAGAGCAGAGAGAAATGAGAGAGTTCTTGAACTTTAGAGAGAGAGAAAGAAATGGCTGGAAATGAGGGGAAAAGGGGGGAAGAAATGTGGTTTATAGTCTGGGTATTTACCCATGCATTCAGTCTTGATCGGTTTCGTTTAATTACGGTGTTTCGATTCGTTACGTTAATTACGTAATATTTTTATAAAATAGTTTATTGTAATTCTTTTTAGGTGGTAATTCCTAGTAAATATTATTTTATTTTCATTATTTAAAATTTCGAAAACGTTTATTTTTATCGTTTCGTTAGAAAACGCAACTTACGCGTGTATTCGTACGGAGCGCTAACTGTTCGAACACAATCGTCAGTTTCACTTTCTGATTTGGTTTTATATTACCAAATATCATTTAAAATATCAAACCAACATATATATTCGTATGAATCGTCACTCACACGAATACGCTGTTTGCTTAACATTTTCGTAATGATATCGAATTATTGTTAATTGTTGATATCCTCACAGTCGTTTGTAAAGTTCATCATGATGTTTCTCATTTGTTTGTCTTTTCTCATTAGATTTTCAGTTGTCTGATCTTTGTTATCGAAGAATCTGCGTGACGACTGTTGTATTTTTTTTCAGCACACGTTTTTAATTGTGTTGTAATTGTTCATCCCGTTTGGTGATATCACCATTGTTTTATTGTTTTGTACTTTGTTCTTAGTTTATGATATAAATACACTTAGGTATTTATTCTAAGACATGTACCTGATGTACTACCGTACAGTAACTATTAACAACAGTAGTTATGATAAAATATTGTTGCGTGAGTAGAGAAATTAAAGATCTAAGAGTTTATTTTGAAATGTAATAAACAATTGAAAAGGTTCATCATATTTATTTTGTATATTTGAATTATCAGACATTAGACTGTTATTTTAATATAGTAATTGATGTTTTTGGTTTGATATCTTTAACACGTTAGCACTTATTGGGTTAGGCCAGGTGCTACATACATGCTAACTATAAAAACAATGGATAGGAATTGAAGATGGCAACAATGGAAAGATTATGAATTACACGAAAGATGTATAGTAAGGTTGGCTAGTTTTGTGTTTTGACTAAAATGCTAACGTCTACTCAAGTAGTTCATTTTTAAACAATTCTCTTGTGCAAAATAGATATAACTCTATTTTTTTTTTCTATTTTTTTATTTAAAGTTCATTTTTTTTCCTTCTGTAACTTTAATATATAGTGTTTCTATATAGATATATGTACATTTATTATTTTAATCTTTTTTTTTTGAACAACAATAAAAATTTTCATTAGAAGTTTAGCCAGTGAGCAACTAACCATACAAAACACCAAACAACCAAACACAAAAACACCCAAACTAGACACCCACACTTTTCTACATAAAAAGACGCCCTTACTTGACACTTATTCTAAACCAATTTTTTACATTCCAAAATTGGGGAGGTATTCCATAAGGTACATGAGAGTATTATCTTAATCTTAGAATAAATATTTAAAAACCAAGTCAAAAATAGATGAATTTAAATTTATATAAAGTATGATATATAAAATGTTATAAAAATAATTTATACTTCAAGAAAAAGCATAAACAGAATTAATAATTAGGGTTACATGATAAATGTTTGGGTGCCGATTAACCCATTTTTAACACAGAAACATGAAGAAAGAAATGTTTATGACGTTTTCTTTTCACCACAAAATCTTATTTTTTTTGAACGAGTTGGTACGACATCTTAAGCGAGATTTCAATCATTTCATTGGATTTGATGCTCCAGTGGTGTATGTCCAAGCCTCCTCTTAGGTGGAACATCAAAAAAACTGAATAAGCTCATGATCTTACCTCAGCAAATATAACTTGCCCTAGTTCAAACCCAAACCTCACAAACAAAAGAATAAGATAACCATTAAGCTACAAATTTATCTTATGAATTAATTACACGGTTGGTGCATGTGGTCGTTAACTTTGAGAAATTACAACCTTTTGAAAAAAGAAGGAAACCCTCACCTGTGTGAAAACTCACCATCAAGTGTGTATATTTTTTCAATTTGGATGATTACTGTGTGAAAATTGAAACAAATTGATGATCGATAGCTTTTTTGGGTGTAGCAATTTTACAAACACATGGTGAATAAGAAGTTTTTAGGTTTGATGCCGATGGATTTGACTAACGGGTGTACTTTTTTTGTGGTGGAAGATTGTAGCGATTTTGCCACACTTGAGCTGCCGGGGAAGACTAACGAAGAAGAAGTAGAGGGAGATCCTTTTGGTGTAAATGTGTAGTTTTGATTTAAGACAAGTTGTTAATGGTATGGTAAATAGGTAGAAGATGATGAATTAGGGTAAGGGTATAACAATCATTTTAACTATTCTAACATGAAAAACTAACGTTCATTCGATGCAGGGACCATCGGTGTTACGTTTTTACAAACAATTTGAACCATAATTTTAATTTCTCGAAGTTAGGAAACGTAAATGCAAAACCTAGGTAACTCTTGTTTTCTGATTTATGTGATGGGAATCTTTGCAGATGGGTGTGCAAATGAAAGGATGGTTTTCTGTTTCTGTTTAATCAAAATCATCATATCAAAACCAGATGTTGATGAAATAATAAAATTACCAAATATATGTATTACAAAGGGTATGAAAAATAAATAAAAAATGGATGTATGTAATTGGTGTTAATTAGGTTTTGAATGAGCTTCAGACCAAGTGAATTTAGAAGAAAGATTAGAGTAAAGATGAACAACTTTTCTTATGTTGTTGTTGAGTTCTCTAATCAATCCAACATTTCTGGAGATATTATCAGGAATCTTTGACTCATGATTCTGATTAATCTCACTTATCAACACCCTGTTTTCTGACAATATGCTTTCAACTTCAACTAAACTCTTTTCAATCCCAACCTTTGCACCCTCCAAATCATCACCTACATACAATTACAATTAATTCATGCTTTTCACCATTATTTAAACCAATCCAAATATATCATTTATTGTTTTTTTTTTACTACAATCTCAAGAAAACCCATCATAGAAATCTTAATGAAAGATATCAATGATTTAATACCATAAAAACATGTGGAATTTTATAAATAAATAAAAAAAAAAAAAAAAAAAAAAGAGACAGACAGAAACATGGTAAAGCTACCCTTTGAGCAAATAATACATTCAAATTGAGTTAATATTAATCATTAATATTTTTGGGGCAATAATTCAGTATGATTGAAGTGATCATAATTTGAAGGTATGATGAGATCTAAAAAGCAGATCTGATTCCATAAAAGAGAGAGTAAAGAGAACCACCCAACTCAAAGGTTTAAACTTTTAAAATAACTAAAATTATATGATTAAAAATAAGTAAAATTATATTTTCCCCAAGAAACTTTAAACAAAATCGATGTGAAGAATAGTTTTCTAACTTGTCAAAGTCTGAAATGGGGTTTGCTTGAAATTCTGGGAAACTGGAAGACCAGACAAAACTGATCCAGAATTAATTAATAAATGTCATAAAAATAATAATAATAATAATAATAATAATAATAAATAAATAAATAAATAAATAAAGAGACCGTACATAAAAAGCTGGAGTTTCGCAGAGGCATAAATTCCTAAAAAAGTAAATAAACTTGAGAAAAACCCACAAAATCAAAATCCAAAGAAACCCGCTTGAAGATCTTGACGGAATTTTAATCTTAAACCTTAATCAATTATACAGAGTTACAACACTCTATCTGCTCTGCATTTGTGTGTGTGTGAGTGATAGAACCATTTGTTTTCAAAATAAAAAAAGAAAAGGAACTTATGTAACAAATCTATTAAAACTAGAATACTCATAATTTAAGAAAAAATAAATAAATAAATAAATACCTGGGAGCATAGTAATCAGATGAAGAGTTGAAGACAAGAAACAACAGAGGATGACTGAACCTGTGAAACAGGGAGAGAGTTTGTAGGTAGAAAGAAAAGGGCGTTAGTCGTGTGGTTTTTATTTCAATCCCAACCCATTATCACTCATTTTTTATTTTCCTAAAACCATAAATAATCATTTGAAATTTTAAACCAAATCACTTAAAATGGGTTTTTGACATTTTGATTGGGTGTGTGTGGGTCCGTTTATTGATTAGTCTAAACTTAAAACTGAAATTTTAGTATATAGGTTTTTAAACTCATTTGTGTTCGATTTTCTTGTTTTTTATCTTTTTAAAACACATTAGGTTTTAGTATTTATACTTAGGCCTAAAATGGTTTTCTTGTTCGTTTTACGTTTGATGATTCGAGCAAACCGAACAAATGGGACTTTGGCTCGTTTCATAGTTACACTTTGTTGTTTATAATTATTGAATATTTAGGAAATATATAACTAATAAAAAAATATTTTCACAATCATTGTAAAACAATAAGTAATACAAAAGGAGTTTTGTAGTTACCTAAAAGGGTTTTCAAAATAAAACTTGTTAGTTTAAAATGATTCGCGATAATTACCGACTTAGTTTAAAATAAGGTATTTAAAATTAATCGAATCGAGAATTCAAAGGAATTTCAAACAATTGCAAATCAAAATAAAATATGACTTTATTGAAAGGAAATTGCATGATTTGTATCATTTTTCAAGTCGTTCAATAGTTTTAAACTAAAACAATAAAATCAGTATGATTAATTAGATTTTTAAATTCGCTATTATGATCAATTAGTTTTAATAAGGTATTAAAACAAATGAGGTCAAAAATTGAAATAAGATTTCAATTAGATAGCGAATGAATCAAATAAGGATTTTATAAAATGCACTACTCACTATAAAAAAAAAATAAAATTTTCCGACAAAATATTCGTCGGAAATTAGTCGGAAAACCAGCATAGCGACAAATTACTGACAAAATATGTCTGTGGGAAAAAACCTCCTTGGAAAAAAATTTCCGATGTATTTGCGACAAACTTTCCCACGAACTAGCGACAAAAGACGTATGTCGCAAAATTTGCGACAAAATGCCGACAAAAAAAATTGTTTAATTTCCGACCAATTAGCGACAACTTTGTTACAACATTTGATTTTATTAATCACTCTTTGTTTCTTAATTATTACTAACAAATAATAATAATAATAATAATAATAATAATAATAATAATAATAATAATAATAATAATAATAATAATAATAATAATAAAATCTACTAACAATAAATGATTTAAATTTTCCGACCACTTTCCGACAATTTTTTTTAATTAAATTAAACATACCGACGAATTTCGGACCAAATTTAATTCTCTTGCCTCCGACAAATTTCCGACAAAATTTAATAGTCTTTTATTTCCGACAAAGTTCCAACAATATTTAGTTCTCTTTGGTTTCTGACGAAATTCCGACAATAATTAATTTTTTTCCTACATAATTCCAACAACCGTATATTGAAATTTAATTAAAAAATTCAGTTTGTACGCTTAAAAAGTACAGAAAAATCCAAAAAAAAAAACTAAAACACCAAGAAATAATTTTTAATGCATATGTGAATTTAGAACAATCTATTTTAGCCATTACAATTAATCATCAAATTATAAAACACATGTTTTAACATGTCAAAAAACAAAACCAACACGAAACTACTTATTGGAAATCTTTTCATAATTTCTTTCATTTGTTTTTTGTACTTTCTGGCGTTCAACCCATTCTTGGACCTCTCTTTCCATTTGTTGTAGTTTCTCGTGTTCTTCCAGCTTTTTTTCAGCTTTTCTTTCCATTTGCTTCAAGTGATTTTCCTAGTTTTGTCCATCCTCCATTTCTTTTTCTAATTAGGATTGAACATCTTTAGCCTATAATTTGTTATACCCATATATAATTAATACATAACTAGTGCCTTAAACAAGTAAACATCTACAAATAAACATCAAATTCAATTTAGTAAGATGAATAGTGCATAAACCTAGGAACTATAAGATTCCCGTCATGAGCAATGAGAGTTTAAAAAAATGGTTTCAATAAGCTTAGGAAAGTGAGACCATTTAAACATTTACATATTTTTTAAGATTTACACACATGACGTTTACCTAGTTTGCAAACAAAAATACAAGTGAGAAACTTTTTAAGTAAACTAAATCATCAATATGTGTATCAAAAAATCAATTAAATTTTTATTAATTAAAGATCACATACAACTCCAATGTTTATACAGTAGCAAAATTCAACCCACAAAAGATGGCATATCTCTCCATGCATATAAAGATCAATGTTGGTACTTCTAACTCAACCAAGAATGCTTCAACAGAAAATAATAATAGTGTTACCTCTTTTGAGCGGTTTACTTACTAAACTTCACCAATGTGCAAATATTGGCAAAAAAAACAAGAAATTAAAGGAATGATCAATTCACAAAAGAGAAAGCAATATTGGCAAAAAAAAACAAAAAATTAAAGGAATGATCAATTCACAAAAGAGAAAGCAAGATAATGAATTGTACTTTCATCTGCTCCAAGAACCTTCCATGCTACTATTTGTTAATATGTTACATGACGCCCCATTGTTAACATACATATTCCACCATGTAAATGAGTATATCCTTGAAAATCCCACACGATTTACATAAAAAAAGGACCATGTTCACGATCTTTAATAAAGAAAAATTGCATAATGAACAAACAAACAAACAAACAAACAAACAAACAAACAAACAAACAAGCATACCCAGTAAATTCCTATTTTTGAGTGGGATTTGGGAGAGGGGAGATGAAGATAAAATTTACCCATGTCTCAAAAAGAGGTATAGAGGTTGCTTCGTAGGAGACCCCTAACTCAAAATTTGCATAATGAAGTTGATCTTTTAAATAAAATAATGGCCAAACTTTTGATCTTTTGATCTTTCTAGTTAAAGTATTAGGAAATGTCATAATAGAAGTTGAATGTAACATACATGTTGCATTATATTGGCAAATTCCAAGAGTAATGCCTTTCGTCCAAAATCATCATACACTGTCCCCGAGCTTACCAAATCTGCTCCTAAATGGTACCTGAAAAGATAACAAAATAAGATTTCAATGTTTCACAATGTTTAATGTTTTTGTAAAAAAGTAAAAGTTACATGTAGGTCTGGCAGACCCATTGTGCTAAAGTGAGTGCTTTAAGTGAACCAAGAGAAGGTTTGAGACCCAAACTAGGGCTCAAACAAGAAGGAGATACTGCCATGGAGTTGAATTCATATAGTTGTTAAGATTCTTGATTGAAATCACTACTACAAAAGCATCTTCAGCACCATTAACGTTCACCAATTACCACCCATCATCACTAAATCCATTTACAACGTCATTGAAACCTATGTAACTGGAAACAAAAAGGTATAGTTTATATTACACAAGATGTTAACATATAGGCAAATATCACAAAACTATTTGGTAGATACCTAGCATTAAATGGACCCATAAAATGATGACATGTTTGTTTTTGTAATAAATTAACAAAACTTGGTTGTTCATTAAAACCTAGTATACATACTAACTTAATAATAAATATGCACAAATAAGTATTTTGTGAAACTTCAATAGGAACAGAAGACTATAATTACATGGATTAACAAAACTAAAAATGCGATTTAAGATGGCAAATAACTTTAGTATGTTTTGTTAACATAAAACTTACATCAAGTGTCCTCCCTTGGTCCACTTGAATGTGATAATTGCGTACGAAGAATTACGTCATCAAAGGAATGAGCACATGTGATCGTGCTTAAAATTCATGTGGAGTTGACAATCGAAGTTATTATGGGAAGATAGTATGTGAGAAATGATGAACATGGGCGAAAACCGCGTACAAAACGGAGTTATGGATGGTCCGGAATCGCAAAACGAAGTTTCTGTCGAAAAATGGGAAAAATTGGTCTTCGCGGTACGCTATGGATAAGTTTAGGGATCGTCGCGGTACGCGATGCTTGAAAATATCTGAGATTTCTCCGGATTTCTCCGCGGTACGCGAAGCTCACTTTTTGTTTCTCCGCGGTACGCGACGGATGGGGATGTCGCCAACTTGCTTAAAAAGATCAGATTTCATCAGTCATCATCATTCTCATCATCTTGTTTCTTCCAGCCGAAGACACCACCATCACCTTCGAAATTTTCACCATCCAACACATAAAATCTCTGTTTCGAAGCCTCTGGAACGTTTAGATCGCATCCGGGAACGTTTATACGAGTTCAGATCATCTTTCTATCCGCAAAACTTCTCCGGATTAGGTAATGGTTCAATCTAACCTTCTATTTAAATTATGAGTGATTAAATCTTAGTTTTGAACGCAATGAGATAGTTAGGGTTGTTGATTATTGTCTAGATGATGGCTAGGATTGATTATAAATGACAAACTCGAACTACTAACGGGTAAATCCTTGTTTTGATCCGTTGTAATGCCCGCT
Organism: Mikania micrantha; assembly: GCA_009363875.1. Lineage (NCBI taxonomy): Eukaryota > Viridiplantae > Streptophyta > Magnoliopsida > Asterales > Asteraceae > Mikania > Mikania micrantha. The sequence continues at coordinate 109,239,117 of CM018693.1, read as the reverse complement.
TTGCATGAAATCATAACAATGGTTATAATGGTTTAAACCATTTGGTTGTGACAATGTAGGTGATTAGTTTGATTAATCCTTGACATGCAACGTGAAAACCATGTGTTTCAAACTAATCACAGTCATTAACATACTCGTCGGAACGATTATCTGATGTTTCTGATAACAGTCAGAATAGTATGTTAAACATGGTTATTAAACCTATTCTAATACTACATTGTGATATTTCATGATATTTGGGTAATCAATAACAAGGATTAATCATTCCTAAGCCATTAAACTGTCTAGTAAATGCTTAAGTATTATAATCAACAACATTAACTATTTGATTAATCTGAGATTGTTCGGATTAATTAAACGTGTCATCAACCTTGTATTAGGAACTTAAATCAATATAGGTTCCTACATTGTCATACATTGTATGATATGACACTAAAATAAATAATTGATAATCTAATATCGGTTTGATGACTTTCAATGCAATGTCTTTGACATTGGACGTTCAAAAGGATTTAATCAGTACGTTTAAACATTAATAACTTATTAAACATGAACTTAATGCAGAATCATCATATTATTACCAGTTTGTGTGATATTCTGCTACCACTGAATCATCAAGTGAGTTTCGTACAACCCCTTTTCTTTTTAATGTTTTATAAACATCGGGGAAACTCTGTAACTCTTTTTCTGAACATATGATATGCATCACTGATATCTGTGTGATTTCATGTGACTTTTTGTGTGATTTCATGGGATTTTGCCGTTAGACAATCTATCACAGTATCAAAAGTCCTCATTCGTGAACTGTATCTAGTGAACCCATGTGCGGCCGAACAGGAACCATTGATAGTACTATTGGCTGACAACCCATTTGCTGGGAGGATTGCATCTCCCCTGGTGTGAATGTTTGGTACCTGTTTTCATAACAACTTCTTAATGTTAGTGATAGACATTAAGATAATGAGGCAATAAGATATCTACCGACGGGTAGTATCTTTGTGAACAAACAACTGTCCGAAAGGAACTAGATACGGGTCCCATGGTTATCATGAACTGAAACTTTGAGAACATACTTACCATATCATATTGTTTTAAATGAACTGTCGATCTCACCAGCTTTGTGCTGACGTTTCAAACTTAACATTTTTGCAGGGCAACGGTGACGATACGGTGAGGATGCACGTCACACTTATGTAATTAAGGAGTTTAGTTGTGTAATAAACTAAGTTGTCATGTTACTGTATTGATGAAACCTTTGTAATGTATTATCCTTATTTTAAGTGAATCTGTGTGCTGTGATATCGGTTCAAGTAAGTCACACCTCATCTCTGAGACATCACCACTATGCTTCCGCAACTAAAAGAATGAGACTTATGACATCATCTCAGGTGACGAGAGGTGGGGGTGTGACAGGGTGGTATCAGAGCCACAGGTTATAGAATTTAGGTGGACTTAGAGACCTAGACTATAACCATAGGCTCGTATAGTGACACAGAGAGCACCGAACATGTTTAACGAACAAAACTTGTTTTGAATTAAGCCAGGATAATCAGGTGGTCCGAATTCCAGTTATGAGTGGCCAGCATAACTGAAATTCGCAACACGTGTGCATTTTAGTTTGATTCAACTCAAGCAGAACATTAATAATAATAGGAACGAATAGTTGCGTTAAGATAGGAGGACGTCTCATATCATGTTTACGTTGAATATTATATTCAATATTTATTTCATGGTACTGATCTGAGAATTCTGTTTCTACAGCGATGGCAGACCAAGGGGAAAGATACATATATCAGCGGTTTCCTTATGTGGTATTGGATGATACTCCGAGTGACAGTTCGGGAGCAGACTCAGATCCTGACGAGGCTTTGTCGGTAGCCTCACAGGCGACACCTGCAGCACCACGTACACCGTCAGCTCCTAGACCAGTTACGCCACCACCACCAGCACCAGCACATGCACCAGCACCTATGCCATCTCCACCGAGAGCCCCAGCATGGGATGGACTTAGGAGGATGCGGGGACAGGCCCGCAAGACCACTGGATTACCTCCCAGACATCAGATGGCTCAGCGGGATGAGCCACAGGCTGTTCATGAGGTGGGAGAATCCTCCCACCAAGCCGAGTTGCGGGCGCAAGTGCAGCAGATCTCTCAGGATCTACAGGCTTTGAGACATGATGTATCTCAGCACCATACACTTCTGGAGGATACCCGCACTACTGTTCTGGATATTCTCACTTCTCACCTGACCCTTATGGAGCAGGTGAATGTTTTAGGTGTTAATACTCAGGCGTGGAGAGCAACGATGGAGGAGCGACTGCAGAGGACCTGGGTGCAGAGGCTTGTTGTTACATTCTGGCAGCAGGTTGCGGTGTGGAGTGCGGGAGTAGAAAGGGTGAGAGAGTTCGTGGTTTGGCTTGGGATGGCGAGTTTTGAGACCAGGATGTTAGTGGTGGGAGTGTTCATGGCAGCTGTAGCCATGTTGTTTTCTTGTTTATCGTATTTTCTACGATAAGTATGATGAGGCGGTTTTCTTTTGGGTTATCATATGTACTGACGGATAGGTTGCTAGTGTATGATGCATAGGGAAATTTTTGGTTGTGAAATAGATCTCCCTTTAGTTGGTTTTGATGTTTGGTGTGTTGGTAGTTAATGTACAAAACTTTTTGGGTGTATCAAAGTTGATTTAGTGTAATGAAATGGTGGTTTATGTACATTTGTTAGTATTTATTGTGTTGCATGTGTAGGTATAACAAAGTCCTGTGTGGCAACATAACAAAGTCCTGTGTGGTACATAACAAAGTCCTGTGTGGCAACATTTCAATTGTCTGTGTGACAAACATATCAAAGTCCTGTGTGGCAACATTTCAATTGTCTGTGTGACAAACATAACAAAGTCCTGTGTGGCAACATAACAAAGTCCTGTGTGGCAACATTTCAATTGTCTGTGTGACAAACATATCAAAGTTCTGTGTGGCAATATTTCAATTGTCTGTGTGACAAACATATCAAAGTCCTGTGTGGCAACATTTCAATTGTCTGTGTGACAAACATATCAAAGTCCTGTGTGGCAACATTTCAAGTCCTAAGTGATCCTATATCAAAAACATGTAAATATTAACATATTGATGTCACAATGAGGTGAGTTGTGAAATATTTTGACATGTTTTGAATTATTAGGACTAAGTATAACTACAAACAATTGTATGATCACGGTGTACTGATCATCTATCTTGACTGTGTCAGGTAGTTATACTGTATTTATTATAATCACATTTTCAATTTCATAAAGTCAGTATAACTGAACATGATTGAATTTATGTGATTTAACGGGTTATATATATCTAATGTTCTTGAACTGATCTGTGTTGTCTGCATGTGAGCAGAAAAATGGCTCCGAAACGAGGTCGACCGACCAAGAGATCTATGAAGAACATTACTAACCCGGGGTCAAATCAAGTTCCACCAGTAAATACTGAATCAAATCCAGATCCGCAAGTTAATCTGGAAACAAGTACTGGTCCACCTGTGAACCCGGGAGCAAACCCTGTTCCACCTGCTGGTGCAGGCGGATCTGAATCAAACGAAGCAATGATAGCACGGATTGTGCGTGAACAGCTATCGGCTTGTGGTGTTTTGATACCACATCAACCTCATATCGCTTCGGGTTCTGGTGGGGTTCATACTCACACAGAACACAATGCTACCGGTGGTCATGCCGAAACTCATCATACCACTGGTACAACTACAACTGTTCCTGATCCACCACGACAGGGATGCACTTATAAGTATTTCGCTTCCTGTAACCCTCCTACTTTCACTGGTAAAGAGGGAGCGGCCGGATTGCTAAGGTGGATCGAGGAAATGGAAACGAAACTGAAAATCAGCCAGTGTCTAGAGGAGCATAAAGTGTCTTATGCTGCCTGTTCTTTCAAAGAATCAGCTTTAACCTGGTGGAATACCCAGGCAAAAACGTTGGGCTCAGCTACAGTCGACTCAATGGGCTGGAATGAGTTTAAAACTCTGATTAGATCAGAGTACTGCCCACTCACCGAAATACAAAAGCTCCAGGAGGAATTCTGGAATCACTCGATGATTGGAGCTGACTGTTTAGCGTATACTCATCGTTTTCATGAACTCACATGTTTACTTCCCGATATGTTTCCTACTGAAGCTGCATTAATCGAGAAGTATATTAAGGGTTTGGTTCCCCAGATTCGGGGAATGGTAACTGCAGCAGAACCCACAACCCTCAAACGTGCAATTCTGTTGACCACTAAGCTTACCGATGAGGCGGTAAGGAGTGGTATGTTGGTAACAAAAACTCAGACGGCCGTGGGTCGTAGTGATGTCGGTACCTCAACTGTTTCTAAAGGTACCAAACGAAAGTGGTTTGGCAAAGCTAAGGCGAGAGCTCCGGCTGAGATCAACCAGAGCAAACAAACTGTGAAAAATTATGCTGCTGTTACTCCTGAGAGGAGAAACTATGTTGGGCAAGCACCTAAATGTACTCGGTGTTCATTTCATCATACGGGACAGTGTCCTACTTGTGCCAACTGTAATAGAGTTGGGCACTACACCAAGTATTGTAATTTACCTGCTCGCCAACCAAATCAAGCACCACAACAAACCACTCAAACAAACAGGTCGTGTTACAAGTGTGGGAGTCCTGACCACTTGATTAGAAACTGTCCAAACAATAACAACACCAATCCGGGGAATGAAGCTAGAGGTAGAGCTTTCCAGATTGGTGCTACCGAGGCGAGACACGATGCTAACATTGTTACTGGTACGTTCTTACTCAATAACTTATATGCATCAGTTCTCTTTGATACGGGGGCAGATAAGAGTTTTATCTCTCCTGAATTTGCATCCTTACTGTCATTGCCTGCGGTAGAATTAGAAACTCCTTACGTTATTGAACTTGCTAATGGCAAGTTAATCAAAACTAACAGTGTCATTCAAGGATGTTCCTTGAATCTGAATGATCATCTTTTCAATATTGAATTACTTCCTATTGAGCTTGGGAGTTTTGATGTCGTTGTCGGCATGGACTGGCTTTCCATTAACCAAGCTGAAGTAATATGTCAAACTAAGATGATCCGTATTCCGTTACCTGAGGGTAATACACTGATAGTTCAAGGTGAACAAGCTGGTAGAAAACTGGGTATCATTTCATGTATGCAAACTCAGAAATGCTTACGGAAAGGGTGTCCGGCTTTTCTAGCTTATGTGATCAATAACAGCTCTTCACAAAAGCATATCGAAGATATTCCAGTAGTCAAAGATTTTCCTGAAGTTTTTCCTGACGATATATCAGGATTACCCCCAGTGAGACAAGTTGAATTTCGTATTGACTTGATTCCAGGTGCAGCACCTGTGGCTAAAGCCCCTTATCGTTTAGCACCTTCAGAGATGCAAGAGCTTTCAGGTCAACTACAAGAACTGTTAGACAAGGGTTTTATTAGACCTAGTTTCTCACCCTGGGGAGCACCAGTCCTTTTTGTGAAAAAGAAGGATGGATCATTCAGGATGTGTATTGACTACCGGGAGCTCAATAAATTAACAATCAAAAATCGTTATCCATTGCCACGTATAGATGATTTGTTCGATCAACTTCAAGGCGCTACCTACTTTTCAAAGATTGATTTGAGATCCGGATATCATCAGTTACGAGTGCATGAAGATGATGTTCCTAAAACTGCATTCCGAACTCGATATGGGCATTATGAATTTCTAGTAATGCCGTTTGGATTAACAAATGCACCTGCAGTTTTTATGGATCTGATGAATCGGGTATGTAGGCCTTACTTGGATAAATTTGTGATTGTATTTATTGATGACATTCTTATTTATTCTCGAAGCCAACAAGAACATGCTCAACACTTGAAACTGATCTTAGAACTGTTGGCACATGAGAAATTATATGCCAAATTTTCCAAGTGTGAGTTCTGGTTACGAGAAGTGCAATTTCTTGGACACGTGGTTAATCAAGATGGCATTCAGGTGGATCCCAGTAAGATTAAAGCGGTAGAACAATGGGAAACCCCGCGAACCCCAACAGAAATACGTCAATTTTTAGGGCTGGCAGGTTATTATCGTCGATTCATCAAGAACTTCTCAAAGATAGCCCTGCCATTAACTACATTGACACAGAAAAATCAACAGTTTGTATGGGGTTCTCAACAGGAGGAGGCGTTCCAACTGTTGAAACACAAACTTTGCAACGCACCTATCTTGGCATTACCGGAAGGTATTGATAATTTCACAGTGTACTGTGATGCTTCACGCCAAGGTCTCGGGTGTGTTTTAATGCAGAACGATAAGGTGATTGCTTACGCTTCTCGGCAATTGAAAGTACACGAGAAGAACTATACCACTCATGATCTAGAACTTGGTGCAGTGGTGTTTGCGCTCAAGATTTGGAGACACTATTTGTATGGAACTAAGTGTATTATATACACTGATCACAAAAGTCTTCAACACATTCTAGATCAGAAGATGTTAAACATGCGACAAAGGCGATGGGTAGAACTATTGAACGATTATGATTGTGAAATTCGTTATCACCCAGGCAAGGCGAATGTTGTAGCCGATGCCTTAAGTCGCAAGGAAAGAGTCAAACCTTTACGAGTGAAAGCGTTAGGTATGACTATTCAAACTAGTCTAATTCCTCAAATTAAAGAAGCTCAGCAACAAGCTTTACAAGCAACGAACTATTCTGCTGAGGGACTGAGAGGATTAGATAAGAAACTTGATACCAAAGACGATGGATTGTTGTATTTCAAAGACCGAATGTGGGTTCCTCTATTCGGTAAATCTCGAACAATTATCTTGGATGAGGCGCACAAGTCCAGGTATTCTATTCATCCAGGTGCCGATAAAATGTATAAAGATCTTAAAGATTTTTATTGGTGGCCTGGAATGAAGAAACACATCGCAGAATACGTGGGTCGATGCTTAACGTGTCTAAAGGTTAAGGCTGAACATCAACGACCTTCTGGGTTATTACAACAACCGGAGATTCCCATGTGGAAATGGGATCAGATCTCTATGGATTTCATTACCAAATTACCCAGAACATCGCATAATCATGACTCTATATGGGTTATCGTTGATCGCCTTACTAAATCTGCGCATTTTATTCCCATCCGAGAAGATTACTCTATGGATCGACTCGCTAAACTCTACATTAACGAGATTGTATCTCGTCATGGGGTACCAATCTCTATCATTTCTGACAGAGATAGTCGATTCACATCACGATTTTGGCAAACTCTTCAGAATGCTCTGGGCACACAAATCAATATGAGCACCGCTTATCATCCACAAACTGACGGTCAAACCGAACGAACTAATCAAACTTTGGAAGATATGCTGAGAAGCTGTGTTATTGATTTTGGTGGTAGCTGGGATGTTCATCTTCCACTTGTTGAATTTTCATATAACAACAGCTATCATACCAGTATTAAATGCGCTCCATTTGAAGCACTCTATGGACGCAAGTGTAGATCACCTGTCTGTTGGTCAGAGGTGGGTGAAAATCGAATCATAGGCCCAGAACTTATTCAAGAAACAACTGATAAGATCGCACTTATTCAAGAACGAATTAAAGCTGCTCGCGATCGACAAAAGAGTTATGCTGACAATCGTCGTAGACCGTTGGAATTTCAAATCGGTGATTTAGTAATGTTGAAAGTTTCACCATGGAAGGGCATCTTCAGATTTGGGAAGAGAGGTAAACTTTCACCACGATTTGTAGGTCCGTTCAAAATTCTTGAACGAATCGGATCCGTGGCTTACAAAATTGAATTACCTCCTGAAGTCGGTAACGTTCATGATGTCTTCCATGTATCCAATTTGAAGAAATGTTTAGCTGATGAATCACTGATTGTACCTCTGAAAGAAATCCAAATTGATGAGAAACTTCAATTCCGGGAAGAACCAGTTGAAGTAATGGATCGAGAGGTGAAGGTCCTGAAACGCAGTCGAATACCTATCGTCAAAATTCGATGGAACTCAAAGCGTGGACCTGAATATACGTGGGAACGTGAAGATCAGATGAAACAGAAATACCCACACCTATTCACATGATCAATTGTTATCGAGTAAGTCTTTCCTAAATTTCGGGACGAAATTTTTCTAACAGGAGGAGACTGTGATAATTGCGTACGAAGAATTACGTCATCAAAGGAATGAGCACATGTGATCGTGCTTAAAATTCATGTGGAGTTGACAATCGAAGTTATTATGGGAAGATAGTATGTGAGAAATGATGAACATGGGCGAAAACCGCGTACAAAACGGAGTTATGGATGGTCCGGAATCGCAAAACGAAGTTTCTGTCGAAAAATGGGAAAAATTGGTCTTCGCGGTACGCTATGGATAAGTTTAGGGATCGTCGCGGTACGCGATGCTTGAAAATATCTGAGATTTCTCCGGATTTCTCCGCGGTACGCGAAGCTCACTTTTTGTTTCTCCGCGGTACGCGACGGATGGGGATGTCGCCAACTTGCTTAAAAAGATCAGATTTCATCAGTCATCATCATTCTCATCATCTTGTTTCTTCCAGCCGAAGACACCACCATCACCTTCGAAATTTTCACCATCCAACACATAAAATCTCTGTTTCGAAGCCTCTGGAACGTTTAGATCGCATCCGGGAACGTTTATACGAGTTCAGATCATCTTTCTATCCGCAGAACTTCTCCGGATTAGGTAATGGTTCAATCTAACCTTCTATTTAAATTATGAGTGATTAAATCTTAGTTTTGAACGTAATGAGATAGTTAGGGTTGTTGATTATTGTCTAGATGATGGCTAGGATTGATTATAAATGACAAACTCGAACTACTAACGGGTAAATCCTTGTTTTGATCCGTTGTAATGCCCGGTTTGCATGAAATCATAACAATGGTTATAATGGTTTAAACCATTTGGTTGTGACAATGTAGGTGATTAGTTTGATTAATCCTTGACATGCAACGTGAAAACCATGTGTTTCAAACTAATCACAGTCATTAACATACTCGTCGGAACGATTATCTGATGTTTCTGATAACAGTCAGAATAGTATGTTAAACATGGTTATTAAACCTATTCTAATACTACATTGTGATATTTCATGATATTTGGGTAACCAATAACAAGGATTAATCATTCCTAAGCCATTAAACTGTCTAGTAAATGCTTAAGTATTATAATCAACAACATTAACTATTTGATTAATCTGAGATTGTTCGGATTAATTAAACGTGTCATCAACCTTGTATTAGGAACTTAAATCAATATAGGTTCCTACATTGTCATACATTGTATGATATGACACTAAAATAAATAATTGATAATCTAATATCGGTTTGATGACTTTCAATGCAATGTCTTTGACATTGGACGTTCAAAAGGATTTAATCAGTACGTTTAAACATTAATAACTTATTAAACATGAACTTAATGCAGAATCATCATATTATTACCAGTTTGTGTGATATTCTGCTACCACTGAATCATCAAGTGAGTTTCGTACAACCCCTTTTCTTTTTAATGTTTTATAAACATCGGGGAAACTCTGTAACTCTTTTTCTGAACATATGATATGCATCACTGATATCTGTGTGATTTCATGTGACTTTTTGTGTGATTTCATGGGATTTTGCCGTTAGACAATCTATCACAGTATCAAAAGTCCTCATTCGTGAACTGTATCTAGTGAACCCATGTGCGGCCGAACAGGAACCATTGATAGTACTATTGGCTGACAACCCATTTGCTGGGAGGATTGCATCTCCCCTGGTGTGAATGTTTGGTACCTGTTTTCATAACAACTTCTTAATGTTAGTGATAGACATTAAGATAATGAGGCAATAAGATATCTACCGACGGGTAGTATCTTTGTGAACAAACAACTGTCCGAAAGGAACTAGATACGGGTCCCATGGTTATCATGAACTGAAACTTTGAGAACATACTTACCATATCATATTGTTTTAAATGAACTGTCGATCTCACCAGCTTTGTGCTGACGTTTCAAACTTAACATTTTTGCAGGGCAACGGTGACGATACGGTGAGGATGCACGTCACACTTATGTAATTAAGGAGTTTAGTTGTGTAATAAACTAAGTTGTCATGTTACTGTATTGATGAAACCTTTGTAATGTATTATCCTTATTTTAAGTGAATCTGTGTGCTGTGATATCGGTTCAAGTAAGTCACACCTCATCTCTGAGACATCACCACTATGCTTCCGCAACTAAAAGAATGAGACTTATGACATCATCTCAGGTGACGAGAGGTGGGGGTGTGACATTGAATATGCCCAGCTAACTATAATAGATTCTTCAATTCTTCAAACCTGAAAATAATATTGATATAAAGTGGTGGCATTGTATGACAAATGGATGGCCACATATCTATTAAAAACTATAAAACTTTCCAAATACATGTTCTCTCAAAATTATAAATGGGCACACTTTTCTCGCAATCTTTCACTTATTACACTTGCTCTCATTTAGTCACAATACATATACCCATGATGAGGCTAAAGGTAATTTGTGTTACAGTATCATTGCATAAATGTTGTACATAGATACCTATTTACTCAAACATTCCAAACAATAGTGATAAGATGGAAAAATCAAGTAAAACTCAAACACTCTAAAACTGTGGCAGTGAGTTTATGGATGTGATTTAGTAAAATAAGGCATAGTGATGGTTTTTTTTATGTCTTACAATTATGGCAGAAGATACTGAAAAATGAATATCATTATCAAAACATTAAAATTGTACATGGTCTTTTGTCAAAAGGTCTAAAAATGATGATTTTAGTTACATGCATTCACCACATATATCACCTTGATATATAGAGCGTAAGCTTGAGAGTGCCTGTAAGCAACCACAAGCATGTAAATTGCAACTACAAGAAAAATATTATAAAATGCAGAGTTGACGAGTTCATAATATTTTTCACTTAATTTTATTGTATCAATACATGAGATGCATAAATGCAGGGTCACCCCTTTCACAATCTGTGTCTCACACACAACACACACTTCACCACCACCGACATCGTACCACCATGAGGGGTGTCACTTTCAAGGCTAATTTTAGCCAACAAGGGGCGCTCCCATTTAAACTCCCGCACGAGTGTTAAACATTTTATCCTCAATATTCTCACAGTACAACATCTTCAAACGTGCAAGCTGATTGACTTCAAATCCCGGCAACATCTTGAAGTCGTGAGGAAAACGGAAGTACTGGATCCATTTCTCTCTCTCTTCACTGCATAGCAGCGCAAGTCATGAAAGTATGCCCAACTCAGAATCTGACCACCAGATGTATATCCTTTGGTCCTGTAGACTTTAGTGACGAAGTTGGCATCGATGGAACACTTTCTTTCTTCAGCACCTCCCAATAGGCTGCCCATTCATCCTTCCTCTTCTGAATGTCTTCTGCTGAAGACTCGCTGCCGCTAACCTTCTCTTCTATCTTTCTGCTCAGTTCCTCCTAAGTATGTAGACCAAAAAGATCAGCAAAAGCAAGCAGCTCCTCTTTAGCTAAAGTATACTTTGTGCTCTCTTCCTCAGTAATATCCTCAAGAATCACCTCATCAATATCATCGAAAGCTTCTGGAGTAAGAAGATCAGAAATGGAAACAATATCATGATCCTGATCAACTTCATCCGGATTCAGCCTGAGTAACTCTGCAATCTGCTCTTTGGAGAGGCAGTGGATGATCTCGCCTTCCTCTTTGTCATAACTGATAGAGTGTTGAATGATGCCTTGAGCATCTAGTATCATCATCAGCTTTTCATCCAGAAGACGTCTCACTGGCATATCATCAACCTCTTCAGTAGACTTAGGCTCTTTTGCTTGGCTCTGTGGTAGCTTGGCAGCTCTATCATGCCTGGTCTTGGTTCTGATCTCTATGGGTGGGGTTGGCTCTCCTGAACTGGAGGAACTCGCAGAGCCACTCCCAATACCATCATCATCATCACCAGAATCATCATCCTCATCATTACTATCATAATCCACCTTCTCCTCATCAGACTCTTCTTCTTCTTCTTCTTCTTCTTCTTCTTCATCTTCATCTTCATCTTCCTTGTCTGAATCATCAGAGACAGGCTCAGAGCCCTCAACCCTCGGCGTGGAATCCTTGAGGCTTTCAACTTGCTCTGCAGTCAGGGCCAGCTGATTGTGCTCGTCCATAGACTTGAGCAATCTTTCCTCCAAATCAGCAGATCGGGCTCTCAAATCAGCTCTCTGATCAGCAGCCTGTAGCAGCAAAGCATCCTGCTCACTGACCCTCTGTGTAAGCTGAGACATAGTCTGATCCTGCTCATGGTTCTTCTCTATCAACCGAAGAACTAGACTGTTCAGTGTGCTAAGCTGATCAGCCACTAAAGCAATCATAGTGTAGGGATCAGAACGTGTGATAGAAGGAACAGAGGAAGCATCAGTAAAAACAACTGTAGTGGCTATAGATGAGGTCAGAGGGGCAGTAGAAAAGCGTGCAGGAGTAGCCCTTGACCTGGTCAGTGAAGAAGTCGCGAATGTTGCAGCAGATGTAGCAGTGGTTGCACCCATCTCTAATGGAGTAGAAACAGTGGACATAGAAACAGTAGATGCCTCGGGATCATGAACATCATCACCAACATCACCACCAGCATCCACACCAGCACCACTAGCACCACCCCCAACATCACCAACAGTATCATCATCATCACCATCATCTCCATCATCACCTCCTGGAACAATAATATCCTCCTGATCAGAATCAGAGTCCCCGTGTCTCGACTCCTCCCGATAGGTGCAACATAATCAGGATTGAGGAGGTGGCCAAACAGACGACGAGTAGGAGGCTTCCTCTCCTTTCCCAGATAAGAAAGAACCTTGTTGAGGGTAATATCAGTCATGTGCTCTAGTCTGATGATGTCTGAGTTGTCCTTGGGAAGATTCGGCACTTGAGCATCGAAGATCATCTGTAGAAACCTCGGGTACATCAAGAACTTCTTGTCGCCCTTCAGATACACGTTCTCCTTCATGTCTGTGAAGACCATCTCTCAGCACCAAGGCCACAAAGGCACACTGCAGAGTCTCGCGCACATCATCGAATCCTCCACGCCTTGACCCCAGGCAATGAATAAGGACATGACATACATACTTGAACTGCGGGCATAGGAAAGCCTTGTTGAGCACTCCAACCTCTAAATTCCCATCATACTTGCATCTCATGAAACATCCACGAAACAAGATATCGGCCAAGAGTAAAAGGGTGGTCTGGTGAGTCCTGAAATCCACACACCCATCTGATATGCTCAGCAGAGACAACCACATCTTGTCCTCTGACCTTCCCTCTGATAACATGAGGCTCTTCTTCACAATCAATATAGATGAGCTCCAGAAATCTCTCTGATGAGATAAGTATGGCACATGAACAGTAGAGATGGCTGTAAATATCCTGGATCGTCTAAAAAATGTGATAATCTCTGTAAAATGTCTGGCATTCTTCGTGGTAGCATCAAGATTTGCACAGATGTTGTTCTTGGGAACAACCTTGTATCCAGCCATACTGAAAACAAGAAAAACGCTATGTCAGTTCAGTTCAGTAGACAATTGAACAAAAACAAAATTTTAAGACAAGTGTTTAAATGGTGCGAATGAGCATACCCCATCCGAATGAGACTTGTACGAATGAGAAAACTGACCGAATGAATAGTATCATCCGAATAACACACTAATGGAGTCATTCGGTTGAACCCACTCATTCGCATGACCAGATGGCCCGAATGACCTCATTCGGTCCACCCTTTGACCGAAAGGCTCTCATTCGGTTGAATCCTCTCATTCGGTCGACCCTGTGATGCGAATGGACGTCATTCGGTCTACCAAAGAACTTAAAACCCTAAAATTTTCAAAACCGCAAATCAGACCACAAAGATGGTAAGACATTGTTCAGACATGTCTAATTGAGGTTTTAGAACTGGTTTTAAGAATATCCAAGTTCACCTTGTAGGGTTATTTGATTTTCACATGTTCGAGCCCTGAAACCCCAAAAATTCAAACGGTTATGGGTCATTCTACAGTCAAAGTCGAACAATCTTGATCCCAACAATACCTGTATCAATCACAAGATGAAATATGATTAGTAAATGGCAGATTTTTGGTGAAAACTGAAGAGGATGAAAGGAAAGTTGCTTCGGGCGAAAGAAGGTTCACACAGTTGGGGCGAAAGACAAAACTGATGAGTATGAACTATTCGGCTGAAAGGCCTCCTTAAATAGGGAACTCATTCGGATAAGAGTTCAAGCGAATGAGCCTATTCGTTTCAGGTAATCAGCCAAATGACCCATTCGCATGGCTCATTTGGGCGAATGAGATTCAGCACCCAAAACACAACTTATTTTTAGATTTGACATTTTGACCATAAAAAAGAGTATCATTATGAAGTTCAGTCTAGTTTGGTGATAGGTTAAGATGAGATTGAATATCCGAACCAACAAACGATCATTTAAAACAAATTAAAATTAAAAATCTTTTTGTATTTTTCAGATAATCAATCAACTGTACAATTTAAAACTGAAACAAACAGAACACACATATTTTTGTGAGTAGCCTTTCAAGAAAATGACACATACACCAGATCATATCAAATCATCATTCATGAATGTTATACTTCTGACACATTTGATTTATGAATCGATTACTGATATGCTTGTCCACTTTAAACCTGACAATACTTTATTTCTAAACCAGCCAATGATCACTCATATTTTCAGACTGAGTTACCCATTATAGACAACCAATCTAGGTCAAAACCAATTTATAACTCATCTCTGCATAGCTTAATACCTAACATCATAAGTTCTATAAGGTTCCAATTTATTTTATTTTTGTATTTTCTTTTTGATTTGTTTCTCAAGTTTAACACATTCTCATGGACGGCTTCAACTAGGTCTTTACAAAGCAATATGGCACGTATACAGAACTGTGTTGACAAGATCAACTTGTTCTATCCAAACGGATGGCTTCAACTAGGCTGCAACCCAGTCTTATGGCACATTTATGGAATTTAACTTATTTTATTTTTTTTATTTTTCTTAGCTTATCCTATCTGAATGGACGGCTTCAGCTAGGCTGCAACCCAACAATATGGCACGTGTACAGAGTCGGATTCACTTTTATTTTTATATGATTCAATCATTCTCATCTGAATGGACGGCTTCAGCTAGGTCTTTACAAAGCAACATGGCACGTGTTCAGACTTGAATTCATGAATCATTGGAAACCTCATAAGGTCCTATGATAAAAGGTGTATGCCTGATTTGAGTTAGAAACTGTTTATCCCTTAACTGGTTTTCTAAACTGGATCCCACAAATCAGACATTCTAAGTAATCACCAATAGTCTATAAACTTTGTAAAGTCGGTTTATAAGTACATCAAATCATAAAACCCATGTGCTTTCAGTTTATGCATTCAATTTTGCATTTAAGACATGACTGGTTAACACATCACTTTCTCACACAAGACTTTCTCAAAAAAAATTTTTTTTCTTTTTTTTTTTAATTTTTCAAATGTTTTTGGTTTTTCAATTAAACTACTTTTTCCCCCCCTAAAAAACCTAAAACTGAAAATCTTTTTGAGTTTTTGAATAAGTGAAAGAAAAATAACAGAAATACTAAAACGGAAAAATAAAACAAAAGAAACTAACTAACAAAAACAATGATCATTTGTTTGATTCAGATGAAGGAATGACTTCATTTTTTTGAAAAACACCATTAGCTGATAACAGATATAGAAATATGGGTTTGTCAAACACTTTAGTATAAAGATCATCTTTCTGGTTATCAGTGTGAATTTTAACAACATCGATTAATTTCTTTTTAAAACAATCATATATGAAGTGATATTTAATGTCGATGTGTTTTGTTTTAGAGTGCTGGACATGATTTTTAGTGACAGCAATGGCATCAGTGTTATCAACAAATATAGGAGTGTTAGAAAACTGTAACCCATAGTCCCTGAGTTGTTGCTCAATCCAGATGATTTGAGAGCAACAACTAGCAGCTGCAATGTATTCTACTTCACATGTTGAAGTAGACACTGACGTCTGCTTCTTGCACTGCCAGGTAACTAGGCGTTTTCCAAAGAACTAACACCCCGCAGATGTTGACTTGAAGTCTCTTTTGCATCCACCATAATCTGAATCACTATAAGCAGTTAGATTAAAGTTATCATCATTAGGGTACCATAACCCCAGATCCGGAGTACCCTTCAGATAACGTAAAATCCTCTTCACAGCAATAAGATGAGAAACTCTTGGCTTTGACTAATAACGAGCACACAGAAAAGTAGCAAACATGATGTCTGGACGTGAAGCTGTGAGATACATAAGAGATCTGATCATTCTTCGATACAGAGTGGCATCAATTAACGCCCCCTTTTCGTCTGGAGTAATCCCATGATTAACAGCCAGTGGGGTACCAACAGGTTGTGCATCCAACATGCTGAACCGGCTCAGAATGTCACCAACGTATTTGGTCTGATGAATAAAGATTCCTGCCTCAGACTGATCCACCTGCAATCCCAGATGATATCATCCACATAAACTTGCACCAAGAGCAAATCCCCATCCATCTCTCTAATGAATAAAGTGCAGTCAATGACACCTTTTCTGAACCTGTTGTTCAGAAGGTGAGTAGTTAGTGTCTCGTACCCCGCTCGCGGAGCTTGGTGCAATCCATATAAGGCCTTGTCTAGCTTGTAGACTTGGTCATGATGCAATGGATCTTCAAACCCGGGAGGTTGATTGACATACACAACTTCATTAATCACACCATGAAGAAATGCACTCTTAACATCCATCTGATAAACTTTGAACTTTTTGAAGGATGCATACGCCAGAAAAATTCGGATTGCTTCAAGACGAGCAACCGGTACAAATACTTCATTGTAGTCAATCCCTTCAATCTGTCTAAAGCCTTGCACCACCAGATGTGCTTTGTTGCGAACCACAATGCCATCATCTCATTTGCAGCGTAAAGCCCATCTTGTGCCAATAACTTTTGCACCCTTGGGTCTATCAACAAGCTGCCAAACTCCAAGCTTCTTAAATTGCAGCAACTCCTCTTGCATGGCATCTACCCAAGATTCTTCTTTCAAAGCTTCAGTAATGGTTCTGGGTTCAACCTGGGAGATAAAACAAGAATGGGCACAAAAGTTTACATCTGCAAGGTCAAGTATGTCAGCAAGACCTCCTGAAGATAACTGATTTCTGGTCTTCACTCCATCAGATGGATTTCCAATAATATTGTCTTGAGGATGAATTCTGTTAATTTTGCCAACAGGATGAGCAGGCACCTCAACCTGTGGATCAAGATTGTTTAGATTGAGATCCTTAAGAGCAGGTACAATATTATCATCATCTGGTTCTAGAACATCTGGATGAGAGTGATTATCATCTGAGTCTGAACTGTCATCATGTGCCTGCACTGGAGCTTGGACTGAAGAAGGTTGCACTGGTTCATCAGGTGCATTTTGTGCATCATACATCATCTGAACAACAACATCTTCATCAGAATACATGGGAGGCATGTTGAAAGAGCCAAAAAGATCAGAATAGTTGAACATCCAGTCAGGACCCTTTCCAGGTGGTGGCATAGAATATTTCTGAACATCTACATGGTACCACTCCTCCACATTGTGAGTCGATCTGTTTTAAACTTGCTTATTTGGAGTGATGTAACCAAGAAAATAGCCTTCTTCCATCTTTTCATTGAACTTGCCTTGCTCATGTTTCTTAAGCATCGTGCATGGAGCACCAAATGGTTCAAGATACTTAAGATTTGGCTTTCTGTTATGGAGCAATTCAAAGCAAGTCTTCCCATGTCTCTTCACAATCAACACCCGGTTCAAAGTATAACAAGCATTAGCAACAGCTTCGTTCCAGAATTGAACCGGTAAGGAGGAATCAGCAAGCATAGTCCGAGCAGCCTCAATTAATGTTCTGTTCTTTCGCTCAGCAACACCATTTATCTGTGGGACATACGGAGCACTTAATTGCTAAATAATACCACGTTCATTGCAGAAAGTCTCCATATTGTGATTCTTGAATTCAATCCCATTATCTGTTCTGAGCATGCAAACCTTGAGCTTATACAATGATTCAAGCTTAGTTACCAGAACTTGAATACATTCAAACGTTTCAGATTTCTCCTTCATAAAGAACACACAAGAGTATTTGGAATACTCATTAGTAATGACTAAGCAGTATTGATCTCCAGCAATGCTCTTGCAATTGACAGGACCAAAAAGATCCGTGTGAAGAAGCTCAAAAGGAACAGTAATTGAATGAAACTTCTTGGGTATGTGAGATTACTTGGTTTGCTTTCCCTTCTTGCATGAAACACAAACATCAGACAGCTTGATGTTCTTCAAACTCACTCCCTCAACCAGATTGTTGTGAACCAGATGATTCATCTTCCTCAAACTCAAATGACCCATCTTCTTATGCCAAAGAATTGAATCTTTCTCTGTAGCCTTGGACATAAAACGTGAAGCTGTAGAAGATGTGGCCATGTTGAGAACATACAAATCTTGCTTTCTTGGAGCAGATATCAGAATTCAGTCTTCAGGAATGTTAATACCTTGCTTGAGAATGTAAAAGCTAGAGTCATCAAACAAAACCTTGTACTTTTTGTCACAAATCTGTGAGACTTAAAGTAGATTGTTCTCCAGCTGCTTCACAAATCTGACCTTGTCAAATGAAACTTGACCATTTGAAAGAATTCCTTCTCCAGTAATAAATCCGCCTTTGTGTAACGACCGGTTTCAACAGTCACTTGTGTTTTAATAAATAAATGTTATTATGTTTATAAAATTATGTTGAGATAATAATATAATAATATTTGGGGTATTAGAGTTAACTAGTAACTAACTTGATTTGGTTGGTTAAGTGAGTTAACTAGTTTAAAAGCTTGAGGGGTTAAAGTTGTCAAACCCTCAAACTTGTATTTAGATGTAATAAATGTTGACTTGAGTCAACATTTCAAGATATTTCTATCTTGTGTATGTGTGTGTTTACGTGAAGAACAAAGAAGAGAAGAAAGGGCTTCAAGCCCTAGCTTCCAAATTTGTGGGTTTGGTGGTCAACAAACTAGAGATTGAAGCTTCTAATCCTATGTTTAAGTGTTGGCAAACATGTTGTAAGTGATTTAAACTCCAATCTTGATGTTGGTTATAAGTTCACGTGATGAACAAGAAGTGGGTTTATCTTAAATCTTGAAATTGGTTGTTTAAATGGGTTATAAAACGTGAAGGGATGTTTATTATGAGTTTGAAACAATCAAACTACTAGTTATTATCAATTTTGGTTGAGAATGATTTGTATGGGATTTGGGTAACTTGAGAAGTTATGGAGAAAACCCATATGATTATGTTTGATAACTAGGAGGATGATTAAATCATGGTTTTGGATGTGTTATGCATCAGTTTTGGTTAATCTTTGTATAAAAAGGATGAATTGGTGAGTTTGGAGATTATGAGTGGGATTGGTTAATGCTTAAACATTAACAAGAATAGTGAAATTGAATGATGCACACCAATTGTTTGTTGAAATGTCAATAGATTGACTTTTTGTCAAAATTGGTGAATTGAACCATGAAATTTGTTCAAAGTGATTTTGATTGTGAAATTGGTAGTTGGATAGCAAATTTGTTGAGTTAGATAAGTCTATGTCAATCTTAACTAAAATATTAGTTAAGAAGATTGAAATTTGTTGTGAAATAGGTGGTGGTATTGGAAGTGCAAAGGAAAGTCAAAGAGAAGGCAAATCATTATTTGTTAATCTCTAATCCTAGTGCTAAGGTAAGTTACCTAACTTGCTAAACACCATATTTGTGATGTAGTAATAGTCTACTAATTAAATTGGTTTGGCTATGAATGGTTTGGTTCATAGGTGTTGTTTGTTGATTATGCAGTTTGACTTATTTAGTCAAACTGTGCATATCTAATTTATGTTTGAGTTGTGATTAATTGCAATGACGTTGAGTGTTAATTGATGAGCTAGTCTCACAATTGAATTAAATTAGTTATGAATCGTTGAATTCCTACTTGAATTGGATTAATTATGAATTGATTGATTTCATAGATTGATTGTGTTGATTGCATAATGGGATTGTTGGACAATATGACTTATTATGTTTATTGTGGATATGGTTATTGATAATGAAATTGAGTATATGGTGGTTAAGTAAAACTATGGTAGAAGTACCGGTGGGTGAATACAATGGTATTAACCTTTGAACTTAAATAAACTTGTAGTTGATTTCCTTATGGTTGAAATCTATGATGGAAGAACTTGAGTGAGAACATCATAGTATGAATTATTTTGTAATGTTATGATGGAAGTACTAGCGTGTGAACATCATAACAATATTGAATACTAACCACTAGATTGTGGTAGGGATATGGAAATGTTATGATGGAAGGACTTGAGAGAGAACATCATAATAATGGTTGAATGTTAGCCACTTGTTGTGGTAACAATATGATAGTGTTATGGTGGAAGGACTCGAGTGAGAACATCATAACAATGGTTGAATACTATCCATTATAGTTTGGTAGTAGGATTTTAAAGTTATGATAGAAGTACATGTGTGAGAGCATCATAACAAAGGCTTGGTATGTAATTGGGTGGTTTTGAACCGTTAACAATTTAAATTTAGAATTATTGAATCTAAGTTGAATTTTGTTACATTTATTTGAGTGATTTGATGTTGTAAATATGCATAAATATCAAATATATGTGTTTGGGTTCATTTGGGTGAAAACTAGGGAAAAAGAATAGTCAGATACGCTCAAAACGGCTTAAAACAACAAATTTGGGTTTGCTGGTACAGGTCTGACGTACCATACGCCGAGATGGGCGTACCATACGCCCAGTCAGGTTACCATACGCCCAGCAGTTTCTGCCAACGCCTAGTCATACGCCTAACCCATACGCCCAACTGCAGAATTTTTGTAACTTTCTTATGATTAACCATACTTGTTCGGCGCTTTAAATGGGTGATTTACTTAGTTCATATGAACTAATTGTGAGCATATATGTGGTGTTTGCATGTCAAAAATAAGTGTGCATTTGGAGCTAATGATCGGGCACTTCTTTTGTATAGATCAAACATTATGCAAAGTTGGGTTGTTTGGTTTTCATGTAAACAATATGTTAATGATTTTGGGTTGTAATTGAAGTTAACAAATGTGATTAACATATATTTTGGTTTCACGCTTCCAAAATGACATGTTTTGTAAAAACTTAATGTGTAAATTTTATGGGACCATATTTTGAAAACGTGTAACCACGTAAAGGTTTTGGGTGTCACAAGTTGATATCAGAGCCAATGGTTTGAGTGAATCAAGTGCGTCGCGAACTCTTGATCTCAAACTTTTGTGCTCCTGATAAGAATTGACAACGTTTGAGTCGAAGACCCGATCATGAAGCTGAATGCATGAGGTTAGCACATCTAATTCCTGCATTACATTGTTGAATTGATTGTTGAATATTGAAATTGAATTGATGTTGATTGAGTATTTTGAGCCTAAATCTTTGTCCTAAGTGTGAAATGGAGTAAATAAGGAAGCGAATATATGATGTATGTACCATTACGTCTGGCCAACGTATTAGTGCACGCATTATATAAACGAAGTCTTATGGAAACCATTTGATTTTAGGTCATTGAAATTAGGTAAGGGGTTAGGTATTGGTTTGAAAAGTGATTGTAGGATCACTAAGACTTGGGTTATGGTTAGTAGTAAAGTGTGCACTTGTGCACCTAAATTTTGATTTTGTGAATTGAATGTTGACTTACTAACTGAGTCTTGATGAAATTGGTGAATGTTATGACATAGTTGCATAACTTGTGATAGTGTCATTATGTGTTTTATGACAATTGACACGAGAAATTGGTGAGAAATTTAATATAAGACCATTGTGAATGGCATTTGGGTGATAAACCACATTTGTGTGGTGAAACACGAAAGACCACATGTGTGTGGCATTGGTTTATCATGAAAGTCCATATTGAAAAGGCATTGAAATTGTTATGTAAAACCACCGCTGAGTGGTGTTAAAATTGAAATTTGTTATGGAAGACCACTGGTGAGTGGCATTGTATTTGTCATGTAATACCACACGTGTGTGGCATTGGTTTATCATGTAAGTCCATATTGAAATGGCATTGATTTGACATGTAAGTCCAGATTGATGTGGCGTCGGGGTAATCCACGAACGGGTGGGTTAAATGGTTAATTTAATGAGTTGATTTTGGTAATGAGGGTGAGAAATTAGTCAGATGAATTGACATTGGTGTTTGTATACACTAGATGGTCAAATAAAAAAAAGACCCTTTATGATGTAAACAATACTACATGATAAGGTTGTTAATGATTGGTTGGGTACATGTGATTTTATACAATTGTTATTTAAATATTGGTTAAATAATTTATTGTAAGACCACGGGGGAGTGGTGTTTGATATAATCCGCATTCGTGCAGAAAGAAATTGATAAAGATGGATATGATTTGGGGTGATCCACCTAGATGAAGGACACTCATGTTTGAAACTACTTGTTAATTTAAGTAGTTGGTTGGTATATGAAATAGTATACTTGAATGTGTTACTATGGGAGACTATGACCCATTGACTTGCCTAATGATGCAAATAATTGAACATGCCAATTGGACATGATATTTGTTTGTGAATGATCCACAAAGGTGTGGACCTCTCTTTTTGAAAACATATGATGTGAGAAGTTGATTACATGATTATATGTAATGCTATGTTTAATTAGAATTTGAGTTCTAAAGAATTGAAATTTGACAATAGTTGAGTTATGATATATATCTTAGGATACCTTGATTATCCTTAAAGACATTTGGGATGTAAGTATATGTTAATATACATAATAAATCATTTGAGCATTGACATGTGAAAATGATTATGTGATTGAAATTGTTGGGAACATGAGGTAGAATGAGAAATGACTTATACATTTTGGCATAAGTGTCATAAGTCATTATTGATTAAAAAATAAGATTTAAAGTGTTATGGGCTTGATATGCCTCAAGTAAAATAAAGTATTTCAACACTTGATGTTTTTATACACTATTTCATGTTTTGTCATAAATGTCATCACAAATGAAATTGTTACTATAAACATGTGATTTTAAAAGTTGCTTATGCTTTACTTGAAAGAAGCTATAGCTAATACATGTTTGTTGATTGATGTGATTATTTGATTGGTATAATAAGAAGTTTGTGAATTTCTTGAATTGAACTATCCTTGTGTGATAGGATGAGGATATAAATGAGTAATGTATTCTGTATGTGATACCATTATCATGAGTTGAAAAAAAGTAATCACATCTCGTGATACGGGTTTAATACCTTAGTAAATCACTAAAGAATACAAATAGGGTTGTGTAAGACAGTTTGATTGTTATATTGATGTTTTCAACTGGTTATGACATTATAAAATAATCAGTTCCTGTTAACATCATCCATATAACATTGGACTTTCAGGAATTGATATATTATGCATAAGTGAAGAAAACCATAATGAATATGAAATGTGGATAATAGAAACAAGTATGGACATAATGTGATTATGTGGCAAATATTTGTAGTACATATTCATTTATGCTAGTGAATTGGTTGTTGGTGATATCATATAAATTGATTTAGCTTACGGTGCAAAGCAAATTGCTAAAGCTCCGTATTTGTTGGTATAGATTGATATGCAAGAATTATTGTGTTGATTAAATGACTACTTGATAAGTGTTTAGTAGTGTTTTGAAATTTGTAAATTGAACATCCCATAATTCTGATGGTCATAGTTGGTTATGTAAATTCTTGGGTTCATAATTAATTGATTCTATTGATTTAAGTGCACATGAACCATTGGTAACAAGCAAAACGAAATACTAATATATTGAGTGTATTAGCATGAAATATTGAATTAATGGGTATTATATGGTGGAAATACCGGAGGGAGAACACCATAGATGAAATAGTAAGTAACTTAACTTACAAACACTATATATGTATAGTAGGTTAAGCCTACTAATTGAAATTTGATTTTTTTTTATCATTTGGTTGTAAGATATATGTTTGACTAATGAAAGTCAAAGTAAAGAATTGAATAAGTAAATAATTGATGGTAGTAGTGTGTATGATACAATGGAATAAATCATATGGTATATAAAGTTGGAGAAGATAAGAAATCAAACCAATTAACCATATGATCATTAAAAAGTGGAACAATTCATACGTTAAGTTATATGATTGTTGAGTGAGTCAAATTGACCTTATGTGATGTTTGATTTTAAAAAGTCAAAATTATGCCTATTTATAAAGAAATAGGATACCTAAGATATGTATAAATGGTATTTATACATATGATGGAATGAATTATTAGGTGATTGTTCTAATGAGAGGTGAAAGAAGTGTATAGAAATATACTTGATTGTATGATGTGGTTTGAATTAACAAAGTCAAACCAAATAACATGTTATGTGGATTAATATGTAAATCTTAAGTATGATGATTTCATATAATTATGAAATACTTAAGAAAATAAATTGATATGCGATAGTTATATGATTGATTATATGTGTAGAATTGGATTTGATCAAAGTTTGACTTAAAAAGTCAAATTGCTCAAACTATGGATGAGTTTGATGATAACTCAAGTAATAGGATTTGAGAATGCGTAAAGATTTAATCACAATGATGCGTGATAATAGAGATTTGAATGATGAATTTTGAATTTTAATTAGTTGAGTAAACTCAAATAGTGAGTTGTTTATAGTTTCCATTGAAGCTATGTTGGGGTTATGAACAATATGATGTTAGGAGGAGTTAAAGTCTTTAAGAAGACTTAGTTTAAATCATGTTATAAAATGATTTGATAGCATTTGTTGTAGTTGAGGAAGTAATGGGCGGATGAATCCGCTTATATACTAATTGATGAATTGGAAATTTACACTATATTGAATTACGTTAAAAGAGAAAGAGTGAGATAATGAAATATTACTCACATTTTCTTTGAGATGTAAACAGGTTTCGGGGACGAAACCTTTGTAAGGGGAGGAGATTTGTAACGACCGGTTTCAACAGTCACTTGTGTTTTAATAAATAAATGTTATTATGTTTATAAAATTATGTTGAGATAATAATATAATAATATTTGGGGTATTAGAGTTAACTAGTAACTAACTTGATTTGGTTGGTTAAGTGAGTTAACTAGTTTAAAAGCTTGAGGGGTTAAAGTTGTCAAACCCTCAAACTTGTATTTAGATGTAATAAATGTTGACTTGAGTTAACATTTCAAGATATTTCTATCTTGTGTATGTGTGTTTACGTGAAGAACAAAGAAGAGAAGAAAGGGCTTCAAGCCCTAGCTTCCAAATTTGTGGGTTTGGTGGTCAACAAACTAGAGATTGAAGCTTCTAATCCTATGTTTAAGTGTTGGCAAACATGTTGTAAGTGATTTAAACTCCAATCTTGATGTTGGTTATAAGTTCACGTGATGAACAAGAAGTGGGTTTATCTTAAATCTTGAAATTGGT
Source organism: Mikania micrantha (assembly GCA_009363875.1). Classification (NCBI taxonomy): domain Eukaryota; kingdom Viridiplantae; phylum Streptophyta; class Magnoliopsida; order Asterales; family Asteraceae; genus Mikania; species Mikania micrantha. The sequence goes on along the minus strand of CM018693.1, from coordinate 109,213,493 downwards.
TGTTTAAATGGGTTATAAAACGTGAAGGGATGTTTATTATGAGTTTGAAACAATCAAACTACTAGTTATTATCAATTTTGGTTGAGAATGATTTGTTTGGGATTTGGGTAACTTGAGAAGTTATGGAGAAAACCCATATGATTATGTTTGATAACTAGGAGGATGATTAAATCATGGTTTTGGATGTGTTATGCATCAATTTTGGTTAATCTTTGTATAAAAAGGATGAATTGGTGATTTTGGAGATTATGAGTGGGATTGGTTAATGCTTAAACATTAACAAGAATAGTGAAATTGAATGATGCACACCAATTGTTTGTTGAAATGTCAATAGATTGAATTTTTGTCAAAATTGGTGAATTGAACCATGAAATTTGTTCAAAGTGATTTTGATTGTGAAATTGGTAGTTGGATAGCAAATTTGTTGAGTTAGATAAGTCTATGTCAATCTTAACTAAAATATTAGTTAAGAAGATTGAAATTTGTTGTGAAATAGGTGGTGGTATTGGAAGTGCAAAGGAAAGTCAAAGAGAAGGCAAATCATTATTTGTTAATCTCTAATCCTAGTGCTAAGGTAAGTTACCTAACTTGCTAAAGACCATATTTGTGATGTAGTAATAGTCTACTAATTAAATTGGTTTGGCTATGAATGGTTTGGTTCATAGGTGTTGTTTGTTGATTATGCAGTTTGACTTATTTAGTCAAACTGTGCATATCTAATTTATGTTTGAGTTGTGATTAATTGCAATGACGTTGAGTGTTAATTGATGAGCTAGTGTCAAAATTGAATTAAATTAGTTATGAATTGTTGAATTCCTACTTGAATTAGATTAATTATGAATTGATTGATTTCATAGATTGATTGTGTTGATTGCATAATGGGATTGTTGGTCAATATGACTTATTGTGTTTATTGTGGATATGGTTATTGTTAATGAAATTGAGTATATGGTGGTTAAGTAAAACTATGGTAGAAGTACCGGTGGGTGAATACCATGGTATTAACCTTTGAACTTAAATAAACTTGTAGTTGATTTCCTTATGGTTGAAATCTATGTTGGAAGAACTTGAGTGAGAACATCATAGTATGAATTATTTTGTAATGTTATGATGGAAGTACTAGCGTGTGAACATCATAACAATATTGAATACTAACCACTAGATTGTGGTAGTGATATTGAAATGTTATGATGGAAGGACTTGAGAGAGAACATCATAATAATGGTTGAATGTTAGCCACTAGTTGTGGTAACAATATGATAGTGTTATGGTGGAAGGACTCGAGTGAGAACATCATAACAATGGTTGAATACTATCCATTATAGTTTGGTAGTAGGATTTTAAAGTTATGATAAAAGTACATGTGTGAGAGCATCATAACAAAGGCTTGGTATGTAATTGGGTGGTTTTGAACCGTTAACAATTTAAATTTAGAATTATTGAATCTAAGTTGAATTTTGTTACATTTATTTGAGTGATTTGATGTTGTAAATATGCATAAATATCAAATATATGTGTTTGGGTTCATTTGGGTGAAAACTAGGGAAAAAGAATGGTCAGATACGCTCAAAACGGCTTAAAACAGCAAATTTGGGTTTGCTGGTACAGGTCTGGCGTACCATACGCCCAGTCAGGTTACCATACGCCCAGCAGTTTCTGCCAACGCCTAGTCATACGCCCAACCCATACGCCTAACTGCAGAATTTTTGTAACTTTCTTATAATTAACCATACTTGTTCGGGGCTTTAAATGGGTGATTTACTTAGTTCATATGAACTAATTGTGAGCATATATGTGGTGTTTGCAGGTCAAAAATAGGTGTGCATTTGGAGCTAATGATCGGGCACTTCTTTTGTAAAGATCAAACATTATGCAAAGTTGGGTTGTTTGGTTTTCATGTAAACAATATGTTAATGATTTTGGGTTGTAATTGAAGTTAACAAATGTGATTAACATATGTTTTGGTTTCATGCTTCCAAAATGACATGTTTTGTAAAAACTTAATGTGTAAATTTTATGGGACCATATTTTGAAAACGTGTAATCACGTAAAGGTTTTGGGTGTCACAAGTTGGTATTAGAGCCAATGGTTTGAGTGAATCAAGTGCGTCACGAACTCTTGATCTCAAACTTTTGTGCTCTTGATAAGAATTGACAACGTTTGAGTCGAAGACCTAATCATGAAGCTGAATGCATGAGGTTAGCACATCTAATTCCTGCATTACATTGTTGAATTGATTGTTGAATATTGAAATTGAATTGATGTGGATTGATTATTTTGAGCCTAAATCTTTGTCCTAAGTGTGAAATGGAGTAAATAAGGAAGCGAATATATGATGTATGTACCATTACGTCTGGCCAACGTGTTAGTGCACGCATGATATAAACGAAGTCTTATGGAAACCATTTGATTTTAGGTCATTGAAATTAGGTAAGGGGTTAGGTATTGGTTTGAAAAGTGATTGTAGGATCACTAAGACTTGGGTTATGGTTAGTAGTAAAGTGTGCACTTGTGCACCTAAATTTTGATTGTGAATTGAATGTTGACTTACTAACTGAGTCTTGATGAAATTGGTGAATGTTATGACATAGTTGCATAACTTGTGATAGTGTCATTATGTGTTTTATAACAATTGACACGAGAAATTGGTAAGAAATTTAATATAAGACCATTGTGAATGGCATTTGGGTGATAAACCACATTTGTGTGGTGAAACATGAAAGACCACATGTGTGTGGCATTGGTTTATCATGAAAGTCCATATTGAAAAGGCATTGAAATTGTTATGTAAAACCACCGCTGAGTGGTGTTAAAATTGAAATTTGTTATGGAAGACCACTGGTGAGTTGCATTGTATTTGTCATGTAATACCACACGTGTGTGGCATTGGTTTATCATGTAAGTCCATATTGAAATGGCATTGATTTGACATGTAAGTCCAGATTGATGTGGCGTCGGGGTAATCCACGAACGGGTGGGTTAAATGGTTAATTTAATGAGTTGATTTTGGTAATGAGGGTGAGAAATTAGTCAGATGAATTGACATTGGTGTTTGTATACACTAGATGGTCAAATAAAAAAAAGACCCTTTATGATGTAAACAATACTACATGATAAGGTTGTTAATGATTGGTTGGGTACATGTGATTTTATACAATTGTTATTTAAATATTGGTTAAATAATTTATTGTAAGACCACGGGGGAGTGGTGTTTGATATAATCCGCATTCGTGCAGAAAGAAATTGATAAAGATGGATATGATTTGGGGTGATCCACCTAGATGAAGGACACTCATGTTTGAAACTACTTGTTAATTTAAGTAGTTGGTTGGTATATGAAATAGTATACTTGAATGTGTTATTATGGGAGACTATGACCCATTGACTTGCCTAATGATGCAAATAATTGAACATGCCAATTGGACATGATATTTGTTTGTGAATGATCCACAAAGGTGTGGACCTCTCTTTTTGAAAACATATGATGTGAGAAGTTGATTACATGATTATATGTAATGCTATGTTTAATTAGAATTTGAGTTCTAAAGAATTGAAATTTGACAATAGTTGAGTTATGATATATATCTTAGGATACCTTGATTATCCTTAAAGACATTTGGGATGTAAGTATATGTTAATATACATAATAAATCATTTGAGCATTGACATGTGAAAATGATTATGTGATTGAAATTGTTGGGAACATGAGGTAGAATGAGAAATGACTTATACATTTTGGCATAAGTGTCATAAGTCAATATTGATTAAAAAAAAGATGTAAAGTGTTATGGGCTTGATATGCCTTAAGTAAAATAAAGTATTTCAACACTTGATGTTAGTATACACTATTTCATGTTTTGACATAAATGTCATAACAAATGAAATTGTTACTATAAACATGTGATTTTAAAAGTTGCTTATGCTTTACTTGAAAGAAGCTATAGCTAATACATGTTTGTTTATTGATGTGATTATTTGATTGGTATAATAAGAAGTTTGTGAATTTCTTGAATTGAACTATCCTTGTGTGATAGGATGAGGATATAAATGAGTAATGTATTCTGTATGTGATACCATTATCATGAGTTGAAAAAGAGTAATCACATCTCGTGATACGGGTTTAATACCTTAGTAAATCACTAAAGAATACAAATAGGGTTGTGTAAGACAGTTTGATTGTTATATTGATGTTTTCAACTGGGTATGACATTATAAAATAATCAGTGCCTGTTAACATCATCCATATAACATTGGACTTTCAGGAATTGATATATTATGTATAAGTGAAGAAAACCATAATGAATATGAAATGTGGATAATAGAAACAAGTATGGACATAATGTGATTATGTGGCAAATATTTGTAGTACATATTCATTTATGCTAGTGAATTGGTTGTTGGTGATATCATATAAATTGATTTAGCTTATGGTGCAAAGCAAATTGCTAAAGCTCCGTATTTGTTGGTATAGATTGATATGCAAGAATTATTGTGTTGATTAAATGACTACTTGATAAGTGTTTAGTAGTGTTTTGAAATTTGTAAATTGAACATCCCATAATGGTGATGGTCATAGTTGGTTATGTAAATTCTTGGGTTCATAATTAATTGATTCTATTGATTTAAGTGCACATGAACCATTGGTAACAAGCAAAACGAAATACTAATATATTGAGTGTATTAGCATGAAATATTGAATTAATGGGTATTATATGGTGGAAATACCGGAGGGAGAACACCATAGATGAAATAGTAAGTAACTTAACTTACAAACACTATATATGTATAGTAGGTTAAGCCTACTAATTGAAATTTGATTTTTTTTTATCATTTGGTTGAAAGATATATGTTTGACTAATGAAAGTCAAAGTAAAGAGTTGAATAAGTAAATAATTGATGGTAGCAGTGTGTATGATACAATGGAATAAATCATATGGTATATAAAGTTGGAGAAGATAAGAAATCAAACCAATTAACCATATGATCATTAAAAAGTGGAACAATTCATATGTTAAGTTATATGATTGTTGAGTGAGTCAAATTGACCTTATGTGATGTTTGATTTTAAAAAGTCAAAATTATGCCTATTTATAAAGAAATAGGATACCTAAGATATGTATAAATGGTATTTATACATATGATGGAATGAATTATTAGGTGATTGTTCTAATGAGAGGTGAAAGAAGTGTATAGAAATATACTTGATTGTATGATGTGGTTTGAATTAACAAAGTCAAACCAAATAACATGTTATGTGGATTAATATGTAAATCTTAAGTATGATGATTTCATATAATTATGAAATAATTAAGAAAATTAATTGATATGCGATAGTTATATGATTGATTATATGTGTAGAATTGGATTTGATCAAAGTTTGACTTAAAAAGTCAAATTGCTCAAACTATGGATGAGTTTGATGATAACTCAAGTAATAGGATTTGAGAATGCGTAAAGATTTAATCACAATGATGCGTGATAATAGAGATTTGAATGATGAATTTTGAATTTTAATTAGTTGAGTAAACTCAAATAGTGAGTTGTTTATAGTTTCCATTGAAGCTATGTTGGGGTTATGAACAATAGGATGTTAGGAGGAGTTAAAGTCTTTAAGAAGACTTAGTTTAAATCATGTTATCAAATGATTTGATAGCATTTGTTGTAGTTGAGGAAGTAATGGGCGGATGAATCCGCTTATATACTAATTGATGAATTGGAAATTTACACTATATTGAATTACGTTAAAAGAGAAAGAGTGAGATAATGAAATATTACTCACATTTTCTTTGAGATGTAAACAGGTTTCGGGGACGAAACCTTTGTAAGGGGAGGAGATTTGTAACGACCGGTTTCAACAGTCACTTGTGTTTTAATAAATAAATGTTATTATGTTTATAAAATTATGTTGAGATAATAATATAATAATATTTGGGGTATTAGAGTTAACTAGTAACTAACTTGATTTGGTTGGTTAAGTGAGTTAACTAGTTTAAAAGCTTGAGGGGTTAAAGTTGTCAAACCCTCAAACTTGTATTTAGATGTAATAAATGTTTATTTGAGTCAACATTTCAAGATATTTCTATCTTGTGTATGTGTGTGTTTACGTGAAGAACAAAGAAGAGAAGAAAGGGCTTCAAGCCCTAGCTTCCAAATTTGTGGGTTTGGTGGTCAACAAACTAGAGATTGAAGCTTCTAATCCTATGTTTAAGTGTTGGCAAACATGTTGTAAGTGATTTAAACTCCAATCTTGATGTTGGTTATAAGTTCACGTGATGAACAAGAAGTGGGTTTATCTTAAATCTTGAAATTCGTTGTTTAAATGGGTTATAAAACGTGAAGGGATGTTTATTATGAGTTTGAAACAATCAAACTACTAGTTATTATCAATTTTGGTTGAGAATGATTTGTATGGGATTTGGGTAACTTGAGAAGTTATGGAGAAAACCCATATGATTATGTTTCATAACTAGGAGGATGATTAAATCATGGTTTTGGATGTTTTATGCATCAATTTTGGTTAATCTATCTATAAAAGGGATGAATTGGTGATTTTGGAGATTATGAGTGGGATTGGTTAATGTTTAAACATTAACAAGAATAGTGAAATTGAATGATGCACACCAATTGTTTGTTGAAATGTCAATAGATTGACTTTTTGTCAAAATTGGTGAATTGAACCATGAAATTTGTTCAAAGTGATTTTGATTGTGAAATTGGTAGTTGGATAGCAAATTTGTTGAGTTAGATAAGTCTATGTCAATCTTAACTAAAATATTAGTTAAGAAGATTGAAATTTGTTGTGAAATAGGTGGTGGTATTGGAAGTGCAAAGGAAAGTCAAAGAGAAGGCAAATCATTATTTGTTAATCTCTAATCCTAGTGCTAAGGTAAGTTACCTAACTTGCTAAACACCATATTTGTGATGTAGTAATAGTCTACTAATTAAATTGGTTTGGCTATGAATGGTTCGGTTCATAGGTGTTGTTTGTTGATTATGCAGTTTGACTTATTCAGTGCCGGACGCGTGCCGGAACAGTGATCGCAACAGTGCACATGTACAGTAATTCAGGTACACATTACGAGAAACTATGTTTAGACTATTAATGCATTTGGAATTAACATGAAACTATTATACGATTGTCTGAATTTGACTGAAACCTTAGGGTTTAACAGTTTGAAACATGTCAGACAACACAGTGTTGAAACATATATACTTGATGTGATATTAGTTGCATAAACGTATGTGAGGTTAAACAAAACGAAACTATAACGGTTATTGTTACGGAATGCTAAACCGACGAGTTATTCGTATAGGTGACGATCTGTACGAATGATTTTGACAGTTTAACGTTCTGAGATGATGACTTAACAGTAGAAAACAAGAATCAGAAAGCCAAACCATCGAAGTGTTCGTTCGAATGACGATTCGAACGAATACGCGCGATGGCGACGCGATCTGACGGAACGAAAACGAAAATGAATAACGTAACGAACGATCATAATTTTAAGGAAATAAAATATTTCCTATTTTACAATTTTGAAACTCATCATAAAATAAATTAAATTAAACTATTTATTTAAATCGCGAACAAATTGAACGAAACGCGTTAAATACGATAAATTAATAAATAAAAATATCTAAACGACATTTAAAATAATTTTTAGTAATATATAACATTTAACTTGTTAGAATGAACTCTTTATATTTAAATTACTATTTACGCGCGTAACGTGCCGGATACGCGACTAAAATACGAACCGAGCAACCGAAACGAACCCGAATACCCGCGGGGATATATAAGCACCAAATGATTCATTTATTTCATTTCACACCATCTTTTTCCTCTCAAACTCTCTCAATCCGTCGCCACCATCTTCACCCAAGATCCAAACTTCAAACAAGCATAACTCCCTCAATTCTTGGCCAAATCACGTGATTCTTTCGCCTAAACGACCATCTTGAAGCCCTCTACAAGGAAGTACAACTCATCGGAGCTTTTGTCCAGCCTATTTCGAGGTATGATACAAGAAAGGTTACGGAAATTAGGGTTTTTGTTGTTAGATCTCGACCACACACACACACTACCGGCGAACAGTAAACTAAGCTCATCTTTGCATCGTTTGTAACTGATCTTCGCATCACAACTCCATGGGAACAGCCTTGCTATCGATCAAAAGGAGATAGGGTTGTGGATTACAGGGTTCGGGTGAGGCAGTTGATGACCGAACCTTCCCATGTGGCTGCGAACCCTTGACAAACTCTTGTGAACCGAACCAGTGTCACCTCAGCCGAACCTTAGATGTTACGAACCTTCTCATGGGAGACGAACCTTGGTGTAGGAACCGAACCTTCATGCTACGAACCCCATGTTCACGAACCTGCATGGCTGTCATTGAGCCGAACCCTAGCGAACCATCAACAACCGAACTTGATAAGGCTAACAACGAACCCTGCTTGCTCAAACCGATGGAAGCGAACCTCCATGCAAGCATATGTAAACGAACCTAGGCGAACTCATTAGGGAGGTGCCGAACCCTTGTTCTTCTCCCAGCCGAACCCATGGTTAAGAAATACTGGACGAACCCTACAGTTCCAACTATACCGGTTGACGAACCATGTGATGAGATGAGTCTAAGCCATTACCCACGAACCCTTTGATCATGGCGAACCATTGGCGATCCAGGAACTTAGCCGAACCCTATATTTGGAACCTAGTCTTATGGTTGATCGAACCTTAGGTTCGCTGCCTAAGGGTCTCGACCATGGGATATCCGTAAGCCAGCCTTTCAACAAGCTGGGCTCCTACAGTTTCGGCCCATAAATATTGGAACAACCAATTGCTCCGGCCCAATACCTTTCTTTATTCGGCCCAAGCCTTAAAGCCCACACAAAACTATGTGGCCCATGAGTGTCCAGATTAAGCCCAACAGTCCAAATAAATATTGGCCCAACACACTTATTATTCGGTCAAAGTCCTAAAGCCCACTAGTTATGGCCCAATTCGATTAACTCTAGCGGCCCATACGCAAGTAGACTCTAGCCCATACCCACGGCTCAAGAGTGTACACCCGACCTATGAGCTCGGCCCCTAAACATAGTACGGCCCACTTGTTAATTTGGACCATAATCCAACAAGTCGACCCACACCTCTAATGTGGTGAACAAACACTTAATAACGATTATAAGGATTTAATCAATACATTTATTAACATATGATGACAAGTGATGAAACTTCAAGAGTGGAAATTGATTTTAAACATATAACATAAGGGATTGTGATAACGAGGAATCATAATAAGAGAAAATGGGTCGAATGAGGATTGAAACCACGGGTGTTAGCAAATTGTAGGGCTAACACATGCACACGTCCACAAATCCATTACGCTTAATATTTATAAGATAAACTCAACGTGAAATCAATACAGGAGCTTGAACATCATAACAAGAGCACACAAAGAGCACGTGTATTCTTACTATACTTAATCAAACACTACGGACCTAAGGTGAGTTCATTTGTCCCTTTTCAAACTTATTTTTTTTACTTCGGGACTGAGAAGCATGTCAAACATTTTCATATAATTATTGGAATGTTATTTAATGCTTTAAACATAAACTTTATACTTATGTTGAAACTTATTGGTGGAACTTAGTAATCATTGAAAAGCAGTAGACTTGAAATATATACATGAGACTTGATACTTATATTTGTGAAACTTTATACTTTAAACATTGTTGTAGATTTATGAGACTTAAATGCCTAGATTTGTGAGACTTTATACTTTAATCATGAGACTTGAATGCTTAGACTTGTGAGACTTTATACTTCTAACATGAGACTTGAATACTTATACTTGAGAAACTTGATACTATGAACTTAAGACTTGATGCAAACATATGGGATTCATGATGAAACATTGTACGAACATTTGAATTGTATGCTTGAAACTACTACTTGCGCATGATACATGGTACATATATCTAATCATAGGCTACGTAATGACTAAACTACTGGTAATCCAGAGCTTGTACCTATGGATTGAGATATATGTAAAACATAAACGTAACGAGACTAAGCTATTACCTATATAAGAGACATGTAATGGCTAAACTACTGGTAATCCAGAGCTTTTGTCTGCTTATATGAGGTATGTAATTGCTAAACATAACATTTGCGATGCTAAGCTATTATCTATATAAGAGACATGTAATGGCTAAACTACTGGTAATCCAGAGCTTTTGTCTGCTTATATGAGATATGTAATTGCTGGATTTACTTGTGTATGCATGGCTTGTGTCGATATATGAGATATGTAATTGCTAAACTAATGGTAAACCAGAGCTTTTATCTTGTATAGGAGACACGTAATTGCTAGACTAAGCTTAACTAATCTGTGAGCTACGTAATTGCTAAACTACTGCTAGTGCAGAGCTTGTACTCACATATGGGATTAGGGACAGCTAAACTATCTGCGTGTGAAACTTGATACTTGATAAACATAAAGAGAAACTAACACTTATGATTACAATAGACATGAAAACTTTGAAACAAATAACAAAATCTTTGATGAGGATTGAATTGATTGGTAGGTAAAATGCTTAATTATTATTAACAACAGTGTCATATCTGGATTAGTATGTGGTGGGATGTTGGCTAGGGCTTGTCCCTTACATATGCCCTATATATAAGCATACCGATTTGGATATTGCATGTGGAGTTAATAAGGTTAAGGTTTTACCGAAGGAGGTTTGTTAAAACTATTTTAAACTTATAAACTTTATGAACTCACCAACCTTTGTGTTGACTTGATCTTTTTACATGCTTTCTCAGGTGAAGAACAGGTTTAAACTTAAGCTCTTGGATTTGCATACTAGACTGCCCAAATAGAGGACCTAGTAGACTTTTGGGAAGCACATCTTTTGTGATGATACTTATTACTTTTGATATCTTGTACAGATACAAGATATAAACATTTGATTCTTTTGATTAGGTTTACTTAGTTAAATTGCAGAACATTACTATTGTAATTTAACTTTGTAATCCTAAATATCATTTGATTGTGCTTTAGTTATTCTTAAACGTTGATGCTATGTAAACAATCTGATCATCATGATTATCACCCGCGATATCACGCCCCGGGAACCTTCCGCCCGACGGGGACTCCGATCCAACCCCGCCGGCTCGGGGTGTGACAATTGGTACTAGCCTTCTCTCTGGGTTAGCCGCTGATGATCTTTGGTTCTGAAATGGATTGTGATTACCCATCTTCTTAGTCTTGTTGCATTGTCTTGCAAAATGACCTTTATCCCCACAATTGTAGCAAGTAACAGATGACATATCAAATCCAAACTTTGAGTCTTTGTTAAGATTGATGTATTTCCCAGTTCTTCTGACAAAGTCTTTTGCTCTTCTGACAACACTTGCAAGAGCCCACATAATGTCAATCATTTACATATCATCAGGATCAATCTGAGAGTAGTTTTCATTTGTCAAGTGTGGATTACCAATCTGCCCAGCTAACAACCCATCATAAGAACTCACAAGTTTAGACAACATGACCATATGTTCTTTAGCAACCTTCACAGTTAGTTTATCAAAGTTTTCTGTCTTCAAATTTGTGACAGAATGGTGTTCTTCTTTCTGGGAAGTGGAAGTTGTAGCAGACTGACTGAACTGTATCTGACTTGAAATAGGAGCTTCTTTGGTCTTTGAGATAAAAGTTGTCTTCAGAGGAGCATGAGAAGAAGGAACTCTTTCCACAGAAGGAGTAGAGCAATATAGTGATGGATCTTGAACTTGAGCAACTCTCTTTGCTTTCCACTTGTTCTCTATCTCATGTTCCTTCAGCTTCTGAATGAAATCATTAATGTCTATGTTATCAATCATCTCACTCTGTTTTAGGACCATCTATAAAGATTCCCATTTAGGAGGTAAAGCATCAGCCAGACATTGAATCTTCTCTTGTGTAGTTGTCTTGACTTGATGGTTGTAAAGCTCACTCAAGAGATGATAGAATCTAGCAATCAAGTCATTCAAAGATTCATTACCCACGCACATGAAACTATTGAACTCTTTCTTCAAGGCTTTAGACTTGATGCTCTTCAGTGCATCATTCCCCTCATATCTTTGCTGCAAGGCATCCCATAATAGTTTGGAAGAAGTAAACTGTCTGAATTGATGAAATATATCCGTAGCAATAGACTGAGACAATATTGCATATGCCTTCTTCTCAATATCATACAGCTTTCTCTGAGGCTCAGTCATCCTAGTAACCAGCATAGGTGATCCATCCTCACTAAGTGGTCTCAAATACCCAACCTCAATCATCATCAAAAGATTGGTATCCACTCCATTAATGTGAGTCTCAAATCGATACTTCCAATGTGGATAATCATCCAAGGATAGTAACTTTGGAGCTTTGTTTGAATTCCATGTCTCTGTCTCGCTAAGCAACATGTTCTGAATTCTGTTGTTCTGATTAGCCATCAATGCAAGTTCCTCCATCTTGTCAAGAATAAGCTGATCCAACACTTAGAAAATTTTGCAAAGCTGATGGCCGAATGAAGCTTTATCAGCCGAATAACGGGGGCCGAATGAGTGTACTTTGACCGAATAAACAACTTTGACCGAATAGCTTGTCTGACGTGAATGGGTAGAAAACAGAATGACTAGTCGACCGAATGAAGCTCAACTAGCCGAATGAGTGGCTATTCGCACTAACATCTGGACTGAATGAGAACTATTCGGCCGAATGACCTATTCGCACAATGGCTATTCGCCCACTCAACTCATTCGCATAAACTGGGGTTTTCAGCAACAAAAATTTCGATATCTTTGGATTTTGATTGAATCTGACCACCAAATTTGGTACACAACCTCAGGACACTTTCTCTAAGCTTTTGGAATTCACTATTGACCAAAACAACCCGAAAAACCCACGGTTTTCTAATGAAACAGTAACTTGGAGACTAAGAAACTCAGTATTTTCAAAAATCTTGAATCAGCAATCTGTAATATGATGATTTGGATCGAAAATCGAGCAGAATCAAGAACCAAAGCTCTAATAACACTTTGTAGGACCTAAGAAACCCTCAGAAACAACTCGGTTTCTTGCGGATTATGCTCGGCAGGCCCTTGAATAGTGAAGAATCATATTCAAGGGTTTTCCAATCGAAATCACCAAGCCCCGTGGCAATCCAATGATGTAGAATCAACGTTTTGATCAAAATCGAAGCACCACGAGGTGAGAATCGAAGTTGGACAGGGAGAGGTGGCTCAAAACCCTAGGAGAATGACAGTGGGTACTCAGGGGTCAGAGAAGTGATATAAAACATTATGTTTGCATGTCTATATATAAACTGAACTCATTCGGCCGAATGAGTTGTGCGAAACACTCATTCGGGCGAAAGGCTCAGCCGAATGGGCTGGTCAACCGAATGAGTCATGCTAGTGACTCATTCGTTCACCTCAGCCATTGGCTAGCCGTTCATTCGTGCGAAAGGACTCATTCGTAGGTACCATTCACAGGAATGGGTCTGTAACATAGTCAAGGTCAAAGTCAAACATAGTTAAACATATTAAACTCAATTAAACATACGAACAATACAAACCAGTATCGTTTACGAATAATAAACTAACAGTGTGTTTGCGTGGGTGACGATTCACACAAACATATATGTGGGGTTAACATTCTGAATGATAACTGAAAAGTAGAAAACAAAAATCAGAAAGTTAAACTGTCGTCGTGTTCGTTCGGGTGACGATTCGAACGAATACGTGCGAAGGCGAAACAATCTGACGAAACAAATAAAAATAAATGTTTTGAAACAATAAAAATAAGAAAAGAAATATAAAATATTTACTAGGAATAACCACCTTTAAAAGGTTAAAAGAAAACTATTTATTTAAATTTAGTAAATTTCGCGTTATGTACGGAACGTGACGTAAATGTAAAACCGAGCAAACGGAACGAACCCGAAACAATAATGGGTATAAAACCCTTATAAAGCCTATAATTTTCTCATTTAAGATTCCACCTACCACTCCTCTTTCATATTTACGTTCTTTCATTTCTCTCTCTAAATTCTCTCTAAAAACCCTTCTCAAACCTCTTTCAATCTTCATCAAAACTCTATCAATCATGAAGATCTTGTAACCAAAATGATGCTCCAGTTGTGTAGAAGCTGAAATCACTGAGGAAACGAGCTAAAGAACACGATTTGAGGTAAATCTACAAAGCTCATTTAGGGTTTTCTTTAGTTCAAACATTAATCATAGGGTTTCTTCATGTTTCAATGAGTTTCCTGAATCATTTGGGTAAAAATAACATGAAATATGAGGATTTTAATGGACCTACAACTTGTGGAGGGCTGGGAAATTCAGGAGGTTGAAGATGAAACCTTCAAAAACCATATTGTTGACCGAGAACCATTGGGTTGACCGAGAACCAATTTATTTCCATTTGAGAACCCTTTTTCTTGAAATAAGAGAGAACCCTTCCATTTTTGCTATTATTGATCGAGAACCCCTCCCATTTTAAGACACTTGGCCAAGAACAATATAATAGAAGTGTATGTCAAACTAGGGAATCACACTAGTGGCCGAGAACTCTTCATTTTTGATATAATTGATCGAGAACACCATTATTTAGGTTGAGTAATTGAGAACTCAATCCCTCTAATATATTTGGTCAAGAACTCCTATACAAATGAGAACTCATTTCTCTCTTTTAAATGAAAACCGGTTGGGTGTTGGGGTGGACCAAATAACCACAAAAAAAATGGTATTGCATCTTTCATCATGTGGTTTACGATTATGTTAATCCAAAATGGCATAAAACGTAATTGGCTTTGGGTGCAACCGGTTGGTAATATCTTGATCAATATTACTTAAACATTATCTTAAAACATTTAGGTAACCCTTAAGAAAAGTGTTCTAATCATGAACCATGGTTTAAAACATGTCAAAGGATTATAACTAACACCTATTTTGATCAAAGTAGCAATGGGGCTTACTTATAAAATAGGTTAACAAACTTTACTACAAAGTTGATAAAATATTTTTAAGTTAACATAATAACAATTAAACTCTTTTGTAATATACAAATGATTAAGTCTTCATGACATATTATTTGTATAAACACACTCAAATGATGATAACCATTTTAGGTTAATATATGGGTAAAATACTAAGTGTTAACCTAAACACCTAAGTCTATACTTAGAAAGTATGATGATTTCAAGGCTCATGTAACCTGTTAAGGTTTAAGTCAAGTTCAAACACATAAACCAAGAATGTACAACATACTAATGCTTAACCTATATTGGCTAAGTGTTAGTGTATTATGTCACAATTGAGCTAGATCAAATCAAATAACAAAGAGCTATAAAAGTTAACCAACTTTAGGGTTAACATACGAAATCATAACTTATACTTATAAGTTACAAACAACTTTGAATCGAACACAGGATCGTGAATACAACATCAGTACAACAAGTGAGCGTGAGCATTCTTTGATTACTTAGTCAACCACTTCAATATCAAGGTGAGTTCATATGCAACTTTTCTAACCTTTTGATTTTAAATGCGGGGCTGAGAAACATGCTAACCCTTTTATTATTTGAAGTTTTAGTACTTTATTTCAAATATCATGTGATTTAGATAATAAAGAATTCCTTTGTTATCAAACTTTAACAAATCAAGGTGTATGCTTGTATGTGAGATGACACTTATGACATATCGAAGATGATTCATGATAACATAATTTTATGATGTCATCAAACCAATTGAATGACACAATGTATTAAAACCAAATTTTATGACACGGGGTTTATAACACTGAGATGACAAATGAGATATCACTAGGACAATCCCAAGAGATAACAAGAATGATATTCATGACAATATAATTTCATGATGATATCATTCACCACATTTACTAACACAGCGTTTTAAGACATGTTCGTATAACACGTTGTTAGAATCATTGAGAACACATAACATCAAAAACTAATGACATTGTGATGACAGATGAGACAATACTAGTGATATCAATGATGACTTCATGATAACATAGCTTTATGATGTCATTCCCCACATATGCTAACATTGTTTAATAAGATGAGATCTTATAAAACAATGTTAAAGACTAGAGATCATAACATTGGGTTCATTACAATCCGATCATGTTGTTTTGGCAATACGACAATGATACAATAACAAATGGAGTGATACACTATCCGAGTTAATTACATAATTTTCATATGCGTGATAATCATAATAACCTTATGTCAGTAGGGTTAGATCTCACTTCTAATTGCAATAGTACTAGTTAACCTAATGGGATCACTCCGCACTATATGTGCTAACATTCCAATTAATGTCAATAAAAATAGTTTGGGAACATATGCATATCTTATAGATATCATGGAGAGGATATCTTACCTTTCGGACTTGTTAGAAATGACAGTTACAGAGACTCTTAAGTCTCACTCTTATAGATATTATGGAGAAAATATCTTACATTTCGGATATATTAGTGGTGACATGCATAGAGACAATTAAGTCTCACTCTTATAGATATTATGGAGAGGATATCTTTCAATCCGGACTGGTTAGTACTGACAGTAATTAGAACTATCAAGTCTGCTCTAGGTATCTCAGGGGAATATCTACAATCCGGGTTGGTCAGTAATGATCAGCTAAAAGAGACTATCAAGTCTCTATCTTATAGGTATCGTTGGGGGATATCTTACAGGCCGGGCTACTCCGTAAGGAATGGCTAACAGAGACAATACGTCTCTATTCTAAAATTTTGGGGATTTATATGTGTGAGTAGAAATGGGTATCCATAGTTATAATACAGGTGGTATAGAAGTCAGTTAAGCATGTGGTGGGCTGGCGGTTTCATTCGTGATACGTATGCCCTATATATAAACGTGCTTAGCCGGACGATATACTATCTGTAGGTGTAACTATGGAGAGGACATTTGTGTAAGATAATTCAAAGCAAACTTAATCAAGACTTGTGTATGACATCATAAATTAGGAATTACAAATTTCGATTGTTTTCAATTACAAAACTTATGAGCTCACCAACTTAGTGTTGACTTTGTTTTAAATGCATGTTTTCTCAGGTGACGAGCACGGTTAGCCACCAGACATCAGGATATAAGCTAGCTGGACTTATTAGAGGACCAATAGCTACTTTTGGGTTGTGCATATTTTTAGATGACATATTGGTGAATCATTTTTGTAAATCTTGTGCAGATACAAGATAGAAACTTCATGATTCTTTTTGGGTAGATTTACTTAGTTAAATTAAGAACATAGATTGTGTAATTTAACTTTGTAATTCTACGTCGATGTCATGTTAGCATTTCTCATTATACATCATGTGCCATGTAAACAATATGATTTCAAGAAATTCACTTTGGAGCAAGCAGTCTATAGTAATGAAATAAAACGTCAATTTCACTCATTGGAGTCTATGTGGATCAACTCTTAGTTACTGGATTCCAATGAAGGAATTATAACATTTTACGTCTCAAATGGAAGAGAAATTTGAAATAAGTTACTTGGGTTTACTAGCATACTATATTGGGATATAAGTCCAAACCAGGGGGTGAAATATCTATCAAGCAATCTGGTTACATAAAAAATATCTTGAAACATGTTGGAATGAAAATAGTAATAAAACTAAAATCCCAATGCACCCATGTATATTGTTAACAAAATCTAAAGGTGAAACAATAGATGCTACTGAGTATAGAAGTCTAATCGGATGTTTAAGGTATTTATTTCATGCCAGACCATTCTTTAAGTTATTCTATTGGGTTACTTAGTAGATTCATGCAAGAACCTAAAGTACATCATTTGAAAGCCATTCAACAAGTTTTGCGTTATATCAAAGGAACTACAAATTTTGGTCTAATTTACAAAAGTAATGGTAGCTGCAAAATAAGTGGCTATGTTGATAGTAGTTATGGGGTTATTATAGAAAGGGAAAAGGCACTATGGCATAGTGTTTTATTTTCGAAATTCACCCATAACTTAACGTACTCGGAAAGAACAAACTATAGCATTATCTTCATGTGAATATGAGTTTATTGCTGCTACAGCTGTGACATGTTCGATACTATGGTTAAAATGTTTACATAATGATATTGGATTGAAAGAAAAGAAATTACATATATGTTGTTAACGCAACAACAATTGCATTAATGAAGAATCTAGTATTTCATGGGAGAAGTAAACATATTGATACATGTTATCATCTGGAAGTATAGAGCTTGTGGTGCAGAACATTTTAGATGAAGATTGAAGGGTTAATCATGATCATTTACCAAAGTTAAAGTATAAGGTCTATTTGAGTCATTATTGTAAATAGTTTAGAATGATAATACCCTTGAACTTGAAGGATAGTGGATGTAAAATTTGGAAGTATAAAACAATAACAGATGTGTATTTTTCATTCATTCGAAATAAATTGTGTTTAATATTTTTTTTACAATTCTTTGTAATATCAAAATTTTGGGTAACGCTGTACGTAGTGATGGTTTTATGCTCTGCATTTTGCAACGAATAGTGACAGTGTGGTGTTGGCAACATCGGTGTGATGGATCGAGGTTGTGATCGTGTAAAAAATGCAGTGTTTGCAGCAGTAACGATTATGGTAGCACGACTGCGATTGCTAACTATCGTGGGGTTGATGACTTGTTTCCTTTGACTCTTGTACCAAGTTAAACCAAGAGTGTGCAATTGTTAGTCTAACAAGAGTGATGTTAAAGTACAAAGTGCTATTATAATATTAACAAAGTGTTATTATAATATTTAAGAGTTCCTTGTTAATAATATCACTTTGTTTTTTACACTTTTTACAAAACTACCAATTTGTATTTGATCCTAACACGTCTAACAAAGAAGAGAACGTGTATATAATACATCGTATATATTACATATAGGAGTACCTCCTACTATTACTATTATCTCCATTATCTAATGTACATTTCGTATACAATTTATTTCAATAGATGACAACAATGCAAAAATTTTCACATGGCCGCTAGTGACTCAAAGATTCATCATATATTGAAATATTAGTTTATGCTGAAAATAGCAACGGTAGAAGGAAGTCTTATGTAAATATGAGTATTATATATATATGTATTCCTCATTGTCACGTACCCTAATCAGTAATCACAATAACAATTATAAGTATAGAATACAATCACACGTACACACATTCAATTCAATCACACGTACACACATGCTTTGGTTTATCTTTTAAGATTTAATTGGTTTATCTTTTGGTTTTTGTAAGAAAAAGGATTAATATTCGTAAGTTTTTATGTAAAGAAAATTACACACAGAAATAACACGAAGCACAAATTTAATTAAAAAAAAAAAAAAAAGATTACTTCAAATACTAGCTAGGTAGCTCAACCACGCTTAACAGGATCAAAATTAGCAACACCAATGATCGCTCCAAGAATTCCTCCAAGCACAACACCACCAGCAACGATGCTGAGCAAGAAGTTATTCAGCGACGGAGTCACACCCGACGCCGCCTGTGCTACCTCAGGAACAACCATGGACGCTGTTAGAACTGCCGCGGTCAAGGCCGTGACGGTGTTCTCTTTGATGGAGCTCTTGATGACCAAGCGTTTGGAGGGTGCAGCCTGCAGGGACGAGGTCTTGGAAGATGAAAGTGTCAAGGGGTTGAAGAAGGAGTTTGTGGGTGGGAGAGTGGACTTGTGGGTCAATGGCATAGCCATGGAAGCCACAGATGTGGAAGCCATTTTGTTGATGTTTTGTGAGGATCGGAATGAAACAAGAAGTGAATCGAAGACGGTGGCTAAATTAATGGAAGGTTGAGAGGTGTGTGTTTGTTTATGATCTCAATATCTCTGAATCTGAGTTGGCAGCTTCTCCGCATGGTGTTGGTGGATAACCTTATCCATACATATATCCTTCATCATCAAAATTCCTAAATACTAATTAATGTCTGTTTTTACAAATATTCCCTATCACCAATAATAATAAATATGGAAAACCCCTTCTCTTTTATCATTATTAATATTATTATTATTATTATTATTATTAGTTAAAATGCTTGTTACAATATACAATAACCATAATGACAACAATTGAAATCTAATCAATTATAACTTTCTAATTTTAACGAAAATTACTGCAATAAATCTTAACTTATATATTACTTTTCATATTTCCTCAGCAATATAAAATCAAACATTCCAAATATAAATATATATGTTGGCATAAAAATAACGTTCAAAGGCCATGGCTTAGGCCACCAAGAGGAATGAACGCAAAACTACGTGATAGAGGCTATGAAGGTAAAGCTGTAGATAGAGCCAAAGATATTAGAAATGGTATTTTCAGTTGGGTTTCATTACTCAAGGCTATAAAGAAACAATGAATATAAACAAAAAAAAAAAACAAACAAAAGAAAAGAAAACATATAAGGCAATACATGGCTAAAGGGGAAAAATAGTTGAGGGAATCGTGTCCTTCAATATTCCCCCTCAAGTTTGAGTCTGAATGTCACAAACACCCAACTTGTCAAGAAGATTTTGCAATTGTTTCGACCCAAGGGCTTTGGTGAATCTGGAGTTTGGTGTTCTAGAGCCCATTCAAAGACTAAGACTGACAAAGTCAACCCGTGACCAGATGAAGACTAGATTTTGTTGATTTTCGTGTACTATGTTTTTCGTGTACTTATAATTTTCGAGTACTCGAACCATTTTCGTGTATAGAGGTTCGAGTACTCCTAGATTAGTATAAATAGACGTATTTTGTACTGTTCTAGGTTGGATTCCCGAGGCAATTGCTCTCTAGACGCATTGAGGCATTGTTCTTGCGAAGTTCACGTTTTATACAAAGCTTGCATTTTTACATCTCTTCTGTTAATTCTAACTTGGATTCCGCACACGTTAGAGTCTTTTGGTGTCGATTGGAGTGATAAAGCTCATGTCTTGATCCAAATCTGGACCTACAAGTGGTATCAGAGCCTTCGAGCTCTTTTCTACTCCAAGGTAACAACCTTTTCGTGCAAGTTTAATACTTTCCTGATCGTGTCCTCATCATCTAGCTACTGTCAAAATTTGGGGCTCTAAATCTTGAAGAATTTTTCTCTGGAATTTGTAAGTATTTTCGAGTTCTAAGTTTCAAGTACCCTGCTTCGAGTACAGCCTTTCGAGAACAGGTCTTCGAGTACTACAGTTCGAGTTCAACAGCCTTAGAAGAATTTGTTCAGAGTTTTTGGTTTTCGAGAACAAGTCTTCGAAAACAGGGTTTCGAGTACACACCTTCGGATACTTTATTTTCGAGATATCTTCTTCAAGTTCAGTTTTTCGAGTACTCCTTTTCGAACACTTGGAATTCGTGAACTCCTGCTCGAGTACAGAACTTCGGGTATAAAGCTTTGAGTATTTCTAGATCTTCGAGTATAGCTTGGACTTCAAGTACAGCTTGGACTTCGAGTACAG
This sequence comes from Mikania micrantha, assembly GCA_009363875.1. Taxonomy (NCBI): domain Eukaryota; kingdom Viridiplantae; phylum Streptophyta; class Magnoliopsida; order Asterales; family Asteraceae; genus Mikania; species Mikania micrantha. The sequence continues at coordinate 109,191,986 of CM018693.1, read as the reverse complement.
CCTGGATTTCGTGTATTGCTTGGAATTCGAACACTTGAGGATTCAAGAACACCAGGGACTCTGGGAACTTGTTAATTTCGAGAACCAGGACTTAGAAATTTTTCTGATCATCATGGCATATAAGAATCTTACCAAGTTATCCAACTTGCTAAATTTGGATAATAAGATAGGCACTGGAACTAAAGCCACCGAGTCTTGTGTCAGGAAACAACTTCCAAGATCGACTGAAAGTTCAGATTCCAGTCTTTCATCAAGTACACAGATCCCAAGCTATGTAGATCGATAGAGGAAGGGCCTTATGTGCCGATGTACCTTAGTGAGTTGAATGAGCTAATTCCCAAAGATCCAGAGTTATACACTGAGAACAACATCCTATTGAAGGAAAATGATGACAAGACGTATGCCTCAATTACTATGGCGTTGTCTACTGATGTGGCTCATGGGTTTAAGGAGCACCAGAACGCCAAAAAAACTTTGAGATGCATTAGTGGAACGCTTCGAAGGGAATGAGGATATGAGGGAACATCACAAAGACATGCTGGAACAACGGTTCAACATGTTTAATCATATCAAGGGTGTGTCCTTAGTAGCCCAACTCAACCGATTCACTCACCTCATGACAGAGATGACAAGTGCTGAGATAGAGATGTCAAAGGGAGAAGTCAACAAGAAACTCTTGAATTCACTGCCGTACAACTGGAACTCCAACTGCACAACAATCAAGAGGACAAAAGACATGTAGAAGACTACTCTCAGTGAGTTGATCTCAATCATCAAATCATATGACATGGATGAAAAGCAGAGAGAACTTAATCATGCCAGTTCCATGGGAATTATTCCTGCTTTTGAGAATGCTGCTCTTTTATATGCCATCAATTATCAAGCCTCTGGTTCTCATGATTACCAGACTTCATCATCTCAGTCTGCTCCTTTCGAGAGTGCATTCATCTTATCTGGGCAAGCCAGTTTAGTGCCCAAGATCAGCCCTAAGAGTGAAGAGAATCTGCTACTATTCAAGGGGTTTATGAATAGTTATAATGCATTCATTGCTGGAGAATTGGCACCGGCCAATCTTACTCAAGACAATTTGGAGCAGATCAACCCAGCTGATGTTTAAGAAATGGATATCTCATGGTAGATGGCCATGGCGGTTTTTCGGGCGAAGAAGTTCATCAAGAAGTATGGCAGGAACATTTTTGGGAACAACCCAGGAAGGAAGCTGGGATTCAACAAGTCAAAGCTCAGGTGCTACAACTGTGACCAGCCGGGTCACTTTGCTCGGGAATATAAGCTGCCCAAGGTTGTGAAAGAGGCAGACAAGAAGCCTGAAGAGAAGGCTGGATCTGGAGCTGGAGCTAGCACATCCAAGGCACTGGTTACACAAGAAACTGACTCTTATGACTGGAATGACTAGGTGCAAGAGCTGGAGATGACTTTGAGCCATGCGTTCATGGCTGAGGTGGACGACAAACGCAATGAGGTAATAGAAAATCTCTGCTCTACTTCTTGCATTGAAAAGGTTTTCAAATACCGCTCTCACAATGAGGACTTAATCAAGGAAGTCACCAAACTTAAATCTTTTAACTCTGAATTTCTCAAAAATGAAGAACTTTTCAAAAAGAAACTTGACACTGAAAGGCGTGATATTTTACAATTAAAAGAACTTTTAAGTGACAAGGAGTCTATCTATCGGGACGCCAGGCGTCGGATAGATGAAATCTCCTCAGACTTAGAACAAGGTAAGACACAGTTTTCCGAAGCTAAAATCAATGCTGATAAATAGGAATATTCAAGTACTGTGGTGGCTAACATGATTGATGTTCAGAAAGGAGAAATGAGAAAATTGGGCTTGGTTTTACTGAGGTGAAACCTCCATTTAACCATAACTACTCCATCATGCCCAATATCAACACATCTGTTGATAATCCGCTGTCGAAGTCAGACGGAAGGTTTGAGTTCACCACTAGTTCTAACAAACCAGTGCCTCTTACAACAGATCATGTCTTGACTGACCTTTATGATTCTGATAGTTCTGAGGTTTGTGCAGAAACTTTGAGTGTTTCAAGTTCAAGGGAGAAGAAGGAAGAAAGAAGTGCTAGAGGGAGCTGTTCAACTTCACATATCAAATCACATTTTGTTCCAATAGTTGATTTTGTTGGAAGATATGAATGAATCAAAATTAAACCAAATGACATGATCAAAAATTTTAAGACTAAGTTTGTTAAAAATGATGAGATGTTAAAAACAAAATTGTCTTAGAATCATACTCTTCTCCTTTGACTAAGCATGTAAATCAAGCTCATTTCACAGTCACTCCTGAGGCAGGTACAAAGTTAAACCCTAACTCTGAACCTTATGTTCCAACTAGGTCATTTGACAAGCCTCCACAAGTTCTATCTCTGGTTTGAATGACTGTGATGTAAAGCCATTTGACCCAATGGAGTTTCATGTCAAGGTATGCTGCTATGCGTGTGGAAGATCAGGCCACATCGCTAGACACTATCTGCACCGACCTACTGAATTCTTTTATGGGAAGAATCAGAAGGTCACACCCAAGGCTAAACCTGCTAAAAGACAAATGAGGACTGACCAATCCTCCAAGCCTAGGGTGAAACCTCAGAAGATGACACAAGATCATCTCACTACCAAAAGGGCCAAACCAACAAAACAAAATCAATCTGGTCTGCATAAACAAAATTCAAAGGTTTCCAAATCTAAAAGGAAACCAAAGTGGAAAAATAAGCCACATCTGAAACCTCAATTAAAACCAATTGATCATGGCAGTGGTGTCAGGCCCACTAATGCCAGGGCCAAATTAGACAAGCCCAAGGGCAATATTAAAAAAGGGCCCAAAGTTCCACGAGTACCTAAATCTGTTATGATCTGGGTACCCGTTTCACATTAAATGTCTCTGTATTATGCAGGGACGACCGAATAAGCTGAAGAATGTTTGGTACATGGATAGTGGTTGTTCCATGCATATGACTGGAGATTTTTCTCAGTTGCATGAAGTCACACCATTTAATGGAAGACACGTCTCGTTTGCTGTATACAAAGGTGGGAAAATCAGCATGAAGGGCACGGTTACTAATGGAACTCTAAGTTTTGAAGATGTGTACTACGTTGAAGAACTCAACCACAGCTTGTAGATTGTTTCTCAGATCTATGACAAGATTTTTTCAACACACTTCACAAACAAAGAGTGTCTTTTCTTAAAGCCCGGATTTGTCGTACCGGAGAAATGTATCTTGATATAGACTCCGAGAATCAACAATGCCTATATCATCAATACGAATTATGATTCATACATTGAAAACACCTGCTTGTTTTATAAGACATCGGAGACTGAATGTTTGCTATGGCATCGCCGACTGGGTCATGCCAATTTGAAGAATCTTAACCGACTAGCTAAGGGACATCATGTCATTGGCCTAACTTCTGAGGACTTCTCCTTAATTGATTTTGGTAGTTGCAACTTAGACAGGAAGTCAACCACAGGTGGATGTCAGTACTTAGGAGATCGCCTCGTTTCGTGGGAATGCAAGAAACAGACAACCATGTCAACCTCCATTGCAGAAGCTGAGTATGTCGCAGCCTCCAGTTGTTGTTCTCAGGTTATCTGGATGCAATAACATCTTCTCGATTACGATTTGAACTTTCTTGACTCTCCTATATATTGTGATAATGAAGCCGCTCTACAGATCGTCAAGAATCCAGTACAACACTCCAAAATGAAACATATTTACATCCGGATTCATTTTATTCGCGACTGTTTTGAACAGAAGTTGATTCATCTTGAAAAGGTCGACGCAGATGACAATCTGGCGAATCTTTTCACAAAACCGTTCGACACATCTCGATTCCACCATTTGCTTTCCTCTCTCAAACTAATAAGTTTTGCTTAAAACAATTTTTGTAAATACTTTAAAATTTGTGTTTTGTTTTATTTTTACGTTTAGATCACAAATTTAGGGGGGGAATATTTACAAAAACAACAAAAGGATTTTCGGTTTTTCAGTCTATTTACAAAAACAACAAAAAGATTTTTGGTTATTGAGTCAGTTTAAGATGACCTACAAGTTTAGGGGAAGTGAAATTCAAGAAAACAACAAAAAGATTTTGCCTTTTAAAAAATTTAAGGAAAATACAAAAATATTTTATTTGAACGGTCAGGTGAAGTGGTTAATTGGGAAGTGAAATGATTTCTGACACTAAGAAAATTCACTACTGAAACATAATTTCTAAAGAATCACAACTTTAGATGACTATATATCACTAAGAAATTAAAGCACGTTTTCCTAATAAGAAGATTGGACATGATCACTCAAAATATTAAAAATATGTAGATAAGTGAGAAGTACTGGAAAATCAGATAACCGGAAGGATGCAACAACTATTTGACTTTCTATATAAATCTTTAAGTCAAAACAAGATTGTGTTTCGATAAACTTGAAATCGTTTTGAGAAAACTTGGGTATTTTCTATGTTTTGTGCAAACAAAGAGCGGGAAATACTTACTGAAGTATCCTTTGTTTTGCGTAATCAAAGACCTAGATGTGTGATGTTAAGGCCAATGTGTCTGCAGATCAGTAAAATAAAAGATGCCAATGAGCACAAAGATGATAGAACCCTTCTTGTTCTTGATTCTAATCTGATAGATCTGTTCTTTTCTCTTTTCACCTTAAACCTTATCAAAGCGTTTTAAGTTCATTGAAACACAATTAAATTTTAAAACAAAAGATTTCGCAAAATTGATGGTTGCATATTAATCTGGTTTAATTGTCTAATTGCCCATAAACTTCCCAAAAGGATTTTTAGAAAAACCGTTAGAAAATTTTTGATCATAAGTCTTGTTTTTGAATTATGGATAAACGAGTGGAAATCTTTGGTGGGTATAAGTATTTTAAGGTTGGGTTTATATAAAGAAATTATGTCAAGGTGGTCAAATTTCTGACACAAATTTGATCCCACAAAATTGACCCGACTCAACTTTGAACTCATCCAAAGTTCTTAAATTTATTTTATTTTATTTTTATTTTATTATATTTTATTTTATTTTATTAAGTTAAGTTAGAAAATTTGAAAAATCGGTATTCAAAAATGGGTATTCGAAATCAGGTGCTAGAAATATGGTACACAATTTCGAGTACACGAAATTGTGTACTCGAAATCTGCCTATATATACTTCGAGAAATCATATTTCGAGTACCATAATCGATTATTAGTTCCCGATTTCTCTATCTAGGTGATCCGAACATCTGGACTTGATTTCAAAATTCTGCTCCGACCACCTTGTAGATCACACTTAGACGAACCTAGGTATAGATTTTGGTAGAATTTTGACCGTTAAATAAACAGTTATTGAACAAAAATGAACTTCGAGTACTTTAGTTCGTTAACAGAGGGAATCTTGGTCAAACCACCTTGAAAATACTCAAAATTGGAAACCGATCTTTTAGTATGTTGGTCGCCTCCTATTTCTGAGCATTTCGAGTACAATTTGGAGTTATAAGGAGCAAAATTGAAGGAGATATGAAGGTTTTTCTGTATTCGAAATTTGAATTTCGAATACACCTTTACGAGAACAGATTTTCGTGTACACGTTTTCGATAACCAATTTTCGTGTTCATGATTTCGAGAACAAAATTTCGAATACAGATCTACTTTCGTGTACTCCCTAAATTTCGTGAACTCGTTGGATTTCGAACACTTAGATTTTCGTGAACTCCTTGTTTTCGTGAACTCCAATTTGACTCTCTGATTTGACTTGATCCTTTTGACTTGGGCTGGAACTTGGACTTTTAGTTTTGACTTGACCTTTGACTTTTGACTTTAATTTTTATTTTAACTTTAACTTTTAATTTATTTTATCTTTAACTAACTTGGCTCGTTTTTGTTTCAAATGGCTGAGTTACAGTTTGTACCTGACATGTCGGCTTATCTGGGCAATCCACCGGAGAATCATGCTATGTTCAAGAGTATGGTGGACGGACTTATTCACTCACCGGTCAACTATGATATCATGTAGCATCCACTTATCATCTCCTCATTCATCTATGACTTATTGAACTCCATCACAGAAAGGACTGACGCCAATGGTAACGTAAGCTTGATTGGGAAGATTCAAGAACAACCCGTGATCATTACAGAGCAGATCATCAGGGAGTGCCTTCAGTTTGGTGACAAAGCTACAGATCCCGTTGAGCTAGATCAAGAGTTGATACATAGCACAATGTTCAGAATGGGACAAGAGGGTCTTTACCCTCCGACAAAAAAGAAGCTGCTTCACCCGTACTTGAGATATTCTAAACCAAACTCTCAGTTCTTGTCTGGTGGCAATTGCATTCGGACTTGAGTTTAACTACTCAAGGATGATTTTTCGAGACATGCATGCCAATATCAAGGGGAAAGGAAGGAGAGATTCTTGGCATTCCTCATATTCATCCAAACCATCATCAACAAGCGACATCAGAATCTCATCCCAACTGTCGGAAGTCTGGGAATCAAGAGGATGAAGGAAGATATCTTCTCCTATATGATCATGAACAAAAGGGAAAGAAGCAGTATGTTGGAGCTCGCCCTCTGGAGAAGTTTGGGAGATTAAATATAGGATTGGATGAGGAAGCTGAGGAACTGGGTACTCCAACTGCTTTCGTCGCTGACGAACACGATCATCCTCCCGCAAGAACAACTGCTAATGTTGCAGATGAGCATGATCTTCCTCCTACAGGAACAAGTGCTGAAGCTGGTAAAGATACAGAGGATTCATCATCTGAGTCATCATCGTCATTAGGTGAAGAAGAAGTCATCAGAGAGCCCGAGCCTGTCATTCCACCACTCTCTATAGCAGAATGGGAAGAGGTCCAAGATGTTGATTATGTTCCCACTCTAGAGCCATCTCCAAAGAAGAAACGCCTAAAGATGATGTCTAAACGAGAATAGGACCGAAGGCTCAGGAAGAAGATTGTCGACACCTCAAACTCAGCCACCACCATCACCTCCACCTAAGCCTAACCCACACAACCAAAACCACCACCACCACCAAAGCCAAAGCCAGCCCCTCAACCTAAACCACCCATAAAACAAGCCGCATCCACCCAAACTACCATTCTACCACATACATCCACCACCACTAAAACCACCCAAACCAAACCACCATCTCCTCCACCTACACACATCTCACCTCCACATTCTGCAACTCCCATCCACTTCTCTCAACCACCACCATCACCACCCAAAGCCAAGAAAGACAAATGGCAAGGCACCACTACAAACACCATCACCTTACATGCCTGAGAAAGTGCCTGTTGACTTGGAGTTGCTGTAAGAGAGAGTGTTCCTCCTTGAACAATATTCAGCAACAAAAGACGGTGTGATCAAGAGCATGCAAGATGGGATGCTCAGGTTTGGTGATCTCATCAGCAAACATCAGAACTTTTTAGAGCTTCTCAAGAAAGAAAACGCATAACTGCGTAAGGATATTGATGTTCGTAAGGGAGTTAAGCCTGCGGGCACTGAAGAAAAGGATGATGATGATCAAGAAGATAAAGAGAAGGAATATGATGACAATGAGGATGATGGTAAAGATGATGAAAAGAACGACGACGACGACGACAAGCCTGCCAAGGATGATCAAGGCGATGATGATACAGGAAATCCATCCTCCTTAGAGAAGCCTCTGGATAATTATGATGAATTTTTTGAGGAACATCCTGAGAACTTCATGTTCGATGGATTTGGAGAAGAACTAAAGGATGCAGGTCTGGGAGACCTTTTTACTGATGTCACGATGGACTCAGTATTTGATGCAGTTTGTGCTCAGGAAAGGGAGGAGATTGCCGAGTCTTCTAAGGGAGCATCCGCGGAAGAAGAAACTGAAAACATTATACTTGGCAACGTCTCCACAGATCCCTATGTCAACTATTTGTATGCTCACAGATACGTCAACACTCAACGATAGGAATTCGCATCACTGGGCAAAATGATTGACAGTTGGTTCGACAAACAGAATGATTGGACTCCTGATCCTCCTGAAGTATAACAATCATGGATGGGTGAAGTACCAGCTGAACAAAACGATGTTACTGGGACCTCCGATGCTCATAGCTTATTTATCGTGAGTAATGAAAGATCAAACGTTACCTGCTGGATGTATGACAAAGATAAGAAGCTACATCTTGTGAAGAGGACGAATGGAAAGCTGGAGTACTTCAAAAGGCCACAACATTTCTGTTCGATGCCTAAGTTTGAGATCCGAAGCATCAACAACACCATGTTCTTCAACCCATCTAAGGATAGTGAGGCCGAACTGTTCGCCAAGTTTATCAAGGATTAGTGCGACAGAGACTTTCCTACCATGAAGACTACTAAAGGGAGAAGATTTGTCTCGACATGCATACTGGATCTGGTAAAGAAAGAACCATTGATATACTACAAGTATCCTCCACCAGCAACTGAGAAGGCAGTCCCTGTATCCACCAGAGTCCCCAACAACTCGCTGCAGAACTTTGACTTCTGGTACTTTGACGAGAAGACTCACGCAACTATTATTCTGGGAACAAAGGGTGACATAAACGACATAGATTCATTGGAAATTTTTTACATAAACATATATATACATAGGTATGTACAAGAAAACAATTTAAATAAATTAAAAGTAATTAAATATACATATACACATATGTATGATAACTTACTTATAATTAAAAGAAATACAAACGGAAATAAGTTATTTAAAGTTTATAATAAATCATATAAGATTTAGAAAATTATTTATAACAAATAAATTTTTATTATAAAATTTTAATAATCTATATGAAAAATACATATAAATATATATTAGTTACAAATTTTTGTTAACTTTATTCATAATTAAATAAATAATACAAATAAATATGCTTTAAAATTTTATAATTTTAAAATAACATTAATATAGTGTTTTTATGAAAATATAATCCATTTATATTGATTATGGATTTTAAATAAAAAGTCAACAATTACAAACAAGGTTAAATAAAAGTTTAGGGTAAAAATTGACAACAATTAAAGCTGAAATTAAAGAGGAGAAAGGGGAAGGACTTAAAATGTCAATACCCCAAGGTTCCTTTCATTCCTTACCCGATTACCCACCTCATCCGACCCAAGATCCAAACTCGACCCATCTCCAACCCAATTCAAAATCCCGTCGATTCCAGCTGGATTACAGCCAATCAAACTCGATATGTCAAGTATTCTAGCCGTGTAAATGATTCAAATCATTGATTTCATCTATCGTTCAATATTAATGCATAAATCCTTTCCTAAAAACCAAGAACCACGACTCTAAATTCAAAAGCGGTCCAAAACACTATAAAAACTCAATTAAACCTAAACACTAACATATTGAAGCATACCGAACACATCTGTGCTAACCAAAACAATTCAAGAATCGAAATAATCAAGAACAAGAGTTGGAAACATTGGTCGTTCATATCTCATCTCGGTAACTCGAAATCTATTCGAACGAAACTCAAGGTACACTTTCTATACCTCATTCGAATCGTTTTTCTATCTAGAACAAAAGCCCCATGCTTCGGACATCAATCGGGCTCCATAACTCGAGAATTATATCAAGGAAAAATTAGGGCTCGTTCGATTGATGATCTAATTTGGGGATTCGAACGGGATATATGTTAAAAGCATTAGTTTCGGAGTTCTGTGCAAGCAGAGCTCCAGATCAACTGGTAGCACTCCGTCATTTAACCGGAAAGGTCGCGTGTTTGAATCTTATAACCGGGTTAAAAACCAGTTTTGCTCCATTTTTTTTATTTAAAACCTATTTTAAAATTCTATTTTCAAAGAAAATTTTTTATAAATATAATATTATTCTGTAAATATATATATATATATATATATATATATATATATATATTCTGTATAAAAAATGTTATATAATTAATTTTTATATAAATGATTAATAATTATAACTTTTTATCTCATTTATTCATTTATTTATTTATTCTTACTTATTTATTCATTTACATAATAGTAATAATAATAAAATAACTTAATAGTTTTATGTGAAATTAATAAATGTTATAAACATAATATTTACAAATGTTTTAATCATAATATGTGATTAATTTTTATTAACTTATGTTATATATACATTTTTATAAAAGACAAGTTGGCATTCAAATAATTTTTTTTTAAATATTTTATTTCAAGTTTTTATAACTTATTTTCTTATAGTTAATAAATTGAATAATTGTTGATAAATTATTTTAAATAGTTATTTAATATTAAATATAATTAGAAATGTGAAACAAGAACTTTAATAGTTTTTGTTTAAACATATATTAATTAAATTCTAAACTTTTAAATAAATACTTTAAATCAAAATTTGTAAGTTAAACATTTCATAACATCATCATTGTTTTCATTTAAATCATAATAAATTTGTATGTATTTATTCAAAACAAATCGAACCCGTTGATCCATTTAGACTTAGAAAATCCATAGAAAGCCATAGCTATTTTAACATATGCCAATTGAACTATTTAGGTGAACATTGATTTTGTGTTGGACATTATTTGAACCATTCCTTGAACAACTATTGCAAAGACTATTTCACATACTAAGGTGAGTCTTCATAGCCCCTCTTTTACTGTTTTTGATTTAGGGGTGAAACATGCAACTTATTTATTACATTTACTTGTGAACTTAGCTAATGGCCTTATAGTTAGTGAACTTTAGCTAAGCATAGGTATTGATCACACCCATTTTAGTGACTATGATAGATCTATTGGACCGACCATCCCACCGTTGTTTGATTTACCCTTCGGGGGAGGACCGTGGTGATAGTTTACTACTTAAGCATTGATATGCTAAACATAGGTCAAACATCATTTGTTAGCATTAGTTGATGTGCTTTACTTGCTAGTTCATTTTGACTACGTTCATTATGTTTAGAGTTCACATAAGACATTATCTATAACATTTTATTAAACCTTTTTATGTGAGTGTTCAAACCTATGAAACTCACCAACTCTTTGTAGTTAACACTTGATTTTAACATGTTTCAGGTGGAAATGGAAACTTGCATTCATATGAGATTGGACTTAGTTTTATTTTGTTTTGAATTATATATTTGAATTTGAAGTGATGTAATAGTTAGGTTTGAATTTATTTGACTATGTAATGAATGATTGAATTTATAATTGCATTGAATGATTATTTTTGATTATTTACAACTTTATACCCTAAGCTATGAACAATCTACACTTAGTGTCACCCCGATGTTTCAGCCATCGGTCAGGGTGTTACACGACATCCATATGGTTTTGTCGTGGGTCCACCACATGTTGGCTTAGTAAATTTTAGAGTGTGTTATGTCGGGTCAAGTGGCTTGAAGGTAGAGTAATCTACCAATGAGACGCCGATAGTGACTAGCAACAACTTGTTCTTCTTCTTCCCCTTGCCAAGTTTCAAGTTTTGTTCCATGAGTATTGGGCTAGGAAGGCAACCAAGCATTCTAGTATCCTCAAGAATATCAAGAATGTATTTTCTTTGACTAAGCACCATACCAACCTCCGTTCTTGTTACTTCAATACCCAAGAAGCATTTAAGAATGTCAAGGTCTTTAATATTAAACCTTAAATTTAGAAAGGCCTTCATTTCTTTGATTATATTAGCATCATTTCCCACTATAATAACATCGTCCATATAAATTAAAACAGAAACATAAATTCCTTTGGCTTTGGATATGAACAATGAGTGATCCGCCTTGGATTGTCTAAAACCACTCTCTAGTAACGCCGATGTAAACTTTTGATACCAATTTCTTGAGGCTTGTTTTAGGTTGTATAGAGACTTATTTAGCTAGCACACTTTGTCACCCTTTTCCATCTCAAAACCTTGAGGAATCTTCATGTAAACTTCTTCATGCAAGTCTCCATGTAGTAAGGCGTTGTTTACGTCAAGCTGATGTATTAACCAGTTTCTTTTAACTGCAATAGCCAAGATAGTTAGAACGGTTAACAACTTGGCAACCGGTGCAAATGTATCATGAAAATAGATGCGTTCCACTTGTGTAAAACCCTTGGCCACTAGGTGTGCCTTGTATCTCTCAATGTCACCATTCGGCTTATATTTTGCTTTGTATACCCATTTCGAGTCTATGGTTTTCTTACCTTCAGGTAGCTCTTCAAAGAGTCCATGTTCCATTAGACTCAAGAGCTTGTATTTCTCGTGTCATGGCGTTCCTCCATATCTCAGCCTGCACCGCTTGTTTAAATGTTTTGGGCTCATGATTTTTGTCAATGGCCAAAAAGAACGCTTTGTGAGAATTAGAAAATTACTGTCGAAAAGCCTTGGTTGGAGGAGGTAATGCATGGCAAGCGATGGTGGGAGTGTGACATCATATTCATCGAGTCTTTTTGATCTAACTTTTTCTCTTTTTTTGCTGGTAATCGACTCAAACTCTGGCTCCATGATTGGTTCAGCTTCTTCGGTATCAGGGTTTTCTTTGCTGCCACATGTTTCTTTTTTTGCATCACATCTATCTATTCATGCATGTCAAAATGGCCATCATGATCTATCCCACGCACATCTTCATGGATATCAATTGTTTTCGTTTCTTCATTTCGATTGCCCCCTTGGTCACTATTGTCTTCATAGTACCGTTGTGGAAAACTAAATACCTCATGATCTTCATCCATCTTGTGTTTTTTGTTTGAAGCATATGGAAAAGCGTTTTCAAAGAAAATTACGTCTCCTGAGACAATGATCTTTTTTTTATCAAAAACTTTTTAGCCTTTTGTTCCAATTGGATACCCTAAAAACAAACCCGGTTTCCTCCTTTTCTCAAATTTGTCTCCATTTGTTTCTGTGTTCCGGAAGTAAACAAGATACCCAAACACTTTCATTTGTTTATAATCAGGTTTCTCATTATAAATAATTTCAAAATGCGTTTTGTTGTTTATCATTTTGGAGGGTAAGCTATTGATGATGTACGCAGCAGTCAAAACAAATCCCCCCCCCCCCAAAAAAAAAGGTGACAGTAACTTGGATTCAAATCTAAGGGAAATGGCCACTTCGAGAAGGTGTAGATGTTTTCTCTCCACGACACCATTTTGCTGGGTTGTATGTGGGCATGTAGTTTCAAGCAAAATTCCACTTTCGGTGTTAAAATTTTTCATGCGGTTAAAAGTAAACTCATCACCATTATCACACACCATTATCACATTGAATGTGTTTGACGGTTTTTTTCAAATTGGGTTTTTTACAAACTTGTGAAATGCTATTAGGCTATCACTTGCCTCGTTTTTATGCCTTAAAAGAAAAAACCAAACAGCACGACTTTAGTCGTCCACTATAGTGCACGAGTAAGTAAAGGTGTTATGTATTTTCCCCATATGTCAGAATGCAAGAGTTCAAAACAAGCATTTGTTTTAATGGAACTTATAGGAAAAGGTAATCTTGTATGTTTTTCTATAACACAAGAATAAAAAAAACACACTACTCTTTGAAGGGAAATTAATAAAATCAAAACGATATAGTTTATCACGTGAAGCGTGTCCTAACCGTTTATTGTAAACATCCAAACTAGTTGCCATTGCTCTTCTCTCACTTACCACCATATCCACCTCATAGAGACTATTTTTGCACTCATTCCATTCCAATCAATCTCTTCATGCTCAAGTCCTACATGACACAATAAGTGGGGAAAAAGGTAACAGCACATCCCAAATCTTTTGATAATCGACTGACAGATAAAATATTACATGTGAACTTTGGAACATGCAATACATTTGTGATTCCCATCCCATTCATTGGGGTACAAGTACTTTTTCCTTCAACACGAATAAGAGATCCATTTGGTATAGAAATAGGCATCTCGTTGGATGCCTTCACTTGATTATCAAACCAATATATCATGTGGGTTATGTGTACTGAAGCTCCTAAATCAACAAGCCACTTCTTATCGTGTTCGAGTCTTCCTGCCACATGAGTTGTGGGATGAGTCTCTCCCAAGTCATTTGCAAAGAACATATTTAAAAATTTCCGGTATTGGTCGCTACTCAGTCTTGGAATAGGACTTTATCCACCTTCGCTACTTCGTGATGAATCGACGCTGATGGCAATGCCATTGGATTTGTTGTTTTGTTTCTGAGACATGTCGATGATGACAATGTTTTATTTTTAGGGTTTGGATTTGAGCGGAACTAGAACCTGGCTTTGATACCATATTAGAAATGGTATTCCATCAGTTGGGTTTTCATTACTCAAGGCTATAAAGAAACAAGGAATATAAATACAAAACAAAAAAAAACAAAGAAAACATATAAGACAATACATGATTAAAGGAAAAAAAATAATTAAGGGAATTGTGTCTTTCCATAAGGCACACCATGTAAACGGGTTAATTCCTTCTAAAAATAGCTTATAAAAATTGGATCACAATCAGATACAATACTTAAGCCACATTAGTTGTTGTGAAAGGATGAGATAGAGTAATGAAGTGGGCATATACTTTGTTAACCGATCCACAATTGCGAAAATTGTATCCATTCCATTAGACTTTGGTAATCCTCCAATAAAATCCATAGAAATATCTGTACAAATATGATTAGGTATAGCTAAAGGCTATAAAGGACCTGGCTGAGCTATATTTTCATGCTTGGCTCTCTGACAAACCTCACAATTCCTGATATATATACGGACATCTCACTACTATGAAAAAAATTTCCGACACTTACTTGCGTCGCAAATGCATAGGAAACTTTTTATTTTGGCACATTTCTGATGAAATTTTTTTGTAGGAAAAAGTCTCATAAGAAAAACTATATGACACATTTCCAATACATTTGCGACAGAAAAAAATGTAGAAACTTCCGACGCTTATTTTTTATAAAATTTATTTTTCTGTTTTTTCTAACCTTGCGACACATTTATGACAAACGTGTTAAAATATTAGCGACGTGTTTGCGACACATTTGCGACACAAGTTATTTTCCTGTTTTTCTAATGTTGCGACACATTTATGACAAATGAGTTTAATCATTAGCGACGATTCGTTATGCAAATTAAAAAATTCAAAATTTTAAAAAAATAAAATAGATTAAATTTTTTTTCTGCTGAAATAAATCAAAAAATATCCCAGAACCTCTTTTACAAACCAAACTCAAAACTAGCATAATTCAAACATATTATCTTGTAACGACCCATTTTGGGTAAATATTATAAAACTAACATAATTAGTGTAGAATTATATTTTATTTTTGTTTGATGGGTTTTTAATAAATATTTGTTAATTATAACTAACTGGTGGGTGTTAACTAATTTAACTAAGTTAGTTACAAACTAGTTAACTTTAACTAGTAATAGAAGAACCAAAGGTGTAATTAGCTAAAAATTTTAAAATGGGGAGTTAAAGGTTTTTACTTGGTCAAAATTACACATTCTATATGTGTATGTGTGGGGGTGTCGACGAGCAGAGGAGAGATAGAAGAAAACCTTCAATCTCCAAAATTGAGGCTTCGAATCTGCAAGAATTGTTCATACAATCAAAGATTGGAGTTCCTCTTACATCATATAACATCTAGGCAAGTGATTTTGTATGTTTTGGTGTAAATTTTTGTGGGTCTCATATAGGGTATGAGTAGGATGTGGTGAAATCCAAAATTTGGGGGTTTAGTTGGTGTTATAAGTTGTTAATCATAATGCATATCATCTAAGAACTAGTTTTTAATCTTTCTTTGGAGATTTGAGTAAGTTTATAAACATGGATTTTTATGGTTCATGAGGAAGATGAACTAGAAATGTTGAAATGGGTATTTGGTGGTAGTTTATATGATAATATGATGATTGATAACACTTGAAAGTAATGAAATTGGTGAATGAAGTTGATTATGAATTTAGCATAAAAAGGGGTATTGGTGAAGTTTAAAACATGTTAGTTATATGATGGTAAATCCATGCATATGAGGTGTTTGATGAAATGCCAATTAAGGTGTTTAACTTAAAACTAAGTTTTAAGTTTATGGTGATATGGAATATGCATGTATAAAATCAAAAACGGTGAACTGGTACGAATGTGGGTCAATTGGATAAAAAAAATAAATTGAAATGCTGATAATAGGTCAAGTAGGTGTAATTTGACTAGTTGTAGTCAGCTCTATTGTTAAACCTAATAGTTGTGATGATAGGAAGCACTAGTGGAGTCAAATGACCAAGTATGGAGATTTTTAAAGTAACACATCGAGGCGAGGTAAGACATCCAACTCATATGATTAACATATGCAATGGTGTATATGTATATGTGTAACTATGAGTATTTGAGATGTATGTAAAACATACATTTGGTAATGATCTTTGATGAATTGATGTTATATGCTTGGTATTTGTTAAGGATAGGCAATAGTAGAAACATTGCTTATCTATGTATGAATTGTAGTTGTGTCACATATGGTGTGAAACTTTTGGAGAAATCACAAGTGGTGTAAAATTGTCAATGTTAGTCGGAGTTTACATTAGGGAATGAATCACAAGTGGTGTGATCATTAAATAGGTTGATTCACAGGTGGTGTGAACCTCCTAAATTGGTGAACTAAAGTTCAGTAAATCACAAGTGGTTTGATTGCCTAACTTGAAGAATCCTAGGTGTGATAGCATGTTTTTGGTTACTTGGATGAAAACTACCCGTTAATAAATCTTTTTTGTTTACGCGTAATTCACCCACCTATTATACTTGATATGATTAAATGATGTTATGCACATATATGTATATATGTATGTGGAATATAGCGTTTAATTTGGTGGTTTTATATTCTAACACTTTAATTGTGTTTTAAGGTGCTTATGGATATAAATTTCATGTGTTGAAATATTTGTTTTATTTGAACAAATGGGAATTGTCACACCCTCGCTAATGGTGGAATTGCAAGGATGTAACGAAACTGAGTATCTTGAACACATGGTGTATAAAGAGAATTGTAGTCATGCATTACCATACAAAATCATGTCCACAAAATGAGATAGTTTCTAATACAAGACTGAAGATTCAAACTCATATAGCCTAATATCATTTAGGTAATATAATTAAATCTTCAATTGTATTCAAAAGAGCCTGTTTAATTCTTCCTGCACTTGCTAACTTCTAATTCCCTAAAATGCATGTTAAATTGAAAAGTCAACAAAATTGTTGGTGAGTTCGTAGGTTTTACGACTCGATAAAGTAGTGAAAGAAATATTGTTCATAATATATAAAAACACAAGGTCTTGAAGCAATTGACACAAGTTCACAACCACCTACTGACTTCTTGCATACCCTTTCTTGCTAATGTCTTATGACAAAACAATAGTTCTTGTTGGAAATATACCATTCATAAACTATGGAATTATGGTTGGTGAAACCAAATCATTAATGGAGGTTTGTCAAACCCCGCTAGTACTAACTCATATTAATCCTTTGGCTAAACATTGTGAGTTAAACGGTTGTGTAGGGAGTAGGGCTATTTAAGTGATAAATTCGTGTCTTATGCAACAATGTCATAACCATGTGCAAATTTTTGTAATAAATTAATTTTGTAACATGCATGACACCCCAAAAGTTAAAATAGCATTAAAAAGGGGCTACGAAAAGTCACTGTTCAAGTGATGAGATTGGATTCTTGATTTCTTGAGTTGAGGAATGCCGTCCTATGTAAGCCCTACAATATAGTAGGTTGATAGGGTCAATGGACCATCCATAATCTAGTCGGTGGGTTCCGAATTTTAGTACCATTCTTTGAAATTTTGTCTAACTTAAATTATGTAGTATCAATTTGTTTATTTCTTTGTAATATCATATGTATATGGTTCATGATGGTTTTTCCCAACCCTTATGTCCATTATTTTGTTTATAACCTTTTTACTACCACCTTGGTTTGTCGATCCTTAGTATACATTATTTGCCTTAGGTTATACATTTGTATGGTTTTATATTTCCTTAACAGAAGGTTGTACTTGGTTTAGAATTGGGTATTTATTGGTGTGGATACGTTTACTTTATGATTCCACATTATTTTTATACTTGTACATATGTGCGCATATATATATATATATACCTATTTGTGTGTATAGGTTCGAACACAAGTACTTGTTTATTTGAATATTTGTAATCACCTAGGTTTCTTACATTCTTGTTCTAAAAATAGACCTGTTCACGCATATATAGTTTGGAAAATGATGACTTTTACTCATTATGGTTGGGTTATCTAGAACATTTGTTAGAAAATATGCCATACTTGTTTAAGTAATTTTTAACCTATTTCGTTCAGTTCACTTAGTTAAGTTTGGTATGATTTTTACATATGCATGGCTAAGTAATATGTCATGCAAATTTTAGAAGCTTGTATGTTGTTTGTACACGCCCCCGATTACCATCCTTATAACCTTTGTTTTTGACATTTCTTCCTACTGGTACTTCTACACCTTGAGTCACAAGTCCAACATATGTGTGCATGGGTTCATACAAGTGTGGAATATGGTTCGTTGGTTAATTCTGAGTTAGGATACACGTACACAATGAGTCTTATGTTTACAGGTTATGTTATGGCCAGCTAAGAGTTGATAGAAAGTTTGTGGTGATGTTTTTGAAACTCTTGGGTTAAATGTTGAGCTTTTCGATTATCTTGTTACTGAATGTTCAGAACTAATGTAGATTTACAATAATGATTCTAAGGTTCTTGAACTCATACCTTAAGTAAGCAAGGAACGGTGGTTGAGCTTCTTGAGTGTACCGCTGCTCGTCGGATGTTGTTGCTGCTAAACAAGTTGCTAATTATACACTGATGCTGCTGTCTGGGTGGGTAACCTTCGGTTGAGAGCTGCTGGTCGTGAGCTGTTCGACTAAAGGCTTCTTGGTGGCCGAGAATGGTTGGTTATTTGGAAAAGGCAGTTCTTCTGAAAATAAGATAGAAAGAAAAGATGTTGGTGTAAATTTTCCTGAAGTTTCTTGTGGTATTTATTGGGGAGGAAGTGTTGTCTTGTTGTGGTTGTTTTGAACCGTGGATAGCTGAAGAAAGGGAGGAAAATGGGTTCTTTCTTATTGGATTTGATAGAAAGGGCTGCATAGTACCAGATGGGATATCTTAGGTTGAGGGTGGCTGGTAGTATAGGTGTGTTGGCAGCTTATTGTGGTGAATTGGGGGCTGCCAAATCTTTCACAATAGGTGAAGTATGGTCTTAGGTATCTTTAGGTACTATGAGAGGGTCATATGGGTTTATAGTTGAGATGATGGTTCTTAATTTCACTTGAATTCATTTGGTTGAAGAGTGATCGGTAGTTTGGTGATTAGTGAGTTTAAACTATTGTTTCCTATATCCTTTGTTTGCTTATTAGAGCCGATTAGTTAAGGCAAGGGGAGACAAAGTTTTTTTATTGTCTTCCTATAGTGTGTTACGATCTTATTTACTCATCACAAATAATAAGGGAGGGCTGTTACAGTTTGAACGATTGGTGAGCAGCCGAGTGGGGGTCGTTAGGTATGGTTCATGGCAGTTGACTAGAATAAGAAAGCAACAAGTGGGTTGGTTAACGTTATATGAAGTGTATGGGTTTATAAGGGTCTTGTTCATGTAGTTTGAAAGTTTTAAGGATGAGTTGGTAATGTTTTAGAGTATTTGGCTTTCTAAGTGTTTGAATTCATCCGGTTGATGCCACAACCTTGTACTATCATATTTGTACGTATTCATATAATGTGCTTATATTTGTTTAAATCTTGTTTCGATCCATTAACGTTTTAAGTTTCCTTTTGATCTCTTTGATCATCGTAAGAGTAAATGCAAGTGTTTGCTAATATTAAGTGTCGAATAATTGAAATACCTGTTTAGACACCGGATGTTACAAGAATCCTTGGGTGGAAAGGAAGTCTCATTTGGTTTGGGTGAAAGTGGTGTTGTTAATGGGTTTAGGTGAAAACGACACGTTTAACAAATCACTTGATGTTAAACGTAATGATATTACCAAATTATGTATGGAAGTTGGTAGTTATGTTTCAAAGGTGTTATGGGATGTACTTGGGAATAACGTAAGGGTTATAACGATCTGGGGTACTAACAAGGGAGAAAAATGATAAAATTTACATTTTCTGCATGCAGGTGAGCGTAAGCTACGCGCTTGTTATAGCCTACGCTGGGGGATTTTTGTTCAGGAGGCAGTAGCGTAAGGCCAGGTCGAAAGCTACGGTTGGGGGTGTCCAAAATTGCCCATTTTGGAGTATAATCACGTTTTGGGATCTAATAACCTTCCATTATGAACCAAAAAGTATACATAGGTGATGGGTTCGGTTATTTTGTGTGTCTAAAATTTTTCATTTAATTTGAAAAATCTGGGACCCAACTCTGAGGGTGTTTTAAAAATACGTGTTATGCGTGTGTGGGTTTTGGGGCTTACATATCCAAACCAACATATGCAAAAACCAAATTTGTAAAGTGTATGCTACAAAGCTAACATAATTCTATATAATGTCTAACATAGTCTAATAGAGTTTCCAACAATCACTAATTATCATGAAGAGTAAACTTCTTCATGAATTCATACATTTTTCTCATATGTTCTTCCAACTCTTCCCATGCTTTCGTTCGATTTGCAATCGGGCTTCCAAATCTTGCAACTACGTATTGGTTAAAATATACACAACGACGACAATGTGTGACAACCAATACTGAATTGACAGGTAAAGTACAATAGATTATGTGTAACGACTTTAACTACAACATTTATATGTATTCAAATTTCAAATTATTCAAACCAATGTGTAAGAACAGTTCTTACGAAAAAATGTATGCTAAACACAACAGTTGTAATATAGATTCTCTATTAACGAGGATCAGACGACTCACAACGCAATAAGTAAGACAGTGATATGGAAAACCATAAACGTTGGTGAGAATACAATGACAAACAATAATCGGATAACACTATTAGAATGTTAAACTAACAAGATATTCATGTGGGTGATGATTCGCACGGATATATATGTGGGTTTAACGTTCTAAGTGATATATGTGATTAGAAAACCAAGTAAGAATGTGAAACAAACGACGTATTATTATAGGTGATAATCTGTAAGAATGCGCATATAACTTTCGCTGTCAGACGAAACAATTTAAAATTTAAATGTTTTCAAAATTTAAAAATAACAAAAATATGTTTAAAATATTTATTAGGAATTTAAACCTAATATGTTTAGATAAAATCTATTTTTACTAAGAAACGATAATTTAAAGTTATGTCTCGAAAACGATACGTTTTAACATACCAAACGAACCCGAAAGCGCGTATAATGAGAAGGTGTATAAAAACCCTAAATTCCTTCCCACCCCTCTCATTTATTGCAGATCCACCTCTCTCTCTCTCTCTCTCTCTCTCTCTATCTAAAATTTGAACTCTCTCTCTACACTCTCCCTCTAGAAACCCTTGAGAGAACACACTCAATTCTTCACCAAATTCAACCATTTTGGTGTCAAAATGATCCTCTCTACTTGTAGAAGCAAGAAGTATGAAGAAAACAAGCTCCAAGTCATCGGAACAAGGTAGGTATACGAGCGTGTTGTGGACCTACAATAACTTGGCAAATCCATGGCTGAAGGTTGAAGAAGGTTACCTGCGAATATATTAGAATCGAAGCCAAGGGACCACCAAACTTAGTAGTATCGACGGGTTGCAAGATCCGGCCAAGTATGGAATGTTATTATTAGTTTCGATGGGCCCCTCATCGATTCTGGTAAGTTCGAAGCACTCCAACGGAATTTAGCCAAGGGTCCATTGAATCTAAAGGGTTGAAGGTCTTAAAACCGACACCCATATTATCGTCGATAATGTTAATGTCAAAGGATTCCTTTTGAAAAGACTAAGTCTTTCATCGACACCAGTAGTATCGATGTCTCTCCAACCAGCCTAAGATCTTCGAACTTAGCACCGTTGATGAGATCCAAGGAATGCTAACAGAGTGGCTGTCGAATCTTTTAAGATCGAAGCTCTCTAGTAGCGATCCTAATCTGCTATCGATTCTAGTAATAACGAGGGGCTTCTCTCGAATTTCCCAAGTGTTGTGCTGACATTATTAGTGTCGTCACCTTATCAAACAGCCTCAGCTCCTTCGACACTAGCCTCATTCATGTAATCTGAAAAATACTAAGATTAAGTAAATCAAATAAAATCGGTTCAACAACTAGAAACTTGAAATGAACATCAAAGGGTCCAAAAGACCCTAATATGGGTTAATATGGATTCTATGTGATCACAACTCATAAGGCTTGTGTAATCGAGTTATTAACTTGATTATGACCTGGTTACACAATGTGTACATGATAATAAAGATCACATAAACGAACTAAGTGCAAAACTAAGAGTGAGGGGTAACAGGTATGCATGCATGCATAGTTGAACAATCCATCACCACCTTTTGCAAAAGTTGGTAGTGTATAAGGGTTTTAATGCCTAAACATGTTTTAAAAGTCAATCATGTGTAACTTTGAATATGGCATAAAACCCTAGATACAATATTAAGTATGCAATATGGTCTAGTAACTCACACAAATGTAAGTTAGATCACGTAGATAATAACACGATTTTCAAACACAAACTAGAACAAACGTACGCAACACAATGATAACAGTTACTCACAATGTTGAACACAAACCATGAAACACAGGTTTGAATACAACCATACACAAACAACGAGCGCGTGTATTCTTGACACAATTCAATCATTCACCATAACACATGTGAGTTCATTTACCCTTAATTGTTTTGTCTTACAAACAATGGGGCTGAGAAACACTCCAGTTATTCTATTATGATTATAACATGTTTCTGTTCGCAACTATTATCATTGCTTAATACTTTTATGCATGTATTCGTACACAGATTTGAGAAATGTTTAGAAAACATAGAATACTTACAATACTTACATTCATGTTCAAATACTTACATTCATGTTCAATACTTATGATACTTACAAAACATATTCAATACTTTCAACTCGTTGTTTTGGGAAACGTAAGGGTGAAATCATTGGATACTCATAGTAACTATACACAGGATATTCTCAAGATACTCATAGACTTCATGTGAAACATGTTGTCGCCTTACAATTTTTTGTAACTAGTGTCGTCATAATTGCAGACTTTGGATCCATCGAGGTGGCCTAAAGGGCAACCCCCTTAAGATCCTATAGTTACAGGCCGTCGTTGAACATTATTTTCAATATTTTGACTGTGTGGGGGTACTCTCAATCATCACATTTGGCTTTGAGCTAACCCCTCTAATTGATAAGTCAACCACAATAGTCGACTCAAAAATACGTATTTTTCAAAGATTGGGAAGTGGAAGACAAGATAGAGACCTTAAAAAACAGTACAGGTAAAGTCGTGTCATGTTAAGTGTGTGGTGGGCTGGCAGCTCCACTTGCTGGTATGTATGCCCTACACATAAGCAATACTTGAGTTGATGGGATGATGTTGGTAGTGAGGTTTAAGGTGGAGATCTATGTAAGGAAATTCAAGACACATATTCATTATAAATACTAAGCTTTGAATACAAAAATTCATTTCAAATACCAATCTTTGAACGATAACCATTTTCAATACTAAACTTTGAGATACTTTAGAAACAGTCATCTTACAAATGATGGAGTTATGGATTCGAGTTAGAGTGAAACTCTTAATTTCCATTAAAGGCAAAGTCGTATCATGTCAAGTGTGTGGTGGGCTGGCGGCTTCGCTTGTTGGTATGTATGCCCTATATATAAGCATTACTTGACTTAACTTGATGATATCGGTAGTGAGGTTTAAGGTCGAGACTCTGGCAAGTTTTGTCAAAAATAAAACTTTTAAACATTTTAAGAATACCAAGCCATATGAACTCACCAACCTAGTGTTGACTTGATTTTTGTATCTTTTCTCAGGTAACGACCAGGTTTAGTCATCAGGATATGTGCTAGGATGCCCTCCTTAAAGGACCTAGTTGTTTTTGTGTGCATTTACTTTTGATAACATTAGATGAACTATTTTTGTATATCTTGTACAGTTATAAGATAGGATGATTGTTATTATTCTTTTGGTTTATTTGCATTTTAAAATTATTGAACTTGATCTTTTGTAATATAACTTTGTAATTCTAATTAAACTTTAGTTGATTCTTATCATACATCATGTGCCATGGATACAATCTGATTAGTTCGATTAAGAATCGTGCCCCGGGACTATTCTGCCTGACGGCCCGAGATGTGACACGACGACGACGACCACCACCACCACCACACCACCAGCAGCAACAACAACAACAACTACTACTACTACTACAATAGAAACAACAATAACTACAACAGCAGCACCCACAACACCGACAACACCACCACCAGTAACAACAACAACAGCAGCAGCAGCAGCAGCAACAACAACAACCACGACGACGACGAAGACGCCAATGACGACGATGGCGATGATGAGGACAACGACAACAACGACGACGACGACGACAACGACAACAACAACGACAACGACAACGACAACGACAAAGACAACGACAACGACAACAACAACAACAACAACAACAACAACGACAAAAACAACAACGACAAAAACACCAACGAAAACAACAACAACAACAACACCAATAACAGCAGAAACAACAACCACCACCACCACCACGACGGCGCCGCCGCCGCCGATGCCGACGACGGCGACGACAATGACAACAACAAAGACAACAACAACAACAGCAACAACAAAAACCACAAAAACAACGACAACGACAACGAAAACGACAACAACAACAACAACAACGACAAAGACACCAACGACAACAACAACAACAACACTAGAACCAGCACCACCAACAGCATCAGCACCAGCTCCAGCACCAGCTCCAGCACCAGCACCAGCACCAGCCATCATATCCTATCGATCCCGTATATTTTGCGACACATTTTAAAATAACTGACGTGTGTGAAACTATATATTTTATACAATGGATTTTTCACACAGATTTTAGTTTTAAAATGATTTTTACCAAGAACTAAATCACACACAATAGGCAAGCGTACCTATCATATAGTAATATAACTTATGGTAAGAACATGATATCAATTCATGGATACGAACGCTCTCGATACTAAACCTAGGTCAATGTTTAGCAAAAACATGAAGAAGTCGGGTTTGTGAAACTTAAACTAACAACTAATCAACTAGATATGAAAATAATATAAAGTCTAAGTAAATTGCCTAGATTATGAATCCACTTAGTCTAGTGATGAGATTAATATGAATTGATAAACCAAATGTTGACTATATTCCGGTCAAAGATATCTAATGTAACATCAGTGCCGGAACAGTAGTTCGGAACATTAGCAAGGTACTGAAGATACTGGTACATAAAGTATTTGTATAATATTCTATGTTAATATTGTACGAAACAGTTGATGTTAACAATGTAGAAACTCAAACCTGACAAACAACACACGTAGACACAATGCTGATATGTTCAAAATGCTAAACTGGGACATAATATCATGTGTAAATGTTAGTTAAGATATTATATGTGTAAACGTATGTGAAGATAACAAAACTAAAACGAAAATCAGATATCGTTACTAGAATATTAAATGAACAGTGTATTTGGGTGGGTGAAGATTCACCCAAATATATTTGTAAGTTTAACATTCTAAATGATATCTTATAATAAGAAAATCAAATAGAAAAGTAAAGTTATCGTCGTGTTCGAATGGGTGACGATTCGTACAAATACGCATGAAAACGATACGATCCGATGAAATGATAAAAATAAATATTTAAAATATTAAAAGCAATAAAAACATATTTAATTAATTTATTAAGAATTACCACCTAACATAATTTATAAATGTTTAATTTTAAAATGTTACGTAATATTACGCGTAACTACGAAAACAACGTGTTAAACCGAAACCGAACAAAACCGAAAACACCCGAACAAACCCGGACAATTTAAAATTTGAAACCCTCCTTCTTCCCAAACCCTTTCAAAAATTCCCTTCCCTCTCCCCATTCCTGGTTTTCCTTCTCTTTACTTTATCTCTCTACTTCAAACCTTCACAACTTCTTCATTTCTACACCAAATTCGATGTTCTAGTAGTCAAAACGATCATGGGAACGAGAGGAACACAGTAATACAAACGATCGGAGCTGAAATAAGCTGATTTGGTTCCAGTCTTAGTGAGAAGCTTCGGATTTTGTGGGTTTTCTACTATTCCGACGAGATAAGCTTCAAACCGGTTTTTATCACTTCAAAACTTATAGGATGTGCACGAAAATCACTTAAGAACTTAAGGGATATGTTAATTTAAGCATTCGAACGATCAAAATTGGTGGCTCAAATTCGATGAGAACAAATCGAGAGTACTAGGATCGATGGTCTTCAAGTATGGGAATCAAAGGGCTCATCGATACTAGTAGCATCGATGGCCTATAGGCTGAATAAACTTGACTGATCGGAACTATAGTCTCGACAGGACTGATTTGGATTCCCATCAATATTAACAGCTTCGAAGGGGTCTAATATCGACATGCTATGGTCGAACTTACTAATCTCGATTACCTCCAAAATTCTATTCCCAAGGGACGATCGATATTATTAATCTCGATCGCCTAAGGGTTGATGAAAAGGAAGCTATCGAGATTGTAGTGTCGGCAGGTTAGGGGTTGAGTATTCATCGATATTGCCTAACAAATTCCATCGATATTGATCAGGTCCTTGTCTATATTAGTAGCCAAGTGTCGTAGGAGAGTATTGAACATAGTAAGGTCTGGTAAAACTTATTAGGGTTTTAACAATGTGTTAACCGATTTCAAGGTCATCAATACTAAGTTTTGAGCAAACTAAAACCTTTACAACTCTTACTAACCTCAAAACAGAAGTTTTGTGTACAATCTAAGGATAACAACAATGGAACTCTAAAGCTAAACAAAGGGGGTTATGGATGATAGAATCGGCTAAGGGTACTTTATGTGATGCATGGATCCTTAGCTATTGATATTATCATAACCATCTTTGATAACTAATATTCGATTGACAAATCCAATAAGATTAATGTCAAGGTTTTCATCTCAAACAAACTCAAGGGATAATTCAAGACTTCAAGAATCAAGGGAAATACTTATGGACTTGGGTTAATCATGAATTGGTTGACCCAAGTTACAAGATTTCAAACTTAACGAATTACGATTTAAACTTATGTTTTACTACTTAATTGTATGAAAATAAAGTTCATAAGAAAATATTAACTATTTCTGCAAAAGAGAAGAAGGTTTTATAAAAATGAGCAAACTTTCTTTTAATTTATAAAATTTTATAACTAAACTTCTTTTATACTATAAACCACTTCTTTTAAACATAAATTTGATTATTTAAGTTAGATTTCATTATGTTGGGTAAGGGTTTAGAAAGCTAAGTCAAATAGGATGAGATAGAATTAAACATTAGAAGCTCATCTTAGTAACAAGTAGGATACTTAGCCACACACCAATATAAAAACACAATAACAATAACTATAAACACTTACAATACCAAACTATAACCAATGAAATCAGGGGTTGAAGCAACATACAATACCATCAATGTGCGAGCGCATACTTAGGTTCTTCAGGTAGTCTACAACACACGTGAGTTCATTTGTCCCTTTACAAACTATGTTGTTTTACTGAGGGATTGAGAAACATGTTAAATGTTTTATATAACTGCTTTATATAAATGTTTGTCATGTTTATAAATTGCTTGTAGTTAACTTATTATGTTTATGTTTCAAACCTTAAGATTTCATTCATAAACTATTAGTAATGAGTACTCTCTCGAACATATACTTTCTCATACAAACACATACTTTCTCATACAAACTCATACGTACTCAAACTCATACTCTGACACAGACTCAAACTCAAACATACGTAAGTGGTTGGATGGGATTTGGTTGGTGAACAGGTACATGTGCACATAGTACAGAAAGAACTAATACAACATACTCATCAAGACTTCGTAAGACAGGCTGATTGGCAGCCGAGCGTTGACGTTGGTCGACCCAAACTAGTCATTCAGTGTTCTTCATTGTTAGGACTTTGTAAGACAGACTGCTTGGCCGCCGAGCATTGATGTTGGTCAACCCAAACTAGTCATTCAGTGTTCTTCATTGTCCATTCATGGTTTTGTGACGAGTGGCTAGGATGATTATGGTTCCATTCAGCTGACCGAGTGTCACCGGATGGTACCCTCTAACTACACACCGATGCTGAAAGTCACACTCGGGTAACTTCTATGGATTGGCACTGAATGCCTCCATGAGTGTCTCTAGGGGTTACTCCTCTCTAGTGTTCAGTCTTCCACAAATGGGAACTCAAACTTGGTTTTTAAACTCTAATGAATTGGAAATCAGTTAATCAGAATTCTAAGAACTATGTTGAATGTGGATTGTGGTAAGGAGTAAAACGCTTAATTATCATTAATAACAGTATCATATGTGGTTCGGAATGTGGTGGGCTCGCGGCTAGGCTTGACCCTACGTATTCTTTCCCTATATATAAGCATAATGGGCTGGATAGGATAGGTGGTTATTAGTGAGGTTAAGAATGTTGCTCTAAAAGGTTTGTTGAAACTCATTTTCAAATACTAAACTTTATGAACTCACAAACCATGTGGTGACTATGTTTTATTACATGTTTTCTCAGGTGGCGTACAGGGCTAGGTTAAGATTGTAGGATGCATACTAGGATGCTTAGATAGTGGACCTAGTAACTTTTGGAAGCACATATTTTGTCTGTAGATGGTGAATTATTTCGATATCTTGCACGGTCACAAGATAGCAGACTTATGATTCTATTGGATATGTTTGTTTAGTTAAATTATCAACCATGCCAGTTGTAATTTAACTTTGAAACTCCTAGTTTAATTAATATTTTGCTTTAGTTATTCTCAAATTTTGTGCTACGTAAACAATCTGATTACCCCAATTATCATACAATATCACGCCCTGAGACCATTCCGCCCAACAGAAACGTCGATCCAGCCCGCCGGCTCGGGGTGTGACATCTAATCTTATATTCTTTTGGAATATTAAAATAACAAACACATTCGAATCACCTTAGAATATTATATGAATCCTAAAGTCAAAGTCTATGTCAAGATTAATCCAAGAATTAGTCATCTGTCAAGAATCTTAATTCTACAACTTAAGGAAAACTAAAATGACTTATACACACTAATCACCCTATGTTGTATAAATTCAACAAAATCACAATTTCTTCCAATTTACAATTTATGAACACAATCATGCGAATGAGGTCATTTGGCCATAATTTCCTAACTTACAAGTTAATCATATTCAACAAATCATAATATCACCATGGTTTTTCCAAACTTTAGTGAATGAAGTATACTTATGCAAGTTTCATAATATTAAAGAAACCAATTATTATTCTTAATCTCATGACATAATTTTAAAAACATGTTGTAAGATTATAAAAAAAATGTTTGATCATGGTTTTCCAACATAGTATGACTAAACATTCATCACTCTTGAACACTAATCAACCTACACAAGCATACAACATCATTGGAATAAAAT
Source organism: Mikania micrantha (assembly GCA_009363875.1). Taxonomy (NCBI): domain Eukaryota; kingdom Viridiplantae; phylum Streptophyta; class Magnoliopsida; order Asterales; family Asteraceae; genus Mikania; species Mikania micrantha. Next base: position 109,162,368 of record CM018693.1, on the reverse strand, counting down.
CATAAATTCATCTTGAATCTTAACATAAACCATTTGAATTAATTCATATAATCATCAGCAAAATAACATACGTTTCATCATAATCTAGGAAACAAAGTAATTAGCCAATAAGGCTTATAAGAACAAAAATAAAGTATGCAAAACTAACAAGAAACATGGTAGAAATGATAAATTCTGATCGGTAGGTATTTTGCTTCAGGGAGTCCAGCCCTTTTAAATGACGAAAAAAGCTCAATATATAGAAAGTCTGGAATTTTTCACGGTCATGCGGCTATGGCGCACGATTGTGCAAGGTGCTACAGTGCTTTACTTTTTTTCTAGGGCCATTGTTGAAGTTGACATTTTCAGCTAAGTCTGGAAAATCGACTCAAGGTATCAAGCACGGTCGTGCCAAAAAGCTGCACGGTCAGCATTGCCCTGCATGGCCTTGGCACTACCGGTGCAAGAATTGGCGCGGTAGTGCGCATCCGGGGATTTGCTCAGAAATTGCTGAAATTCCATATAACGCTTGATTTTCTCCGATCAAGGTCGTTATCCTGCAAATTCACAAAAACAATAATTAAGACTATTTGCGAATGAATTAGCTTGTTGTTTATGTTAAAACCGGGGGAAATTATGTCAAATAATATGTATAATTGAACTTTTATCAAATATCCCCGCACTTGAACTTTGCTTGTCCTCAAGCAAACAACGAACGGTAATGGTGAAACCAAATTCTAATAATCAACTTGTAAGCAAAGATGAATCAAATAATTAAGAACGTAGATTATTTATCAAAGGCTTAAAAAGTTGAAATTGTAAGCAAGAAAAGAATTTATAAACAAGTGGATTCACTAACACGTTACACCTTATATTTCTCACAATGTTCACACACACTCGGTTTATTTCGAATTCATACATGTAATTTGTATGTATAGAACACTGAAGTGCCAAGACGATGAATCAACAAATATGATACTTGTAAGAAAATCAACTCTAAATCAACTAGCAAAAACATAGCATAGATTAATCAAAAGGACTTTTATTGGGTTGTGTTTGGGTGTGAGGATGGTTGGGATAAAGGGTTTAAGACAAGGGAAATCCGTTGGCCAAGAATTCAATAAACAAAAGATACAGTAACAAAGCCTTTTTGGCTTAAACGAAATGTTTTTTTACACAACTCAATAAGCAAACATTGTTTTGCTTAATTATTTGTTTCTCAAGAACTACTAAAACTGCAACTTCTTGCCAACTTTGAAACGGGTTTCCAATAAAAGAAAGGGGCTGATGGAGAAGGTAGTGATGAGGGTTTGCTCTAATGCCTTGATTAATTCTAACTATATTAAAGCTTATGACTATTGAGATGCAAATTTCAAACAAGTATTAATTTGTATGAAACTAGAAATGCTAAAGGTCTCTATTGCTCACAAAAATGGAGGGAATGGGTAAAAATATAAGATATAACTTATAGTTCCTCCTTTTGTCTAATCATAAATGAAGATAACAAAAAAAAATTATTTCACTTGTTAACATTTCAAATTTAAGAAACCTTTTTCAAAACAAGCCTAATTTTAATTATCAAAAATTGTTTGCTTAACTTGTTGATTACAAAGAATTTAATTGCCACAAAAATAATAGAAGGTTCTTTGGAAAAAAGTTTATTACTTTTGGACAAACTAATCTATATCAAAAAACCAAAAGTATACCCCTCCCCACACTTAAATTGCACAATGTCCCTATTGTGCAACAAAAACATGCAAAAGTAAGAGTGATAACACATGAGTGTGAAAAAGAATAACACTTCACTACGAATCCTTGAAGAAACTGGCATGTAGAATCCGAATGAGTCTTGCAACTAGAATGACATGGAACGTACCTGCACCTTGAAAACATTTACAAAACAAAAGCCGAAAAAACAACCCACCAACAACCAAGTGACTAAAATAGAAGCATAAGATCCAACAATCGAAAGAAACAACCAACGATAATTTAAAAAGTTTTACAACCCAATCGAATGAAATGTCCATATTAACTACAGTTTGTACGAAACTGCAAAATGTACAACTCTACCAAAAACATCAATAACTACTAGAAACAAGCTAGACTGTGTGGGAGGGAGAACATCAGACTAGTCCTCCTCGTCATCACGCGGACCAGAACCGCTTGCTTCCCCGTCATCACCTCCCCAAGGAAGCTTCTGCAAACCACCCACAGAATATCCATAATCGAGCTGTGGTGGCTCGAAGATGTCAATCTGAAGAAATGTTGCTGCTGACTGATGAGAGGCAAAAGAGCCACTCAAAACTTCGTCGCTGATTGTCCTGAATTTGGTGCAGCAAATCAAACTACCTCGCCTGCTCTGCCTTAAAGTTATCAATACACTGATTAAATCTTTCCTGCTCAGCGCGCAGCTCCTTTTGAGATACATGTAATCCCGCAAAGCGATGCCATAAGTCTAGATTCGACGGAATATCTACACCATGAATGAAATTAAAATCAAAATACTCGCCATGAGGGGGATTCCCATAGTCGGATCCCCCAATTCCCGTACCAAACGGGGCATGCTCCTCATGAACTGGCTCCTCATCATGCTCCTCTTCCTCATCCTCCTGCTCCTCTGGGACTGGATCCCAGATCCGACCGTCCCTACCCCTCAACCGCATACCTATAGGCCTCTGCTCCAAAATTTCCATATATCGCAATGGCCGCATGTCAAGCGGGGGCATATAACACACATGAGTAAAACTGGCGATGCTCTTTTCGGTCAAAAATCCAAAAGAGTCAGCCAGCTGAGTGATGTATGCACCCCCGCAAATGTGGCTGGACGCCTATTTGCCTGAACTGGTGGTAAGAAAGAACACAAGGCAACAGGCAATATTGCATTTAATTCCCCTAATCAAATAGTAGAGATAGAATAAATCTCTAGTGGGCACATTTCCCAAGTTGTTGCCTTGTTGTGGAATAGTACCAACCAGAATCCTAAGGATATACCTATGAAGCAGATCGCGAAGTTTTGTAGCCTTCGCCCGTCGGGGGTCATAGGCCCCTTCAGCAACCTTAGCTGTCACACCCCTGCGCCGCGTGCGGAATCCACGGCGCGGTGACGTATGATCAGTTGAATCATGCACAAGTATTGAATAAGAACAACCACAATGGATTACTACATTTCATAATGTTTAGACAGTTGATTAGTTACAGACAATCTATCTACCAAAAGTAAGACAACTACAGACCCAAAATATAGTTTACAAAATAAGACTCCAAACAAGACAATTAAACATTTAGGATTTTGTGAGTTTCTATTCCATCCTAGCATGTTTCTTCATCTTGTTCTATCTTAGAATGGTCTCCTTAGTTGTCCCTGAGATTGTCTTAAACCTGATTACCTGAAACACGTGAAAAGTAACTGTCAACTACAGACGTAGTTGGTGAGAACAATAGGTTTAAGCATTTGTAAACATGAGTATATGATATAAGACATAGGTAAGTTAAAGCATCATAAGATTCACACGGATGAGCTGCAACCCAAACTAACATCAAGTAAGAAAATGAGTGTAAACAGTCCAATCACTGTTTGCACATGAGTCAACATATAATATCAAGTCCCAAACCACGTTTGGAGTTAGATAATATGTCAACAGTTTTGAATAAACCATATGTAACCGAAATCTGCAGTTAATTTATAAAACAGATTTAAAAACTAACTGCAGCAATCGGCCTGCCCCAATGTATGTGTCCGCTTTCCCTTGTTGTGATCACCCAGTACTAACGCTAATGAATATGATACTTGATGGGTTTATAAGTTTGTTTACAACAATGGACACCATGTTTTCTGAATCTTACTTTAACCGGATGTGTTAATGTCTTATTGAAAACCTGGATTTAACTCCACGAGTTGAATCCTTTGTTTATGTAACATGAAATGAATCTCTTGATTTGAATACCATGATGTGAACAACTTGACTTGAATACCATGTTTTGAACCAATGAATTTGAATACCATGTTTTGAACCACTTGATTTGAATACCATGTTTTGAACCACTTGATTTGAATACCATGTTTTGAACCAATGAATTTGAATACCATGTTGTGAACCACTTGTTTTGAATACCATGATGTGAGGACCTTGTGTAATAACAAGGTTTATAACAAAAGGTTTGTAAATCCTTTAAAAGAACATTTGAGTAAAACTGTTATAAAACATTTCAAGAAAACATTATAAAATCCTTTTAGTAATAAGGGTTTAATAGTAAATAATTCCTTTAAAACAGTTGACAATTTCCTTAAACAGTTGAAGAATCACTTGGATTCATAAGATAAACCTGTAATGTTTATGAATGCACATAAACTGTGCAATGAAACAAGATTGAAATAGCGGTTTTGATCACGTGTTCCACCCCAAAACAGTTATAAAACAGTAAAAGAGGGGCTAAAGTTCTCACCTGTCTGCAGTAGACTCTGAACTAAACAGTTAGCAAGTAGCAAACAGGACTTCTAATTGTTTCCTATAACATTGTAATCATACATAAGATATAGGATTTATAATTGTATAACTTTGATTCATTGATTGACTTGTGTTCTCATGATTTGATTGTTGTGAAAACTTGAATGTTATGCTTTGAATTTCTTGATTGATCATGGGTCCAAGAAACTTATGAAATGTTCTTTGATGCATAATTCTTATGCATAAAATGATATTTGATCAAAAATTTGATAACCATTGATTAACATGAATTATGAAAGGATGTTCCAATTGTTTTCAAGTCGTTGTGATTATGAATTGATCCCTTGATTATGTTAAGTTACTACTTAACCTATTCGTGATCAATTCACAAATATCATAAGTTGAAACCAACACTATTGGACCTTAAGCCCATAAACCATGAGGGCTTAACAAGTGCCATGGCCACTTAGATCACTATGGGCCAATTGAAGAGGCTATTGGACCAAGGGGGTGTGATGTTGGTCCAACCACAAGTATATGGGCCATGTAAGGTCCTAAGCGATAATGGATCAATTAGTTATGATATGAGTCCCATCAACATGTAATTAGATAGGGCCTAAGGATTTAAGTTGGCCATCAATTGTGAATGAAATCTATGTACGTTTCAAAGGTGTTATCAATCTAATTGAGAGTTTAACGGACCAACCTAACTCCATTGGGCTTAACTCACACTTATGGGCCTAGTACTAACGCGTTTGGACCAAGTAAATTGGAGTTGGGCCGAAGAGAAGGGAGGCTGCCATTTTGGGCAGCGAACCCTCTTGGGTTTAGCCTAAGGTTCGTCCAATTGGCTAAGGGTTCGGCTTAGTGGGTAGCGAACCATGCAGGGTTCGGCCTTCATGGATATGGCTTCACAGGTTCGACTAACATGATGGCAGGCAAGGTTCGTGATGCATCAGGTTCGGCAAGGGCTCGTGAGGAACACCAGGGTTCGACTGTTAGTCCAACGAACCAGGAAGGCTCGCCAGGGTTCGCGGCCAAAAAGAGTTCGTGGATGCATGGAGGCTTCGGCTAAAGATGGCCAAGGGTTCGTGAGGGTGAACTGGTTCGGCAAAAGGCTCGTGACCCCTTAGGGTTCGCTGATAACCCCACGAACCATGCAGGCTCGTGTACTCCTCTGAAGGGTTCGGCTTCTAATCCTCGACGAACCTGTAACCTGGATCGTCTTCATCATCAAGCTACTTGATTCTAGACCACGATCTAAGCCTGTACAACTTCGAGGGAGGTTGCTAGGTGTGCGAAACTAAGAATGGTGATGAAACATCCGGCCGATTATCGGTTTTTAAACAAAACTCACAACAACTTATGAAAAACCCTATTTCCCGAATCTTTCCAAGGCTCATACCTCGTTTTTGGCTGGATGGATCTGAGATATTCTTGTACTTTCGTGTAGAGTTTGTCGAGAGCTTCGCGTGGACACCAAGAACGTCGAAATCCGTCGAGAAATAAGCGAGTTACGAACGTTTAAAGTTTGGTTTTCTAGAGAGAGAGAGGGTTTGCGAAATTTAGAGAGAGAGAGGGTTTGGCTGATAATAAATGAAGGAAATGGCCTTCTTTAGGGCTTTTATAGTCCGGGTAGTGTTCGGGTCCGTTTCAGTCGCTCGGTTCGCGTTTCCGGAACGTAACGCGTATTTTACGCGGTTTTAATAAAAAGAGTTGTTAAACTCATTAAAATGATGAGTTTCAAAATTGTAAAAATATAAAATAATTAATATAATTATTTTTACTCTTCGTGTGTTGTCGGATCGTTAAACATTCACAATTACGTGTATACCCGCAATCGCGTACGTTTTCCGATCGTATTAAAATATTTAAAGTCGTTTAATCGTAATTATAAGTTCAACATTCGTATTATTATGGATCGTCACCCATAACTATACTCAGTCTCGCTTACAGATTACGATCTTGGTTGAATTAATTAATTGTTATACTATTCGTCTCAACACTACGCACTAACACTAACCTGTTACACCGAACCGACGCAGTATATGTATAGGGCTCACTCTCGCTGCCCACCACTGTTTCGATATAACAAGTTACTGTTCTTGCTTAGTGAAATCGACTGTAAATAGATAATACATACTTGTTTTCTGACTACTAAGATCCTGTAACACACAAGCACACATTATGAACATACTGAAACACATTGATGAACTGAACCATGAATAGACACTGTTCTAACACTGTTTACAACTACATGACTATATGCACAAATGTTACAGTCTCCCCTAGTTAAGGGAATTTCGTCCCGAAATTAACTAGCCGAAGATACTGTAAAAAGATGAGGGTACTTAAGCTTCATCTGGTCTTCACGTTCCCAGGTGAACTCAGCACCGCGTTTGCCCTCCCATCGCACTTTCACGATCGGGATACGGCTGCGTTTAAGTTTCTTGACCCCATGATCCATGATCTCAACTGGACGTTCAATGAATTGCATGTTATTCTGAATCTGTATGTCTTCCAGTGGAATCTGAACATCATGATCCGCCAAGCATTTCTTAAGATTTGATACATGAAAAGTATCATGAACATTGCTTAGCTCCACTGGAAGTTTGAGTTTGTAGGCTACGGGACCGATCCGTTCCAGGATCTCAAAAGGTCCAACGTACCTTGGTGCAAGTTTCCCTTTCTTCCCGAATCGGACAACGCCTTTCCAGGGAGAAACTTTGAGTAAGACTCGGTCACCGACTTGAAACTCAAGCGGTTTCCGACGTCGATCAGCATAACTCTTCTGCCGATCTCGTGCGGCCTTAAGCCGTGACTGAATGATTGTGATCTTGTCTGATGTTTCCTGAATGAGTTCTGGTCCTACGACCTGTGAGTCACCAATCTCGGTCCAACAGACCGGTGATCGGCACTTTCTACCATATAGAGCTTCGAATGGTGCACATTGAATGCTCGTATGATAGCTATTGTTATATGAAAACTCAATGAGTGGGAGATGAGTGTCCCAACTTCCACCGAAGTCAATGACACAAGAACGGAGCATGTCCTCAAGTGTTTGGATAGTCCTCTCACTTTGGCCGTCGGTTTGGGGATGATACGCCGTGCTAAGATTAACACGCGTTCCCAAAGCCTTTTGCAATGATTGCCAAAAGCGAGAAGTGAAGCGACTATCACGATCAGATATGATTGATGTTGGTGTACCATGACGTGCAATGATTTCGTTGATGTACAATGTGGATAACTTCTCCATCTTGTAATCCTCTCGGATTGGGAGAAAATGAGCAGATTTGGTGAGTCGATCAACGATCACCCAAATCGAATCGAAACCTCTCGGAGTTCTCGGCAACTTTGTTATGAAATCCATGGAAATTTGCTCCCATTTCCATTGAGGAATTTCAGGTTGTTGCAGAAGTCCCGAAGGCTTTTGATGTTCTGCTTTGACCTTTGAACAAGTAAGACATTTTCCCACGTACAGTGCTATGTCTTTCTTCATTCCCGGCCACCAGTAAGATGTCCTCAAGTCCTGATACATCTTGTCGGCTCCAGGATGAACTGAGTATCGCGACTTATGTGCCTCATCACAGATGAGTGTGCGCAATTCTTCAGACTTTGGAATCCAAATGCGGCCGTTGAGATATAACAACCCATCAGCTCGAGGTTCTAGTTTCTTCTCAATACCACAATCCAAGTCTGTCTTGAGTTGATTATCTGTTACTACTTGTTGTTGTGCAATACGAATCAAGTCTTTCAAGTTTGGCTGTGTGTTGATCTCCATGGCTCTTACACGAATCGGTTTGACTGGTTCCTTGCGACTAAGAGCATCCGCCACCACATTGGCTTTACCCGGATGGTAACGAATCTCGCAGTCGTAATCAGTTAGAAGCTCAACCCAACGTCGTTGTCTCATGTTGAGTTCTTTCTGATTGAGAATGTGTTGAAGGCTCTTGTGGTCTGTATAGATGACACATTTAGTACCGTACAGGTAGTGTCTCCAAATCTTCAATGCAAAGACCACAGCCCCTAACTCAAGGTCATGAGTAGTGTAATTCTTCTCGTGAACCTTAAGTTGTCTTGAAGCATAAGCAATGACCTTGTCCCGTTGCATAAGTACACAACCGAGACCAAGGTTTGAAGCATCACAGTAGACAATGAAATCATCACTGCCTTCTGGAAGACTAAGGATAGGGGAATTGCATAACTTCTGTTTAAGAAGTTGAAATGCATCTTCTTGTTTCTGTCCCCATATAAATGCTTGACTTTTCTGAGTCAATGTAGTGAGTGGCAAGGCTATCTTAGAGAAATTTGCAATGAATCTCCTATAATAACCTGCCAGACCCAGAAATGAACGAATCTCTGTGGGAGTAGATGGAGTAGTCCAGTTCTTAATCGCCTCAATCTTGGCTGGATCTACATGAATTCCATCTTTGTTTATGACATGTCCTAAGAAGTGAACCTCCTTTAGCCAAAATTCACACTTTGAGAATTTAGCATAAAGTTGTTCAGTTCTTAGTAACTCTAAGACTTTCCTCAAATGATCCTCATGTTCTTGTTCTGACTTGGAATAAATCAGTATATCATCAATAAAGACGATAACAAACTGATCCAAGTAAGGCCTGCAGACTCGATTCATCAAGTCCATGAACACTGCGGGTGCATTGGTCAGCCCAAATGGCATAACCACAAACTCATAGTGTCCATATCGAGTCCTAAATGCCGTCTTTGGTATATCCTCATCATTTACTCTTAACTGATGATACCCAGATCGTAAATCAATCTTAGAGAAGCAAGTTGCTCCCTGTAATTGATCAAATAGATCATCGATCCTAGGTAGAGGATATCTGTTCTTGATTGTTAACTTGTTCAGCTCACGATAATCTATGCACATGCGAAATGAACCGTCTTTCTTCTTGACAAATAGAACCGGAGCTCCCCATGGAGAGAAACTCGGTCTAATGAAACCTTTGTCTAAAAGTTCTTGAAGCTGACTAGACAGTTCTTGCATCTCAGACGGTGCTAATCGATACGGTGACTTCGCCACTGGGTTTGCTCCAGGGACGAGATCAATTCTAAACTCCACTTGTCGGACTGGTGGTAGTCCAGGCAAGTCTTCTGGAAATACGTCTGGATAGTCCTTGATAACCGGTACGTCTCCAACTGCTTTCTTGTCAGGTTTCTTTTCCACCACGTGAGCTAAGAATGCATAATATTTCTTCTTCAGATACTTCCTCGCCTTGATGCACGATACAATCTTCAATTCGCGGCAGGGTTTCTCACCGTAGACTATCATCGTTTCGCCGGACGGTAGGGGAATTCGAATAAGTTTCTCCGAGCATACGATTTCAGCATTATTCTTAGATAGCCAATCCATTCCTACTACAACTTCGAAGCTTCCGAGAGTCATAGGAATGAGATCGATAGGGAAAAGATGGTCATTTAATCTTAGCTCACAAGCATTAATGATGGAATCTACAACTATGGTTTTACCATTCGCTACTTCTACAGTATAGGGAGCAGTAAGTGTGGATAGTTGCATATTAAGAACAGAAGCAGTATGAGCAGAGATAAAGCTTTTATCAGCACCAGTATCAAATATGATAGGAACATAGTGATTATTGATAAGAAATGTACCCGTGATGACTGCCGGCTCTTCACGTGCTTCAGCAGTTCCAATAACGAAAGCACGAGCAACAGCAGTATTGTTGTTGAGTTTTGGACACTGGTTTCTGAAGTGTCCTTCTGCCCCACAATTATAGCAGGCTCTTCCACCTGCAGCAGTAGAAGTTGTGGCAGCAGTTGTTGCAGCAATAAGATGAGCAGATCGACAAGTCGCTGCAAAGTGTCCCATACGCCCACACTTGTGACACTTCTTGCATGGAGTATTGGGCAGATGATGGTACTGGCATTTGGTGCAGAGTGGAAACGAGCCAGTGTACTGCTTTCTGACATTAGCAGATTGTGGCATAGCAGTGAGGGGAGTAGCATGAGTAGGTGCAGCCGCAGTCAACGCTGCAAAGTTCTTGATTGTCTTCTGTTTCTTCTTCTTATGATGGTGCTGTTCAGGCTTCTTGCCTTCCTCAATCTGTGCCCTTTTGAATCCCTTTCGGGTGAGCACCCCAGATTTCACATACTCTTCAGTAAGAGTAGCACCCAGTTGTATCGCAGCTTCCAAAGTAGTGGGGTTGTTCCCCATAACAGTTCCTCTAACCACTAGAGGCAAGCCTTCGATGTATTTCTCTATCCTGCGGGATAGAGGAGTAACCAGATGTGGTACCAAAATGCACAACTCATGAAACGAGTTGTATACTTGGCATTTTCGCCACTATCCTGCACCAGATTCCACATCTCCACTTCCAGTTTCTTTAGCTCGTGACGTGGACAAAACTTTTCCACCAGTAAGTTCTTGAATCCATTCCATGGTAAGGCTAGAGCGATCTCACGTCCTCTGGTGTTCTTCTCAGAATTCCACCAGGTGAGTGCTCCCTTATGAAAAGCACTTGAGGCCATTTTGACCTTCAGATTTTCAGGGCATCCTGTGAAGTCGAGAATGTCTTCGATGCTTTCCAGCCACTGCAGTAGGCCGGTAGCTCCTTCGGTACCAGAGTACTTAGGAGGCTTAGCATCGTTGAACTGCTTGAAAGTAAAGTTAGCAGTTCCAGCGTTTGTGGCATTTGAGTTGTGTGCAGAATCACCGGTACTTCCCCGAAGATTCTGGGTAATATCAGTGACCATACCCGGGATCACATCCCTCATGTGAACAGCGATAGCTCGAGCAATCTTGTTAATTTCATCATCATTACCGCTTGTCGAACCCCCAGCATTTGGGTCTCGTCGAGGAGGCATTCTACGAATAGAAGCCACAAGCGGGTCAGTAATGAGAATGGATACAATTGAATTTTCATGATAAGGTCAGTAATATATCCATACTACTAGTATTATCATTCAATTGTAATATGATCCAGTACACGTATAAGTTATCAACTTATTTGTATACTTATCATGTGAATATGTACGATGTCTCATGATCTCTCCACCAAACCTACACACTGACACTTTCCCGATATACCGAAAATAGCTTATATATAGGGCTCACTCTCGCTGCCCACCACCGTTTCGATATACCACGATCATGCCCTTGCTAGCATTTGGCAACACGTTTGTACTGATTTCCAAGTGTGTTCCATTGATTAAGAATCCCATGATCTTTGATCAACTTGAACTATGATTGATTCCATGATTGAACTATGATTATGTTATGCGTGCACTTTCTAACAATTGTTAACATGTAAAGCTAAATCATACGTGTGCTCTACACTTTCCCGTTAACCTATGTTAGCAAGTACTAATGATGTAATCACTTAAGAATTTCACTTAAGGTTTACATTGAAGGAATGTTCACAACTTGAGTGATTCACCATAATGTCTGGTTCATCCAAGTTTGAATTCCACTATGATTTGATTCACCAATGATTGTTTCCCAAATGTTTGTATCCCATGTGTTTTGACTAATGTTCCATGTGTCCAGTTGATCCCGAATCCTCACTCCAAATACAAACGCCGGATTCCCCCTAACATACTGAAATAAGCTTATATATAGGGTAAGCTCTCACCGACCCACCACTTACCTCAACACGTCAGCGTTAATCCGTCGTCTATATTTGGGGCTAAGATTCCAACTGTTGATTGATTATGATTGTCTCATGATTTCTCTTGTTCCTTGATTCTGTTTATGATTGAGTAAACCATGGTCCTTAATTTACTAGAAACTAAGACCTTAGGTTTATGTATATGTGTCCTAGGTTAATCAACCTAGTTTCCCAATACTTACAGTACTGAGCATAATGATTTCCTGTGAGAACTTCAACTAAAGAATACTGTTACACAGATTCTAAGTCATAAAGTTCCTATGATAATGAATCCATGATAATGATAACAATGACAAGGATTTCAAATCTAAGTTCTAAATTAATAGACCTCAACCTTTGAATTCCTATAATGATATGACAAGGATCTCAAATCCAAGTTCTAATTTAATAGATCTTGACCTTTGAATCCTATAATGAATATGACAAGGATCTCAAATCCAAGTTCTAAATTAATAGATCTTGACCTTTGAATCCTATAATGAATATGACAAGGACTTTAGATCAAAGATAACAATCTTTGCCTCTAAATCCCATAATGAATATGACAAGAAATTCATATCAAAGATACTGAAACTACAGATCTTTGCCTCTGAATTTCTATAATGATCTCTGTGTGAGAATTTCAGATCAAGGATACTAAGAATACAGATCCTTGCCTCTGAAATCCTTAAATGCATATGTGTGAGAATTTGATTCGGTTTCTAAAATTATAGAAGTCCGATTCAAATTCCTTGACTCGATGTCTAATCTTAGAAAAATGTCCCTAAGATCTTTCAAGCTTAATGTAGACTTAATGCTCACTTAAGTTACTTAGATCCTAAGTATCCTCAAGTCTATAGCACTTAGTCCTATTGGGTAGCTTAGGTTATAGTCTAGGTCATTAAACATTGGGTTTTTCCAAGTTCTCTACAACCTTGGCTCTGATACCAACCTGTCACACCCCTGCGCCGCGTGCGGAATCCACGGCGCGGTGACGTATGATCAGTTGAATCATGCACAAGTATTGAATAAGAACAACCACAATGGATTACTACATTTCATAATGTTTAGACAGTTGATTAGTTACAGACAATCTATCTACCAAAAGTAAGACAACTACAGACCCAAAATATAGTTTACAAAATAAGACTCCAAACAAGACAATTAAACATTTAGGATTTTGTGAGTTTCTATTCCATCCTAGCATGTTTCTTCATCTTGTTCTATCTTAGAATGGTCTCCTTAGTTGTCCCTGAGATTGTCTTAAACCTGATTACCTGAAACACGTGAAAAGTAACTGTCAACTACAGACGTAGTTGGTGAGAACAATAGGTTTAAGCATTTGTAAACATGAGTATATGATATAAGACATAGGTAAGTTAAAGCATCATAAGATTCACACGGATGAGCTGCAACCCAAACTAACATCAAGTAAGAAAATGAGTGTAAACAGTCCAATCACTGTTTGCACATGAGTCAACATATAATATCAAGTCCCAAACCACGTTTGGAGTTAGATAATATGTCAACAGTTTTGAATAAACCATATGTAACCGAAATCTGCAGTTAATTTATAAAACAGATTTAAAAACTAACTGCAGCAATCGGCCTGCCCCAATGTATGTGTCCGCTTTCCCTTGTTGTGATCACCCAGTACTAACGCTAATGAATATGATACTTGATGGGTTTATAAGTTTGTTTACAACAATGGACACCATGTTTTCTGAATCTTACTTTAACCGGATGTGTTAATGTCTTATTGAAAACCTGGATTTAACTCCACGAGTTGAATCCTTTGTTTATGTAACATGAAATGAATCTCTTGATTTGAATACCATGATGTGAACAACTTGACTTGAATACCATGTTTTGAACCAATGAATTTGAATACCATGTTTTGAACCACTTGATTTGAATACCATGTTTTGAACCACTTGATTTGAATACCATGTTTTGAACCAATGAATTTGAATACCATGTTGTGAACCACTTGTTTTGAATACCATGATGTGAGGACCTTGTGTAATAACAAGGTTTATAACAAAAGGTTTGTAAATCCTTTAAAAGAACATTTGAGTAAAACTGTTATAAAACATTTCAAGAAAACATTATAAAATCCTTTTAGTAATAAGGGTTTAATAGTAAATAATTCCTTTAAAACAGTTGACAATTTCCTTAAACAGTTGAAGAATCACTTGGATTCATAAGATAAACCTGTAATGTTTATGAATGCACATAAACTGTGCAATGAAACAAGATTGAAATAGCGGTTTTGATCACGTGTTCCACCCCAAAACAGTTATAAAACAGTAAAAGAGGGGCTAAAGTTCTCACCTGTCTGCAGTAGACTCTGAACTAAACAGTTAGCAAGTAGCAAACAGGACTTCTAATTGTTTCCTATAACATTGTAATCATACATAAGATATAGGATTTATAATTGTATAACTTTGATTCATTGATTGACTTGTGTTCTCATGATTTGATTGTTGTGAAAACTTGAATGTTATGCTTTGAATTTCTTGATTGATCATGGGTCCAAGAAACTTATGAAATGTTCTTTGATGCATAATTCTTATGCATAAAATGATATTTGATCAAAAATTTGATAACCATTGATTAACATGAATTATGAAAGGATGTTCCAATTGTTTTCAAGTCGTTGTGATTATGAATTGATCCCTTGATTATGTTAAGTTACTACTTAACCTATTCGTGATCAATTCACAAATATCATAAGTTGAAACCAACACTATTGGACCTTAAGCCCATAAACCATGAGGGCTTAACAAGTGCCATGGCCACTTAGATCACTATGGGCCAATTGAAGAGGCTATTGGACCAAGGGGGTGTGATGTTGGTCCAACCACAAGTATATGGGCCATGTAAGGTCCTAAGCGATAATGGATCAATTAGTTATGATATGAGTCCCATCAACATGTAATTAGATAGGGCCTAAGGATTTAAGTTGGCCATCAATTGTGAATGAAATCTATGTACGTTTCAAAGGTGTTATCGATCTAATTGAGAGTTTAACGGACCAACCTAACTCCATTGGGCTTAACTCACACTTATGGGCCTAGTACTAACGCGTTTGGACCAAGTAAATTGGAGTTGGGCCGAAGAGAAGGGAGGCTGCCATTTTGGGCAGCGAACCCTCTTGGGTTTAGCCTAAGGTTCGTCCAATTGGCTAAGGGTTCGGCTTAGTGGGTAGCGAACCATGCAGGGTTCGGCCTTCATGGATATGGCTTCACAGGTTCGACTAACATGATGGCAGGCAAGGTTCGTGATGCATCAGGTTCGGCAAGGGCTCGTGAGGAACACCAGGGTTCGACTGTTAGTCCAACGAACCAGGAAGGCTCGCCAGGGTTCGCGGCCAAAAAGAGTTCGTGGATGCATGGAGGCTTCGGCTAAAGATGGCCAAGGGTTCGTGAGGGTGAACTGGTTCGGCAAAAGGCTCGTGACCCCTTAGGGTTCGCTGATAACCCCACGAACCATGCAGGCTCGTGTACTCCTCTGAAGGGTTCGGCTTCTAATCCTCGACGAACCTGTAACCTGGATCGTCTTCATCATCAAGCTACTTGATTCTAGACCACGATCTAAGCCTGTACAACTTCGAGGGAGGTTGCTAGGTGTGCGAAACTAAGAATGGTGATGAAACATCCGGCCGATTATCGGTTTTTAAACAAAACTCACAACAACTTATGAAAAACCCTATTTCCCGAATCTTTCCAAGGCTCATACCTCGTTTTTGGCTGGATGGATCTGAGATACTCTTGTACTTTCGTGTAGAGTTTGTCGAGAGCTTCGCGTGGACACCAAGAACGTCGAAATCCGTCGAGAAATAAGCGAGTTACGAACGTTTAAAGTTTGGTTTTCTAGAGAGAGAGAGGGTTTGCGAAATTTCTAGAGAGAGAGAGGGTTTGGCTGATAATAAATGAAGGAAATGGCCTTCTTTAGGGCTTTTATAGTCCGGGTAGTGTTCGGGTCCGTTTCGGTCGCTCGGTTCGCGTTTCCGGAACGTAACGCGTATTTTACGCGGTCTTAAATAAAAAGAGTTGTTAAACTCATTAAAATGATGAGTTTCAAAATTGTAAAAATATAAAATAATTAATATAATTATTTTTACTCTTCGTGTGTTGTCGGATCGTTAAACATTCACAATTACGTGTATACCCGCAATCGCGTACGTTTTCCGATCGTATTAAAATATTTAAAGTCGTTTAATCGTAATTATAAGTTCATCATTCGTATTATTATGGATCGTCACCCATAACTATACTCAGTCTCGCTTACAGATTACGATCTTGGTTGAATTAATTAATTGTTATACTATTCGTCTCAACACTACGCACTAACACTAACCTGTTACACCGAACGCAGTATATGTATAGGGCTCACTCTCGCTGCCCACCACTGTTTCGATATAACAAGTTACTGTTCTTGCTTAGTGAAATCGACTGTAAATAGATAATACATACTTGTTTTCTGACTACTAAGATCCTGTAACACACAAGCACACATTATGAACATACTGAAACACATTGATGAACTGAACCATGAATAGACACTGTTCTAACACTGTTTACAACTACATGACTATATGCACAAATGTTACATTAGCCCAAAACGTGGCCTTCTCAATATCATCTTCAAAATCATGTAATCCATCAAACACAACTTAGTCTAACTCTCCCTCGGTATATAAACCCATCTAATAATGTTGGACTAGCCTACTTGGTAGAGGCTTTGCCTCTTAGAATGGAGGTCATGGGTTGTAACCCATGCAATGGCGTAATTAGTTTGGAGTAGTTTAGAAGGAGATAATCTTTGCCAGTTCAAAAAAAATATAAACCCATCTAAGTCGCGAACCGGGTGAATGAAAGCCTCCTCCATCTTCCCCAGGCGAAAGGTCAACCCAAAACGTTTCCGGTAAATGTTTTGGGAAGGGAAGTTGAAAGAGTATGAGGCTAAGAACTCCATTAGCAGTTCGCGGTATTATAGACGTCTAATATAAAGAAGGCAGGACCAGGGTTCGGTAATCAGTTGCTGTAGACGTGTTCATTGATTAGGATTGACCACTAAATCCCAACTCAAACTTTTCATAGGCTCAATTTGGCACCGACACCCGCAAAAAGAATGCAACACGAGAATGCATGGGGCGTCGCGATCGATAGCTGGGTCAAATTGTAGGAACGGATGATCCATCTGTACAAGAAAATTCCTAAAAATATTAGTTTCAAAGAAGGAAAATAGAAAAATTGGACTGATCAGAAACACGCACAGTCGTGCAAGCCTCGGAAAGACCCTAGCAAAGGCAGTGCAGAGTGGGCACAACCTAACTGCATGGTCGTGCGTGGCTTGTGAACGGTCATGCACTGCTTGAATTTGTTCATCACACTGGCAATGCAATCGGAAGCACTACAAAAGAGCACAGTCGTGCGTGGTTAGCGCACGGTCATGCGGCCTTGTTCTTGAGCCTGCACTGCCTGTGTAAAACCAGCACCATCGAAGTGCACGGTCGTGCGGGTTAGCGCATGGTCGTGCTCCGTGCAGATCCGAGAACAACGTCGAACAAAAACAAGATTTTCCATCAACAACCAAAAAATTAACTAATTTTATACAGATCCTAAAATTCCTACACTAAAAAAGGTATTTACAAGACCTAATCAAAGAAAACTAACATTTTTAGGGATTTCATGAAAGAGGAAGATCAATTGAGAGAATGGAGGATATTCATACCTTTGATTCTTGATTTTGTAGAGGAAAATGAGAGAGAAGAATGGGGAGACATTTCTGGAATGTGGGATAGAATTATGGGAGAGATGGTGTCAAAAGGAGTTATTATTGAGAATTTTGACAACGCACATGGTCATGCGTACGGTCCGCACGGTCGTGCATCAGCAAAAACGCACGGTCGTGCGGCGAGTCGCACAGTAATGCCTAGCTGGACATAATTTTTTTATTTATTTGCCGAGAACCTCCTAGGAGGGCTAAGTTTAATGAGTCCTTAGCTCGACTCAATTCCCTAAATTTAACTGTCCATGGGGTGGAGTACCAAAACCTTTAATGCCGGCTCAACCAGCCCGGTCAAATACTTCTTCAAACGATGGCCATTCACCTTAAAAATCCTGCCATCCTCATGCCTAATTTCCACAGTTCCATATGGGAAGACTACTCAAACTGTGTACGAGCCAGACCAACGAGACTTCAACTTGCCTGGGAACAACCTAAGACACGAGTTGTAGAGCTGAACATGATCACCCACTTGGGGTTGTTTGTTGTCCTTCAAATGGCTATCATATAGCATGTTGGTGTGTTCCTTGTACCTCTTGGAGCTATCATAATCATCATTCCTTAGCTCCTCAATCTCTTGTATCTGTAAGAATCAGTTCTCCACCACACTAGTTAAATCCATGTTGATGTATTTCCACGCCCAATATGCCTTATGTTCGAGTTCCAAGGGGAGATGACACGTTTTCCCGTATATCAATTTGAAAGATGTGGTTCCTATGGGAGTTTTGTAGGCTGTTCGGAATGCCCACAATGTGTCATTCAACTTAACTGACCAATCCTTCGGATTCTGACCAACCGTCTTTTCCCAAATGCGCTTAATGCCCCAATTAGTGACCTCCACCTGTCCACTGGTCTATGGATGGTATGGCGTTGAAAACCTATGGCTCACTCCATAGCGTGACAACGCCTTGTTGAGTTGGGCATTACAAAAATGTGCCCCACGGTCACTAATAAGTGCTTTGGGGGCACCAAAGCGAGAGAACAATTGCTTAAGGAATCGCATGACAACTCTAACATCATTGATGGGCAAGTCTTGCGCCTCCACCCACTTGGAAACGTAGTCAACCACAACTAGAATGTACCTGTAACCGTGAGATGTTGGGAATGGTCCCATGAAATCAATACCCTAAATATTAAAAATTTCAAAAACATGGATTCCATTCTGGGGCATCTCATCTTGTGATGAGATGTTGCTTGCCCGTTGGAAATCATCACATGCTCGGACCATATCATGAGCGTCTATGAAGATGGTGGGCCAATAGAATCCGGCGTCAAAAAGCTTCTTCGCAGTAATAGTCGCTCCATGATGACCACCAGTCGGTCCCTTATGACAATATCTCAGATCTCGTGCGCTTCACCTCCATACACGCACCTACGCACAATTTGATCAGCGCCAATCCTAAACAGATAAGGATCCTCCCATAAGTAATACTTGACATCAGAAAAGAACTTATTCTTCTGTTGATGTGTCAAGCCCTTCAAAACGATCCCACACGCGAGATAATTCGCGAAATCAGCAAACCATGGACACTCCTAATCCTGCGTCTGCATGTGCATAAGAAACTCGTGGGGGAAATTGTAATTTATGTGTGACCCCACAAATTCTGATGAAGCTTAGAACTCGAGACGGGAGAGGTGATCTGCTGCAACATTTTCAGCTCTCTTTTGGTCACGGATTTCAATGTCGAATTCTTGCAACAATAGAATCCAATGAATCAGCCTGGGTTTAACATCTTGCTTGCTAAACAAGTAACGAAGGGCTGCATGATCCGTAAACAAAATGGTCTTGGAAAGAACAAGATAGGATCAGAATTTATCGAACGCAATGACCATAGCTAGGAGCTCCTTCTCAGTGGTGGTATAATGCTCCTGGGAATCATTTAGAGTCTTAATCGTATAGTAAATCAGGTTGTAGTGCTTGTCCTTCCTTTGACCCAAGATTGCCCCAACTGCAAAATCGCTCACATCACACATGAGCTCAAATGGTAGTGCCAATCGGGGGCTATCATGATCGAAGAATTGACCAACCTATCCTTCATCAACTTGAATGCACGAAGGCATTCATCAGAAAACACAAATGGGCATCTTTCTCAAGAAGCTGAGTCATTGAGCAAGCTATCTTTGAGAAATCCTTGATGAAATTCCTATAGAACCCCACGTTACCTAAGAAACTCCGAATAGATTCCAAAGAAGTGGATAGCGGAAGCTTGACAATGGTCTCAATCTAGGCTTGGTCAACCTCAAGTCCGTCACGTGTAATCTTATGCCCTAAAACAACGCCTTCCTCCACCATGATGTGGCATTTCTCCCAATTCATCACCAAGTTAGCTTCTTCACACCTAGCTAACATCTTCCTCAGATTTTACAAGCAATGATCGAAGGAACTCTAGAAAACAGAAAAGTCATCCATAAAAACCATACAACGTTGTAATGTGGTAGGTGCATTGCACAGTCGAAAGGGCATTCGCCTATATGCAAATGTGCCATAGGGATATTTGAATGTCTACTTCTCCTAATCCTCAGGAGAAATCGGGATCTGAAAGTAACCAGAAAAACCATCCAAGAAGCAATAGAACCTCTTGCCTGAAAATATTTACAACAGCTGATCAATAAATGGCAAGGGGAAATGATCTTTTCTGGTGGCATCATTCAGTTTGCGGTAGTCGATGCAAACTTTCCATCTGTCCACTGGTCACTAATAAGTGCTTTGGGGGTACCAAAGCGAGAGAACAATTGCTTAAGGAATCGCATGACAACTCTAACATCATTGATGGGCAAGTCTTGCGCCTCCACCCACTTGGAAACGTAGTCAACCACAACTAGAATGTACCTGTAACCGTGAGATGTTGGGAATGGTCCCATGAAATCAATACCCTAAATATTAAAAATTTCAAAAACATGGATTCCATTCTGGGGCATCTCATCTTGTGATGAGATGTTGCTTACCCGTTGGAAATCATCACATGCTCGGACCATATCATGAGCGTCTATGAAGATGGTGGGCCAATAGAATCCGGCGTCAAAAAGCTTCTTCGCAGTAATAGTCGCTCCATGATGACCACCAGTCGGTCCCTTATGACAATATCTCAGATCTCGTGCGCTTCACCTCCATACACGCACCTACGCACAATCTGATCAGCTCCAATCCTAAACAGATAAGGATCCTCCCACAAGTAATACTTGACATCAGAAAAGAACTTATTCTTCTATTGATGTGTCAAGCCCTTCAAAACGATCCCACACGCGAGATAATTCGCGAAATCAGCAAACCATGGACACTCCTAATCCTGCGTCTGCATGTGCATAAGAAACTCGTGGGGGAAATTGTAATTTATGTGTGACCCCACAAATTCTGATGAAGCTTAGAACTCGAGACGGGAGAGGTGATCTGCTGCAACATTTTCAGCTCCCTTTTGGTCATGGATTTCAATGTCAAATTCTTGCAACAATAGAATCCAATGAATCAGCCTGGGTTTAACATCTTGCTTGCTAAACAAGTAACGAAGGGCTGCATGATCCGTAAACAAAATGGTCTTGGAAAGAACAAGATAGGATCAGAATTTATCGAACGCAATGACCACAGCTAGGAGCTCCTTCTCAGTGGTGGTATAATGCTCCTGGGAATCATTTAGAGTCTTAATCGTATAGTAAATCAGGTTGTAGTGCTTGTCCTTCCTTTGACCCAAGATTGCCCCAACTGCAAAATCGCTCACATCACACATGAGCTCAAATGGTAGTGCCAATCGGGGGCTATCATGATCGAAGAATTGACCAACCTATCCTTCATCAACTTGAATGCACGAAGGCATTCATCAGAAAACACAAATGGGCATCTTTCTCAAGAAGCTGAGTCATTGAGCAAGCTATCTTTGAGAAATCCTTGATGAAATTCCTATAGAACCCCACGTTCCCTAAGAAACTCCGAATAGATTCCAAAGAAGTGGATAGCGGAAGCTTGACAATGGTCTCAATCTTGGCTTGGTCAACCTCAAGTCCGTCACGTGTAATCTTATGCCCTAAAACAACGCCTTCCTCCACCATGAAGTGGCATTTCTCCCAATTCATCACCAAGTTAGCTTCTTCACACCTAGCTAACATCTTCCTCAGATTTTACAAGCAATGATCGAAGGAACTCTAGAAAACAGAAAAGTCATCCATAAAAACCATACAACGTTGTAATGTGGTAGGCGCATTGCACAGTCGAAAGGGCATTCGCCTATATGCAAATGTGCCATAGGGATATTTGAATGTCGACTTCTCCTAATCCTCAGGAGAAATCGGGATCTGAAAGTAACCAGAAAAACCATCCAAGAAGCAATAGAACCTCTTGCCTGAAAATATTTACAACAGCTGATCAATAAATGGCAAGGGGAAATGATCTTTTCTGGTGGCATCATTCAGTTTGCGGTAGTCGATGCAAACTTTCCATCTGGTTACAGTAAAATTAGCGATCAACTCGTTTCTCTCACTGGTAATCACTATCATCCCACCCTTCTTCAACACAACCTACACCAAACTCACCCAAGGGGAATTAGAAATAGGATAAATCAAATCTGCATCAAGTAACTTGATAACCTCCTTGTTCACAACGTCTTGCATATTGGGATAAGACGTCTCTGATGCTGAACTACAGGCTTAAAATCCTCCTCCATCAAGATCTTATGGGTACAAAAGGATGGATTAATTCCTTTTACATTCATGATCTTACATGCAATCACCTTCTTATGCAACTTAACCTTCACTCCACTCGAAAACGCAGCCGAGATAATAATGGGAAATTGAGACTTACCATCCAAGAAAGCATACTCTAAGTGAATGGGAAGCTCCTTGAGCTCAACAGATGGTGGGTCTTCAACATAAGGTAATGCCTTAGGCTGTGCCTCGCAATTCATGACTTCAAACACTTCATCCTGAGGGGAAGGATCATTGCTCAACAATGCCACCATCTCCTCATCAAACCAACCTCAGAAACTGGGTCTACATCCTCCCTCCTAGCAACTGGGTGTCAAACACCTACACAACACATCCATCCTGTGATGGATCAATCATACATGAATCAACAACATAAATCAAGAAGAGTGAATCATCCTGCCTCTGTGGATGCCTCATTGACCTTCCAATATCAAAGGTCACTTCCTCATCATAAACTCTAAGTGTCAATTTGCTTGAGCAAACATCGATGAGGGCTCTAGCAGTGGCTAAGAATGGATGACAAAGAATGAGAGGTACATTCTTATCTTCATCCATATCAAGGATCACAACGTCCATAGGAAACACAAATCGATCAATCTTTACCAACAAATTCTCAACAATACCTCTCACATATTTGACTGACCGATCAGCAAGCTAGATGCTCATTCGGGTTGTCTTAAGTTCCTCGACACCAAGCTTCTCAAACAAAGCATAGGGCATCAGATTAATGCGAGCAACTAAGTCAGCCAATGCATTGCTGACTAACAAACTTCCAATCAAGCACGGGATTGTGAAACTCCCAAGATCATTCATCTTTTGGAGAAGTTTGTTTTGAAGGATGGCAAAACACTACTCACTCAATGTAACCTGAGATAACTCCTACAACTTCTTCTTGTTGGTGAGGATGTCCTTTAAAAACTAGGCATACTTGGGCATTTGAGCAAGCGCCTCAACAAATGGCAGATTTATGTGTAACTGCTTGAACAATTCCAGAAATTTGCCATAATGTTCCTCCAATTTCTGCTTCTTCAATCCACTGGGTATTGAACAGGAGGATTGTAATCTTTGGCCGGCTCCTTTGCTTGTGTTGTACTTGCTGGGCCTGGCCTGGAATGCACCTCAGCAAGAATCTCAGTCGCAACTTCCTCAATCACCGGCGGAAGAGAAGAAGAAGGGGAAGCTGGTGTAGGAGGTGCAATGGTGGATTTACCTCTCCTCAATGTGATGGCCTTAACATGAGCATTAGGATTCGGCTCAGTGTTGCTCGGAATGCCTCCTTGTTGTCTTTCAGATAGCAACTTAGCAATTTGTCCCACCTGATTCTCGATGGCTTGCATTGATGCTTTTTGGTTCCTCAACTCCATCCCATGCTTGTGGAAGCGGTCTTCCATATACTGATTTTGTTTCTGAGCCAACAGGCTTTGGCTCTTGGAGCTTGCTAGAAACCGTGCAACTAGGTCCTCCAAATTTGACCACTTTTCAGGAGCGGATTGTGACCACTGCTAGAACCTTGGTTTTGGAACTGGTTCTATGGAGGACGAATCAGTGAGGACTGACCTTGAGTCTGATTTTGGAATGGGGGATGCGGACTGAATCTGGGTGGTTGCTGGTTTGTGGTACCGGACTTCCAACTGAAATTTTGATGATTCCTCCACCCCAGATTATAAGTGTTGCTATAGGGATTATTTTGAGAATGAACTTGGTTGCCCATGTAGTCAACCTGCTCGTGAATGGATCTATCCCTAATCGAAAACTCCCCACTATGGTGTGCTCCCCACATATCTCACAATAAGATTGGATTTTGTTCACAGACATCTGCTCGATTTTGTTGGAAAGGGCCTCCAACTGTGTAGTCAAAGCATTATAGGAATCAACCTGATGGACACCCTGCTTAGGTGCCTTGGCTCTTGGGGCCTATTGAGAATAACTCTTCCTAGCTGCTTTCTCGAGCAATTCAAATGCCTCTCGCGGTATCTTCGCTCCAATATCTCCACCCGCATAACTATCAAGCCACTGTCGTCCGCTCACATAAAGACCATTCTAGAATGTCTCACATTGCCTCCATAACTCTAAACCGTGATATAGGACCTTTCTCATCAGATCTTTGAACCTCTCCCATGCCTCATAAAACATCTCTCCATCATCCTGCTGGAATGAAAGAATCCGAGCCCTCAGCTTCGCGGTTTTCTCAGGAGGAACATATTTTTCAAAGAATTTTTTCAGACATCTGAATCCAAGTGGTAATACAGCCCGAGGGAAGGGAAATCAGCCATGCCTTGGCTCGGTCACGTAGAATGAATGGGAATAACCAAAGCCAAATGGCATCATCAGATGCGCCATTGATCTTAAATGTGTCACAAATCTCAAGAAATCCTGCGATATGGAGGTTAGGATCCCCGTGATCTTTCCCATCGAACTGAACAGTGTTTTGAACCATTTGAATGATACTTGACTTAATCTCGAAATTGTTGGCTTCAACAGCCAGTCGGGTAATGCTTGGCTCTAATCCTCCAAGTGATGGCTTCGCGAAGTCAGAAATCCTCCGGTCATCATCTTGGTCCGCCATGGTTGATCTCTCATGCCCAATGTCTTCGGTTTCTACGTCTCCTTCGATGGTATTAGCTACAGCACGGAACCGCTCCCGCAACCTTCGCCGAAAATACCGCTCCGGCTCCGATGTAGGCTCGACAATATCCAGCTCTGGGGCTAAGGACATACACACTCAAGGCATAAATGGGTTACCAAACCAAACCTATTAAAAGTAAAAATAGAATAAAATTTGAAAAATACAAATTAGAAACTATAAGAAAAAAAATCAAACTAGTGAAATGAAAACTTTTGTACACCATCAACTAAGCTAAATCACCAACTCTAATTTTTCTTGAAATCACCATCTCCCCAGCAGCGGCGCCAAAAACTTGATGTGCGTGAAACTATATATTTTATACAATGGATTTTTCACACAGATTTTAGTTTTAAAATGATTTTTACTAAGAACTAAATCACACACAATAAGCAAGTGTAACTATCGTTTAATATAGCTTATGGTAAGAACCAGATATCAATCCGTAGACACAATAGCTCTCAATACTAAAGCTCGGTCAATGTTTAGCAAAAACATGAAGAAGTCGGGCTTGTGAAACTTAAACTAACAACTAAACAACTAGATTTGAAAATAATCTAAAGTCTAAGGAAATTTCCTAAATTATGAATTCACTTAGTCTAGTGATGAGATTAATATGAATTGATAAACCAAATGTTGACTAGATTCCGGTCAAAGATATCTAATCTTATAATCTTTTGGAATACTAAAATGACAAACACATTCCAATCACCTTAGATTATTCTATGAAGCCTAAAGTCAAAGTCTATGTCAAGATTTATCAAAGAATTAGTCATACGTCAAGAATCTTAATTCTACAACTTAAGGAAAACTAATATGGCTTATACACACTAATCACCCTAAGTTGTATAAATTCAACAAGATCACAATTTCTTCCAATTTACAATTTATGAACACAATCATGCAAGTGAGGTCATTTGGCCATAATTTCCTAACTTACATGTGAATCATATTCAACAAATCATAATATCACCATGGTTTTTCCAAACTTTAGTGAAAGAAAGTATACTTATGCAAGTTTCATAATATTCAAGAAACCAATTATTATACCTAATCTCATGGCATAATCTTAAAAACAAGTTTTAAGATTATAAACAAATGTTTGCTCATGGTTTTCCAACATAGTATGACTAAACATTGATCATTCTTGAACACTAATCAACCTACACAAGTATACAACATTATTGGAATAAAATCATAACTTCATCTTCAATCTTGACATAAACCATTTAAATCAATTCATATAATCATCATCAAAATAACATATGTTTCATCATAATCTAGGCAATAAATTAATTAGCCCATAAGGCTTACAAGAACAAAAATAAAGTATGCAAAATTAACAAGAAACATGGTAGAAATGATTAATTCAAACCACAAGCAAGCAAGGATTGGGAAGAAAATGTTGTTGGATGCTCCTTAGATCTTCAAGACCTTCAAATTCTTCCTTGTAATGCTTGGAAAATCCTGATCAGTATGTATTTTGCTCCAGGAAGTCCAGCCCTTTCAAATGAAGAAAAAAGCACAATATATAGAAAGTCTATAATTTGGCACGGTCGCGCGCCTTTGGCGCATGGTCGTGCAAGGTGCTACAGTGCTTCACTTTTTGTCTAGGGCCGTTTTCAAAGTTGTCATTTTCAGGTAAGTCTTGAAAATCGACTCGAGGTATCAGGAACGGTCGTGCCAAAAAGCTGCACGGTCGTCCGTGAGTTAAAATGGCCGGCATTACCTTCCTTTGGCCTGGCACTACCTTGTTGCACGGTCATGCAAGGCTCATGCACGGTCGTACAAGTGTCAGCACTACCATGCATGGCCCGACACTAACTGGTTGCACAGTCGTGCAAGGTTCACGCATGGTCGTGCGAGTGTCAGCATTGCCCTGCATGGCCTTGGCAGTGTCAGTGCAAGAATTCGCACGGTAGTGCGCATCTGGGATTTGCTCAGAAATTGGTGAAATTCCATATAACACTTGATTTTGTTTCGAGCAAGGTTGTTATCCTGCAAATTCACAAAAACAAGAAATAGGACTATTTGCGAATGAATTTGCTTGTTGTTACGTTAAAGCCGGGGGAAATGATGTCGAATAATAGGTATAATTTAATGTGCATAAATTTCATTTTCAAACGAATAAAAATTTATTTAATATAAGTTATTTTCAGAAATTCATCGGAAATTCCAACACATTTGTTACGTGATAAATTTTCATAAACAAAAAATTAAATATATTAGGACATGTGTCGAAAATATTACGGTTTTTCTTTTATAAATAATCTTTTATGAATATTATTATCAATATATTATGATGAATTATTAAATAGAAGAATAAAATTGGGATTTTTGACGCATTTGTGACACAATTTTTTAATTAGTCTCTTTGTGGCGGAAATACGTCGTAATTTGCGACGAATTTGTGACAAAAAGCTAAGAATTTTTTTTTGTCGCTATTTTGTGGTAAAATTTCATAAAATTTAGGTTTTACGTTTTGTTAGAATTGTGTAGGTATTTAAGACGCAAATCGAAAATACTCATTTTCTAGTAGTGTCTTTAGTGAGACCGTTCCACGTGAAAAATTGTTTTATCCTCTGGACTGTAACATGAATTCCTAAATGACTTCAACTAGGGGTATCATGAAAAAGTATTAAAATTTCTTTCCTCAAGACTTCACTTTTACCCACGAGTAATTTATTCATTTTAGTCAAATATTGACCATCCCATCCATTGTGTTTGACTAATGTTCCCGCTTTCAATGAATTTTGTAAATTTGGATAATCTTCCTAGGAACTTTTTACCTTACTTAATAAAGTAGAATTAAAAGTAGACAAAGTGATGGGAAGTAAAGTGGAACCTTAAAAGAGCATCGACTACCAAATTATCTCGCCTTTCTTGTAAACCATTTCTTAATCCAAACCCATCATTTTAGAAAGCCACATGTTGCAATGGAGTACTTATTTTTTGGTCAAGAAGAAATTTCAAATTTTTTTGATCTGTTCTTATCAAGAACTTCTGAACAGATAAGTAATGGTGCCATTGTTGTACTGCAAAGATAATTGCTAGTAACTCTTTTTCATAAACTAAAAATTTTGTTTACAAGGTGATAAAACCTTGCTAATGTATGCATTTGGATGCCCATTCTGCATCAAAACAGCACCAATGCCTAAGGAAGAAGCATCGATTTCTAACACTAAAGGTTTTTGCAAATTAGGTCAAGCTAAGACATGAGGATTGCTCAAAGCTTCCTTCAAATTTTCAAAAGCATTAGTAGCCTGTTCGTTCCATTCAAAAGCATTAGTAGCCTGTTCGTTCCAATCAAAAGCATTATTCTTCAATGTGACACCAGTGCCGGAAACATAACCGGAACAGTGACTTGTACAGTAACTCAGGTACGAACTATATGTATTGCATGTATACTATTATCAATTGGTGTTTGACACAGAACTATTGCACATTTATTTCATAAACATGTTTCAAATCCATGGTTTAACAGTCAGAATTACATCTGACAGCACAGAGTTGTTATGTGAATGTTAGTTAGGAGTTTACGACGTATACACGTATGGGAGATTTCACAGAACAAAACCATAACGGATGTTGTTGCGTGAATGCTAAATTGACAGATTATTTGTATAGGTGATGATCTGTACGAATATATCCGAAAGTTTAACGTTCTGAATGATGTCCAATAATTAGAAAATCACATCGAAAAGTGTAGTTATCGTCGTGTTCGTACGGGTGACGATCCAAATGAATACGTACGAAAACTGTATGATTCGATTAAACAAAATAAATTTTACATTTTCAGAAATTTAAAAGTGAGCAAAAGATATCTACTTAATTTACTAGGAATTACCACCTAAATTAAATTACTAAACACTATCTTTAAATCGTAACATTTTGTTACGATAACGATCGAAAACCGACGCTTCTACGCGAAGCCGAGCGGAACCGAACAAACCCGAACACATCGGAACGATTAAATGAGTCAAATGGCATTAAATGCCATTAAACCCCACTCACCTACCCCTCTCTCTCCCCCAAACCATCACTTTCTCTCTATACTCTCTCTCTCTAAAAACTCAAACTCTAAAACCCTCAAATCTTCACCAAATCAAGTGATTTTGGTGTCAAAACAACCACAACAAATAATAGATCGTGAAAGTACAAGGAATCCGAGCTTGGAACCATCTGAAACGAGGTAAAATCGAGTTCAAAGTTGCGATTTTAGGGTTTTCTTCACCCTCGAATGCCTCCGTGGTTTAGCCGGTTGTAAACCAACAAAAACTCATAGGAATGGCGCGAAATCACTTTAGGATGGTGTAGGGACTAGTAGAACACCTAAACCTGCCCACGAATTCAACCAAAGCAGCAAGAACAGCCGACAGCATGCCATGCGAATGAAGGAGAGCTGTTCAGCTTGGCCGAATGGCCCTATACGAATGAAGCCTCATTCGTTGGACACTTTATTTGCTTGAGCTGGTCGGCCGAATGAAGTAACAGACGAATGGTCTATTCGGGAGGTCTCATTTGTGTGATACATGATTCGTATGGTGCCCATTCGTATCACATTTCATTCGCCATTCGGAGCTTTCATTCGCATGACAGTCTTCTTTCGTGGGAGTTCATTCGTGAGACCCTATTCGCATTATACATAGGGTTAAGGATCTCCATTGGTACCACGGTTCTCCTTCACCCAAATCTCGGATGTTCATGCAAACAATACTTATTCGTATCTTAGTTTCATGTGTTAAGGAAATAAACGGTTATGAGTTAGATTATGTAACGAATTCACAATGGGGGAAAATAGGGTTTTCATGTGTTATAACCGGTTTGATGTCTTTCGATACTAAAGATTTTTCAAACACATGGTTTCCTAAACTAAATTAACACGTACACATAAATGTTTTGTATATTCTTTGGGATATCTAATACATGAATATATTGTTGAACTACTAGGTTAAGTTAATAACATCACAAAAATCCAAAGGTGGCTACTTTGAGGTGTTACCTAAGTTACTGAACAACAAACCTAATTGGTTTCAACATTCAATGGTTCTAAATCACTTCTAACATATTAATGCAAGTTCTAGTTACCAAATGAGACTATTGCTCATGGTTTTAGTTAAGAACACAAAGCAATTCAAAAAGGGAATTAAGACAATCACTAAGTACAAAGGGTTGGCCATTGAAATGTCAACTCTCAATACTTAGTAGGTTTTAGGTGATTGTATAACTAACTTAGACCATTTAAATTACTGATCTAATGAAGATTGTACACAAGGAAGAACAAAGAACTAAGGAAGGACATGGAGGTAATCAAGTGAGACTAACTTGAGTCCTAGCATGTCTAAATTATATTTTCTATAAATAACTTATGTTTTATTTAAAATGAAATGATTTATAAAATTATTTACTTAAATGTTTTAAAATAAATTAAATGATTTCTGAACTTAAAGATTTCAACTTAAAACGGATGTTATAAATAATGTTTTACTTAACAAATTAGGAATGTGATTGATAAAAACTTTACATAAATAAGGTTTAATGGTGACTATCTACGGGATAATGGTTCATAGGGGGTAACTAGTATAGACTAGTTATAGGAACTTAGAAAATACATTAGCAAGTATGTAGGACACATAGTTGCACACCGAGACCCAACACCCTATATACGTTATCTCTCGACGCTTATCGTATTCAAATCATAACAAATCAACACAAGTTCTGAAGAAAAGTAATCTACAATCAACAAGCGTGCATATCTTTTGTGAGTCATAGCATAACAACACAGGTGAGCTCATTGCCCCTTTTCTAAACATTTTTGTTTTACAAACGCGGGGCTGAGAAGCATTCGTAAATTATTTTCCTTGGAATATATTTACTTAAATGCTTTTACTTCATATATGTTTTACATGTATAATGGTTATCTTAGATTTTTTTCTAGATAAAGCACTTGCATGTTTTCAAAATGGGTATCTATTCCTTGTGAATAGGTAACTAATCTAAAACAAAGAACTATTTTCAACGGTCTAATTCCAAAGAACTAAAGATCTAGAACAAAGAATTATTTTCAAAGGTCTATTTTCAAAGAACTAAAGGTCTATTCAAAGAACTATTTTCGGTGGTGTGTCATCAAAGAACTAAAGATCTATTTTCAAAGGAATGTCTGGGAAATATCAAAGATAGCATGTGCCAATCCTATGTTTTAAAAGATGTCCTAGCTAGACTGATTGAATATGGGACGCATGTTTAATGATATTTACAGCATCCCCTAACCATTTTACAAGGAACATCTGGGAAATACTCAAAGATAACAGGTGCCAAAGAAATTAAGAACTATACGAACAAGGACGACCTATGGAAGATCTAGATGAACTATAAAATCCTATACATCAAGAGATGTCCTAGCTAGACTGATTGATTATAGGTCGCATGTTTGATGATATTTACATATTTCCTTCACTACTAAGAACCTTGATTGTTAGACTAGTCTACTCGAGCATGACCAAGCCCAATCGTTAGGTCTTAGATTTTATTAAATGTTTAACTATTTATTTATTTAAGCATTTAATGTAATGTTTCTACAAATTCTATGGTTGATCATGATCGTGTGATGAACTTAAGGAATCAAAAGAATTTCCATATTTTGTGAAACTACAAGAACTAAGAACTAAAGAACTATTGTGTGGATGATGAGAAATGAAACGCTTAATTATCATTCACAACAATATGTTATGCAGTTCAGTATGTGGTGGTCTGGTGGATGGGCTGGCGGTAAGCTTGACCCTACATATGCCCTATACATAAGCATACTTGATTGGATAGTATAGGTGGTTGTTGATGAGGTTAAGGTTGTCATTGCGGGTGTTCAGTGTTAACAAACTTCAAGTTGTACACAGGTTGTGAATTGAATGTATGAGATGAAACGCTTAATTATCACCAAGAACAATATATTACGTAGTTTGGTATGTGGTGGGCTGGCGGCTGGGCGGACGGTAAGTTCAACCCTACGTATGCCCTACATATAAGCATACTGAATTAGATTATATAGGTGGTTATTGGTGAGGTTGAGGTTGTCATCTGGTCAGGTTTGTACAAAACTCATTTTTAAACAAAACTATATGAACTCACCAACCATGTGTTGACTTGATCTTTTTGCATGACTTCTCAGGTGACGAACAGGTTTAACTAAGAAGTTTGTGCTTTTGACTAGGATGCCCAGATAGAGGACCTAGTATTTTGGGACGTGCATATTTTTGACCATCATTATACAGATTATTTTGTATATCTTGTGCAGATACAAGATAGAAGAATTATGATGATTATAGTAGATTTACATTGTTAAATTATGAACGAAACTGATGTAATTTAACTTTGTAATTATATTTTATTTAGTATTTTCTCACAATATATCATGTGTAATATAAACAATCTGATCATCACGATTATCATTCCCGATATCGCGCCCCCGGACTATTCTGCCGACGGGACACTCGATCCGGCCTGCTGGCTCGGGGTGTGACAATTAATATATTTATCAACAGCTTTGTTAGAATTCCAAAGGATATAATAAACCTTCTATAGTACCCTGCTAAACCTAACAACCCACTCAACTGCTTAACATTTTTGGTATAGGCCAAGTCTTAATTTCTTCAACCTTCATAGAATATGCAGCCACCCCTTCTTTAGAAATTAAATGACCTAAATATTCAACAGTTGAGCCACCAAAGCTACACTTGTATTAACTTTTTTTTTTTGCATATAAGTGATGGTGTTTAAAAAGTTCAAGAACCATCCGAATATGAGTGACATGATCTGTTAAAGATTTACTGTAAACTAGAATATCATCAGAGAATACTAACAAAAATTTCCTGTAGAATATTTGGAAAATATAATTTATTAAGGACTAAAAGGTGGCAGGTGCATTAGTGAGCCCAAAAGGCATCACTAAGAACTCATATAATCTTTGATGAGTTCTAAATGTAATATTTTCAATATTATGATCATACATTCTTACCTGATGATAGCTAGATCGCAGGTTCAATTTACAAAAAAAAAAAATCAGCACCTTGTAACTCGTCAAACAACTCTTCTACTAAAGGAATGTGAAAACGATTCCTAATAGTAGCATTGTTCAAATTCCATCAATCAATACAAAGTCTCCAGCTTCCATCTTTTTTCTTAACTAGAACCATTGGAGGAGCAAAAGGGCTGGAACTATTTCGAATAACCCATGTATCCAACAATTCTTTAATATATTGTTCAGTAACACCTTTTTGCATTGCTGGATATCTATAGAAATTTTCATTAATAATAACACACGAGTCTTGTTCCACGAACGTTGGTGAACTAACAAATCAATAATTTGAACTTAAGATTATGTCTTATGTATTACTATGTGTTAATATGAATTCACCATTTAAAATAAGCAAACAAACATCGAACACGAGAAAAATCGAACAAACAAAATTGAGAATCTAGGAACCCTAGTCATCATGGTACGTCACCAAGCCAGGCAAAACACGTCGCGGTACGCGACGTGCTTGACGGGACAATTTGAACTCAACTGAAACCTGTCGAGGTACACGACAACCGTTGGAATTACCTTGGCGGGATGCGACGAGTCTTGGAACATGAGCCGACTATTTTGTCCGCCACCAGACGCCAAGAACCTTACCTCAAACCTTGGCGGTATGCGACGAGCCCCATACATCAAAAAAAATGTATAAAAGCTACCCATTCTCCACACTTGAATGCTTTTAATAATTTCACGAATTCTCTAGCTTTTCTCTAGACCCAAACTACTGCCAAAAGTCTTCAATCCTCTGGTAATTCATCCATTACCCTTTCCTTGAATTCCTTAGAGTTTTGGGAGTATTGGAACTCAAAGGAGACGCCGGAAGACCCGTAGCAGCCATCATCTTGCTGAAACTTCATCACCAGCTGCTTCCAGCATTTGTAGCTTCTATTCTTGTTGAATCTAAGCACTCAAGACTTTGTAAGGTAGTTTTAAATGGATAATTGCACTTAAAATGCACATGCACACATGCAACTCCAAAACTAGCACATGCACGAATTTTTTGTGTTATATAATTGATTTAAGGTGTATTGCTATTGGTTAGAAGTATAGAAATGATTTGGAATGAGTTTTGGTTACACATTGTGGAGATTCATGGTAATTACTATATATGGAAGTTGCTTTGTAAAAGGGTCTTAAACCATGTTATAGGCATGCTAGATAGTTCTAAATGATGAGTTATGCCTATTAGTAAGCTTATTAACATGTTTGGAATGTTGGACTGATAGAACATGATTTGATGATATGTTGATATTGGATCATGTCTAAGAATGTTATAAAAGCAAATCTGGAACAATGGATTATGTTAGAAACAAAATTTGGTTATACATTTCTAAATAAGGAAACTTTAATATGGTTAAATGCCAAGTATTGTGGCTTAGACATGTTTGATGATCTTTAGAGCCATAAGATGTGTTGAACATGTTTTAGTAACATATCAGAAGTGACGATTTAACAAAATTGGATTTAATGATAAAACCTCCTAAAATAGGAAACTTTCTAAATACTTGATTTGTGCGATTTATGTGAACATTGCTATGACAGGATCATAGGATGTATGATAATGTGTTACTTCCTTGTTATGATCGATATTGTACACGAACAAACATTAACGAACTAAATGTGTCACCAACGGGTCATCGGGTCAACACGAGTCAACTTAGACAAACTTGATAACTATCATGTATACACAAACACTTGGAGTTGTATGGGATACAATGAAACACCATATCAACACAAACACAAACTCATGGACCTATATGATATTAGGTGAAAACTAGCAGGCGCTAGCAAACGCAGACAAAACACAAACAGGAACTGCATTATTAGGTAAGTTCACGGCCCCTTTTACTATTTTCGTCCCTTGGGGGTGAAAACATGCGTACCAATGCTTTTGATACAAAAAAAATTTTGGATGCATACTTACATTCTTAGATTGCTTATACATATGTGTAACATATCACACTAAGTCCTAAACACA
This sequence comes from Mikania micrantha, assembly GCA_009363875.1. Classification (NCBI taxonomy): domain Eukaryota; kingdom Viridiplantae; phylum Streptophyta; class Magnoliopsida; order Asterales; family Asteraceae; genus Mikania; species Mikania micrantha. The sequence continues at coordinate 109,127,156 of CM018693.1, read as the reverse complement.
TAAACACATATTGAACCGTTAATTGCACATGGCGTTCAGCGTTGTAATTCTGAATAGTATATTTGAGCCTGACAAGCCCTGTCAGTCACCCCGTATGGTCAACCCGACTGGAGGTCGAAACAGATGCAAAATTGACCAAACATAAATATACCCATCGTCTTGTGATGGACATTGGCGGACATGCAACCAATAGTCAGCTTCGATGTCGAACCGCATATGGTATAAAAACACATGGATTAGCTATCAAAAGATATTGCATGGTAATTTATATATAGTCTTGCAAACATTTATTGTTAAACATAGTTATAAAACTTGTGTTCTCACCAACCATTGTGTTGACGTTGCTCACATGTTTTTCTCTTGTCACTTAGGCATGTGCTAAGGAATAGGATGCTAGGATGAAGTCTCATACATCATTTGTGCCTTTATCATTTGAACAACTTGCCTGTCTTTGATCTTAATATGTAATGACTAAACAACTATTATGCTTCCGCGTTATTTATCTTTTTGAGTGAAACTTATTAATCCAAATTATTGGATGTACGTATATAAATAGACAATTAGGTCTCGCGAGTGTAGCCGGAGACTGCGATCTTGCCCAATCTGTCTCGTGCCCTCAATGGACAGGAAATTGGGGGTGTGACAGACGATGTTTATTAAAATAAACTTCTTGCTTCATTACAATTCATTTTAACTTGAAATAAATGATGTTTTTAAAAAACGAATCCTTTAGATCTAAGCTAATTTAGCTTAAAACTCATCATAACTTGTGTAGGATCAGATGTTCTCATTTGATCAATAGCAGCGGAATTCAATGATGAATTAGCTCAATATTAGCAAGAACAAAGTTAATTCAATCAAACAGTAAAACACAAGTTTGTTATAGAGAGAGAATTTCTGCAAAAGGAAATAATTCTTTCAATCGCAATAACTTCGTTAATAAATTCAATGTGTCAACTGCCCTAATATAGAAGCAGTGACGTCTGATGATGTCACAAGATGTTGACATCTAACAGACAAAATATAACTACTGAAAATAACCAAACAACTGAAAGAAGACGACAACATCTGATGAGTAAACTACTCATCAGACTTTTTACAAGTATTGAAAGGAAACTACTGAAGACTAAACTAAACATCACAACAGCTGAAAGCTAACACTTCAGCTGTTGTGAACAACGTCTGAAGACTTGTTCTTCAGAGCTTGTAACTCTTCAGATCTTCTCTTCAACAGTTGTTTGTCTTCAGCCTTTGTGTTCTTTTTCAGTTGTTGTGAGCCTGTGGGACTTAGAGGATTTTCTGATCCGGCTCATTGGTTCTTTTGGTCCAACAAACTCCCCCTGAACCAATGCAGCCAAAACCTCTAATTATTAGTTGTCCCACTTATTGTTGATTTTCCAGGCAGAAAGATGTGTCTTTTTCCTTAGAGATCAGCTTCTAAGATGACCAATTAAGTGTAGGCCTGGATGACAGCAGCTTCAGAAAATCTAACAGTTGAAGAATGAGAGAGAACTCTAATTGGGGAATGGACTAAGAGTTGTTGCCTCTCTCATTGAAGCTACTGCCCATGCACAAGTTTGAAAGATTCTCTGACATAGGCTTCCAGAAGAACTACTTGATCTTCAATTGTTAGTTGCTCTGGCTCACCTTCAAAGAAGAACTCAGGTCCATAGTATTCAGAGAGATACCTGCATGTGGATCCATTGTGCAATTCAATCCTTGTGATTTCTCTGTATACGAATTCATCTGGATGTTTTCCTTCAAGGAACAGTTGTAGCTCATTCTTCTTTACCCCTTCCATCCTTTTGTATACCAGCCCCTTCTTGATCATTTTGTTTTCCAATAACTTAGAAGCTGGCATCTTAGCATTGTAGAACTTTTTAAAATCATCAATGATTTCCCAAGGGTCCATCACAAACCCAGCCATAATGTCAGCACTTATCACCCTTTTTATTCTTCCTCTGTATTCTTGTGGAATGTTTCTTGTGTGTATCCTGTTTTGCACCCTTGGGTCAGGCCATACCCGGATTACATCTTTCCTGTACTGAAAGGTATGCCTTAGTGCAAATAGTCTTTGTGCTTCCTTTCTCATGACTGTTAGTGAAGAAGTCTGAGGGTAGTCTTTGTCTACCAATCTTAGAACCTTGTCATCATATACTCTCTGACTTTCTTCTTCTTCTATCTTTATCTTCACAGCTTCCATCCGAGATTCAGGTGTCATCTTTGGATGTTGTCCAAACACCAAAGGCTTTTCAGGAATATAGTTAGCAGGCAATGTTACTACTTTCTTTTGAACAACCAATTTTGAACCAGTTGTTGATGATTCAGGTTTATGAACTTTTGCTTTAAATACAGAGGAGATGGGAAGCCTGTCTTCCTCATCAGATTCCTCCTCTTCTTGAATCCTTAATAATCTCCTCTTCTTAGGAGGAGCACCAACATCAGCAACTTGAGCAGAGGTTACTTGTTCAATTTCTTTCTCAGCACTTTTCTCTACATTAACTTGCTCAACCTCCTCCTCAGCAATAGTAGCAACCTCAGCATGTTTAATCTTCTTTTGTCTCTTGTATGTAACTTGAATAGCTGGAGACCTTTCAACTGTTTCAACTGGAGACCTTTCAGATACATTGTCTTCACCTTCTTTTCTTTGCCTTTTAGAAGCTGAAGCTGAAGCTGAAGCTGTGACTGAGTCTGTTCCTAACTCCCCCTTTTTGGCTGCAGGGGAAGAAGGAGTGTGAATAGAAGTAAGTTTGGCAGTCACAGCAGCATCTACCAGTGGGAGGGTAGCCTCTCATCAAGGGCTTGAGTTATGATGTTCTTTAGTAAGGGAGTGATGAGAGGGATAATTGTGAGAAGGACAGCAGCTAATGCCTCTGGGGGGATAGAACCCAAAGGATTAGTGCCTGAAGCAGAGGCTGGTGGCTTGTTAAATTTTGGAATAGAGGTGGAAGTATTTGTGTGACCTTCAAGATTAGAAGGTGCCATCTGTGGGGTAATAGGGGAAGATGGTCTTTTGTCCTTGGACATCTTGGTGAGTAGCTCATTGAGCCTACAGACCTCAGCCTCAAGGAGTTTGTTCTGTTGCAGAACATCAGCAAGAGTCCTTTGGTCATCAATAGCCTTGGCTAAATCATCTGACCTCCTGATAGTATCAGGATCTACCTGAGTTGAGTGTGGCTCAACATGCTCAGGTGCCCCTTTTTCTTGGAACTGGGGACTTCCAACCTCAGGGGTAATCCCTTCATCAGTTGTTGCCTCTGGCAGGGTCTTAGCTATGTTACTACTATCAATCACTCCAAATGATGGAAGTGAAGAAGTAGCAGCCCTGTCAGATATCAGAATCTCTCTTTCCACACTAGGAGATCTGATTTGGTAGTCAAAGTCCTGTGGGTTATCAGAGACACTTTGATCCTCCCCCTCAATGTGGGAGCTAATCCCAGTAGTGATAGGTGTCTGGGTGGGGATAGGAGTGTTCAACTGATCCAGGATTTGTTCAATAACAAAAGTTGGGCTGTGTTGGGTGGTTTCCATAGGATTTGGCTTTGAAGCAGAATGCACCCGGGGAGAGTGGTGCTTTTCAATAGAAACCTTTTCAACTGAAAGAGGTTCTAGAAATGTGTCTGCCCCTTCAATGGTTGCACCAGGTTCCTGTTGAGAGGAATCCTGGGCGGTTTGAGCTGGTGGAGTCTGAGGGACCACTGGTTGACTACTCCCAGTGGCCATATCATGCCTTGGTGCGGCATGGGCAGACTCAGGGGACTCATTTCCCTGAGCAGCCTTTTTGGGCTTTTTGGATTTTGGTTTGGTGGGGACTTTGGATTTGGATGTAGAAGTGGAGACTGTGGGTTCCCTCTGCTTGGGTTTTAGCTTTTGGGCAGCCTCTTTGAGAGTGGGGTTGGTGTTGTGTCGGGAATATACCTCCAGTAGAACAGCTGGAGCAGAGATCCCCTGACCAACAAGGCCATTGTGCTGTAACTGTTTTTCTATGATGGCCATGATAAATCGTGGATAAAGTAGCCATCTAGAAGAAACAGGCTTACCAGCATGTTCAGTTAATTCTGAAAACAATATTTGTGAAAAGTTTAGTTTTTGAGATTCCAGAATTGAATACAATACCTGTTGCCACCTGGAGGACATTTGGTCCCATGAGGAAGATTTCGGAGCCAAGCAAATGTTGATCATATGAAATATCAGACGCTCTGGATCATTGAAATTCTTCTTGTACAGAGTTGAATCACTTAGGTCACCTTGGTATTCATGACTTGTGAAACAGAGGTCAAGTTGGTTCTTTGGAAATTGGGTGAGTAAGTTCGCATCATCAAGTTGGAGAACCTCCCTTAGTTCAGCTGGACTGATGTGCACATTATGACCATTTACTGTTGACCGAAGAGATATCACACCAGTGCCGATGTTGATGAGCTCGACATTCATCCAAAATTGATGAATGGATTCAACATGAAGTGTGGGATTTATGAGAAAGGCGGTTTGGAATTGGGATGCATTCATTAAGTCAACGGCTTCATCAAACTTGGACCAGAAGGAAGATTTGGTGAGGTAGGCAACAGAGTTATGACGAGGTTTAAGGTTCATGGTCGCCATTGAAACAGAGACTTGAGAGGGAAGATAGGTTTTTGAAAAAGGTTTAAAGTTCTGAGAAAGTGATAATGAAACAACTGAAGAAGGTTTGAGTTAAATAGAGAAAACAGCAGAGGTTGAAACATCTGAAGAGTAAAGATACTCATCAGATGTTGTCGACATATTTTGTTCATCAGTTGTTTTCAGCAGTTGCTCATCAGACTTTGTGAAAAATGTGTTCATCAGAACTTGTGAACAGAATTTGTTCATCAGGCGTTTGTGATAGATTTGGTCATCAGAACTTGTGAACAGAAGTTGTTCATCAGCACTTGTGAGAAATATTTGACCTTCAGTACTTAGTAAATCAACACCCATCAGTACTTGTAACTTAGAGTATTGATAAAGGTCAAATCTGTCCTTGAATCAGTACTTTTGATATTTATCAGTATTTACTGAAAATATCAAAAAGTTCAAGGTGAATAAAGAAAATTTTATTGTTAACAGACAATGTAATATTTTTGGATTTTTGAAATTTTAAAGTTTATTTGTGGAAAAACCAATCTATTCAAGTTGCAGCATACCAAGCCTTAGAACTAAATTTTGAAAAGTGGAGGTGTCTAAAGGCTTAGTAAAGATGTCTGCAAGCTCATCAGCACTAGGAACAAACTTTGGATCAATCAGACCCTTTTCAAAACAATCTCTTATAAAATGATGTCTGATCTCAATATGTTTGGTCCTAGAATGCTGAACTGGATTCTTGACAATACAAAGAGCTGAGGCACTATCCATTAACAATGGTGTCTTAGACTCTTTGATGCCATAATCCAAGAGTTGAGTCTGAAGCCAGAGAATTTGTGAAGTACAACTTGCAGCAGCAATGTACTCGGCTTCAGCAGTGGAAGTGGCCACAGATGTTTGTTTCTTACTTTGCCAAGAAACCAAACAGTTTCCTAGAAACTGACAACCACCAGAGGTTGATTTTCTGGTAAGTTTGCAACCTGCATAGTCACTATCAGAGAAAGCAACCAGCTTGCAGGAATGCCCATTGGAGTACCAAATTCCCAGAGATTGAGTGCCCTGCAAGTATCTGAAAATTCTTTTCACAGCAATTAAATGAGATTCTTTAGGTGTAGCCTGAAATCTAGCACAAACACATGTAGCAAACATGATGTCTGGCCTAGATGCTGTGAGATACATCAAGGACCCAATCATACATCTATAAAGAGTTTCATCAACTGATTTACCTTTCAAATCTGCATCAAGTTGTGTGGTGCTGCTCATGGGGTTAGAACATGATTTACAGTTTTGCAAATCAAATTTCTTTAACAAATCTTTTGTGTATTTGGCTTGATGAATGAAAATGCCATCAGTACTTTGTTTGATTTGAAGACCCAAGAAAAACTGTAATTCCCCCATGGCACTCATTTCAAAATGTTTGGTCATTAACTCAGTGAAATCAGCACACAACTTTGGATCAGATGAAGCAAATATAATGTCATCAACATAAATTTGAACAAGTAGCTTATGTTGTCCTACATTCTTTATGAACAAAGTTTTATCAATGGAGCCTCTAGTGAAATTATTTTTAAGAAGAAAAGTGGATAGAGTGTCATACCAGGCTCTAGGTGCTTGTTTCAGCCCATAAAGAGCTTTATCAAGCTTGTACACCCAATCAGGATGTTTATTGTCCTCAAAACCTGGTGGTTGACACACATACACTTCCTCTTTTATTTTACCATATAAGAAAGCACTTTTGACATCCATTTGAAAAACTTTTAATTTGTGTAAGGCAGCATATGCTAAAAACAATCTAATTGCTTCCAGTCTAGCTACAGGGGCAAAGGTCTCATCATAATCAATACCTTCTTCCTGAGAGAACCCCTGTACAACCAGTCTGGCCTTGTTCTTAACTATTTGACCATTTTCATCTGTTTTATTCCTAAACACCCATTTAGTGCCTATTGCACACTTACCTTGGGGTAAAGGAACCAGCTCCCAGACTTGTTGTTTCTTGAACTGCAACAACTCCAACTGCATAGCTTCCACCCAGCCATTGTCTTTGAGTGCAGTGTGATAGTTCTTTGGCTCTTGTTGACTGACAAATAAGGCATAGAGACAAAAGTTGGATAATTGACTTCTTGTTGAAACACCTGCAGAAATATCACCAAGAATTTGAGATAATGGATGATCCTTCAGTTCCTGATATGGAATAAGATCAGTGCAAGTGTTTGCTGGAGGTTCAGCTGCTGCAGATGTTGATGAAGAACCAGGGAACAATTCAGCTGGAATTTCAAATGATGTGGAAGAATCCAGAATTTCATCAGCATTTGTATTTGGAGGAGCAACTGGAGCAGGAGGAGCATCAGATTTAGCAGACAATGGCAGATTATCACTAAATCTGAACAGATGAGTACTTTCATCTTCATCATCAGGACTTCCATGTGTGGTTTCTGTAGAAGCTTTTGGTGGATCTGCTTTAAGTACCTCATGTTCTTCACCAATAGGCTCAACTGGAAATTCATGTTGCAAGATGTTAAGATCAAACATCTCAGCAGGATTTTGAGGAATGGAGTCTTTGGGACACTCATTGAATTTAACATGAAGAGTTTCTTCAACAATCTTTGTTCGACAATTGAACACTCTATAAGCCTTGCAAGTTGAAGAGTAGCCAACAAAATATCCTGCATCAACTTTTGAATCAAACTTTGTGAGTTGATCTTTGGTGTTAAGGATATAACATGGACACCCAAAAGCTCTGAAGAAAGAAATCAAAGGGGTTAGAGAGTGAAGTATTTCATATGGAGTTTTCAACCATCTTTGATTTACTAGAACCCGGTTTTGCACATAGCAAGCTGTGTTGATGGCTTCTGCCCAGAAGGTCAAAGGCAGGCCAGAGTCAGCCAGCATTGTTCTGGCAGCTTCAATCAAGGTTCTATTTTTCCTTTCTACAACTCCATTTTGTTCAGGAGTCCTGGGAATACTGTACTGCCTCTGAATTCCCTTTGACAAATAAAATTCATCCAAAATGTGATTTCTAAATTCAGTGCCATTATCACTCCTTACACACTTGACAGGAATAGAATATTGCTTTTCAACATACAACACAAAGTTCATAATAGCCTTGGCAACCTCACCTTTTGAGTGCAAGAAGAAAGTCCAGACAAACCTTGAGTAGTCATCTACAATAACTAGACAATACTTCTTCTTTGCCATAGACATTATCTGAACTGGCCCAAACAAATCCATGTGCAACATGTGCAAACAACCAGTGGATTTGGAATCTCCAATTGGAGGAAAAGAGACTTTGTGTTGCTTTCCTTTCAAGCATGCAGTGCAATTCTCATCACAACTAAAATCCTTTAAGGGAAGACCTCTAACCAATCCATGTTTCACCAATTGATTCATGTTTTTGATGTTCACATGACCTAATCTTCTATGCCACAGATTGGACTCCTTGAAAGAAGCCTTAGAGAATAAACAAGGATGACCTTTAACAGAGATTTTCTTTGATAAATCAAAGGCATATACCTTTCCTACTCTGTTAGCCTTAAGGAGTGTATACTCATCTAAAACTTTGCCAATCAGAGGCAACACATCAGAAGATAAAATCCTACAATCTTGCTTGGTGAAAAGAGAAATATGACCTTTATCACACATTTGACTAACACTCAGAAGATTATACTTAAGATTCTCAACATGATTTACATCATCAAACCTAATCTCACCATTGGTTACCATACCTTTCCCTATAATGTAACCCTTAGCATCATTTCCAAAGGATACAAATCCCTTCCTTCCAGTAAAATAGTTATTAAGAAGAGATCTGCTCCCAGTCATATGCATGGATCCTCCACTGTCAACATACCAGATGCTATTTTGGCATGCTGAAGGACCCTGCATACACCAACACACTTAGTTAGACTTTGGGACCCAAACCATTTTGGTTTTGGGTCTTTCAACACATGAAGAAACAAAATTGGCAGTTTCAGTTGAATCAACACTTGAATCATTCTTATCAGAAAATTTAACCTTGACTTTGGATTTTGGTTTCTTCTTCTGAAATGAGACAACAGATGCCTCTGCTAAATTAACTCTTCCTAGCAGTTGTTGCATCATTATCATCAGTTGATTATGATTTTGTGTCAAGATTTTGATTTCATTAGACACATTCTGATCTGACTTTGGATTTTTGGGTTTTAACACCTTAGTTTCTTTAACTGATGAAGAATTTCTCAAGTGTTGTTTCTTTGAATCTGGAACAACCCCTTTACCTTTCTTGGAAATATTTGATTCATTTCCATGTGAGGTTTTTCCAGATTTTGAACTTACTGATGATTTTGGTACAAACTTGGAACTGAATTCATTTTTCATTTTGAGTATGTTCTTGTTTTTGTTCTTAATTTTATTGAATTTAGAACCTTTCCTGTACCAGCATTCATCAGAGGAATGATTAAACAGCCTACATATTTCACAAGGCACCCTTTTTTGCTTTCCCTTGTGATTATCTACAAGTACTGATGACTTAGATACTGAGTTTTTGTTCTTCAGTACATTTGAAACATCAGTATTTGTAGACAAATTGACAACAGCTGATGTGTTGACAACCTCTGAAGAGTTATTCTTCAGTACTTGTCTATCAACACTTTTCCACTTATCAGTATTTGTACTATCAGCTTTTTCTACAACTACTGATGAGTGATTCTGACTTATCAGAAGCCGTGCATCTTTCTCTCCAGGGCCATTCCCATCTGACTTAACCAGTTTTAAATTTAATTCATTGAAAACTTTTTCATCAGGATTAATCTCAACTAAGACACTATCCTGACATGAGTCATTCTGAATGACATTTGTACACCCAATTGAATAAGAATATGTCTCAATATCCACAGTGTCAGACTCAGGTTTGCATGCACTTAACTCATTTTCAAATGATTCTTCAGCATCAGACTTTTCTGAAGATTTGATGGATTGGTATACACTGTCCCCTTCAGACTCACAATCAAAATTTTTTGGTGTATAATCAGCTGGGGGGCAGTGTGATTGTATCCAATACCAAACTTCACATTGGATGCTGTTTGCTTGTTTAACAGCAACTCAAACCCCTTGCAAGATTCAACCCATTTTGCACATTCTACTTGGGTTGCTGCAAGTGTTTGTTTCAGATCATTGTGTTTTACAAGCATGACTTCCACCCTAGCCTTTTCATCAGACAATTGACACTTGAGTTTATAAATTTCAGACTCTTTTTCATTCAAAACTTTCTCAAATTCAGTTTTATTCTTTGTCATGACCCTTTCTAAAGCCAACTTCTCATTGATTAACTCAACATTGATTTCTCTAATGGAAGCAAATGCTGAAACACAAGACTCTGAACACAACTTAGCTTTGGATTCAGAGGATACCTGGGATTTTGAAGAAGTTGAACTTGAGGTGTCAGTTGAATCAATAGCCATCAAAGCAAGATTCCCAAATGGATTGTCTCCACCATGTGGACCAGCTTCAGAGTACATCTGCATATTGAAATCAGATAAGTCATCAGGTAAACTACTCCAATCAGCTACTCCAGGGGTGAAGAAGCTCTGATGTTGTTGTTGTTGAGGCTGTTGATTGGTTTGTGATTTGCTGGAATCAGGAAGAGCAGGGGATTGTGAAGGAATTAATGCTGGAGTGTGAGTAGATTGAGGCATGTAAAAGCATAGATATGGATAAGGCATGGGACTTTGTGGTACAAAATGAGCTGGATAAAATTGTTGTTGACCAGACCCAGAAGATTGTTGTCCTTTGTTTTGTGGGTTATTGCTAGGAAAGGTCACAAAGGGTGCAGAGGAACTAGGTCCAGTAGATTTGCACTCTCTAGCAAAATGACCAAGCCTGTGACACTTGTGGCATCTCAACTTCCCTTTGTCAAAACCAACTTTGGTTTTGCCAGATATGCCGGGAAATTTTCTTCCAGTTCTTTTGTAGAACTTTTGAGATCTGATGTTGATTAATGCCATCTGACTTAAAATATCCATTTCCTCCAGATCATCATCTGGGATTCCTTTCAAGTCATCCATCACAAAACACAAATTATCAGCATAATTTCCTGCATTACCATCAACTCCCACAAAAGCATGTTCAACATTGTTAGTAGAGAAATCAATATGTTCATCATAAGAACATTCAGACCCATTAAACTCTGACTCTTGACCAATTAATGCAGTGTTACCAGAAATAAAATCATCAGCAAGTTTTCCAGATGAAGACAGTTTTCTCTTCTGTTCTACCTCTCTCTCAAATGTTAAGAGTTTCCCATGGAGTTGGGTGAGAGATAGATGTTCTAGATTTGCACTGGAGCGTAGGACAATTGTATATGTGTCCCATCTCTCAGGCAATGATCTGAGAAATCTGTTATTCATCTGACTATTAGTATATTCCTGCTTAACCATTTTCAATTCAGAAATCAAACATGAAAACCGCTCAAATTGTTGAGTCAATGATTCACCCTTTCTATGAGAAAAGGTCTCATACTGCTGAGCAAGGATTTCTCTAGTGTTTGCTAAAACCTCATCCGTTCCACCGAATTGTTCTTTCAGTGCAACCCAGAGGTCATGAGCAGTATCATGATGCATCAATCCAGAATAGATCTCATTCGGCAAAGCCATGGCTAGAATACCATGAGCTTTAGCATCAATTTCAAACAATTTAATATCCTCATCCGAATACATATCCGAAGGTTTCGGAATCATTAGTTTAGTTTCAGGATCAGTGATCATGGGTTTATAAGGACCATGCACTACATATTTCCAACATCCTGCACTATTAATTGACAGGTGATGTAGCATTCGACGTTGCCAAATGTTGTACTCACTCCGAACCAGCATAGGAGGCTTGGTTGCGGAGCCTGTATTGTGCGGATCATTGTTTGGAGTAGTCATGATCTCAGATTCACTCAATATCAATGAAAGTCAAATGAATTAATGTAAATTCCAACCAATTGATTCAACACAGATTGATATTCAAAAACAAATCAACAGAAGTTAACAGAAAACGTCAATCTATAACGAATTCTTACTAATCGGCTAATTCGATCAACCAGAGAACTGAATTGAGCAGTTTCAGAGATCAATTGTATAATCGATCAATGATTAACCAGCTCTGATACCATTTGTAGGATCAGATGTTCTCATTTGATCAATAGCAGCGGAATTCAATGATGAATTAGCTCAATATTAGCAAGAACAAAGTTAATTCAATCAAACAGTAAAACACAAGTTTGTTATAGAGAGAGAATTTCTGCAAAAGAAAATAATTCTTTCAATCGCAATAACTTCGTTAATAAATTCAATGTGTCAACTGCCCTAATATAGAAGCAGTGACGTCTGATGATGTCACAAGATGTTGACATCTAACAGACAAAATATAACTACTGAAAATAACCAAACAACTGAAAGAAGACGACAACATCTGATGAGTAAACTACTCATCAGACTTTTTACAAGTATTGAAAGGAAACTACTGAAGACTAAACTAAACATCACAACAGCTGAAAGCTAACACTTCAGCTGTTGTGAACAACGTCTAAAGACTTGTTCTTCAGAGCTTGTAACTCTTCAGATCTTCTCTTCAACAGTTGTTTGTCTTCAGCCTTTGTGTTCTTTTTCAGTTGTTGTGAGCCTGTGGGACTTAGAGGATTTTCTGATCCGGCTCATTGGTTCTTTTGGTCCAACAACTTGCACTCATTCTGACCCATTCCCACCCAATTTAACCCACACATTTTGCCAGGCGTAGAATCTATTTACCAAAATAGAACAAATACATGGATAATTTTTAACTTATAAGGAAAATTTCTTCATATATCTCTCTAGAAATAATTGTTCTTAAACATAGGTAAAGATATCATAGGCATGCTCCATTATAGGGGTGTTCATGGTTTAGTTTCAAATCGCGAAACCATCCAAAATGGTCATTGGTTCGCTTTTACGGTTGGGCTTGTTTCCAAACAATTGGTTGGTCGGTTTCATATTTTATAACCGTAATGATTGGTTTGGTTTACAGTTTCCATCAAAAACAAAAAAAATTGGGTTAGACTGTGTATGTAAATATTTATACATGGATAAATCTATATATACATTAATTTGATGATTTTATGTGCCACTTGAGAAAAATATATTTAGGTTTAATGTAATTAGTTCGTCTGAAACAATAAAAGATTCTACTTGATTTGGTTTTTGTTTTTAATGGAACTAAAAGTGAAAACTTATAAGCAAACCATTGTTAACATTTTGGTTTTGATTTTTATTATTCAAAAACCGTTGTTAATTAATGAGTTGGGTTACAGTTCTATTTACAAACCGTAAAAATCGGACCGTGAACACACTTATACTCAAATACCTACTTGACTCTCTCAAAGTTATAAGCTTAAAAACATGTGACATAGCAAAAGGTTACTATTCATAAGAAAAGCTGGTTTTTAACGTATATGTAACTAATGAATTTACACATGTCTTGCTTGAGTGATTTTGAACATAGTTAATTTTCTATAATTACAAGCAGGAATGCATGTAGTTATTTAATTAAATAAAAAAAAAATACAAGTTGTTAATAAAACGATAGTAGTGATATGTATGTTTCAAAGGGTATTTGCATAAGTCATAAGTCACCACAAATTAAAAATCCAAAGGCAATTATTGAATTAATGGGAGACGATCTAAACCTATCAAAACATCTAACTCAATTATTATCAACACCAAAGGCGGCTCCTCCACCACCACCGCCACCGCCACCACATCCATCCAATATGCCCTTCTTATACTACGGTCTGGTGGTAGTAGCCACCGCTGCCATCGTGCTTGCCGTCTACAACCTAATAATAGTACGGTGGTGCGCCACTCAATACCGACGGTCCCGTGAAGCAAACAACAACAACAACGTCATGATCATGTTGTCTGGATCATCACAGCCACCGTCTTCTTCTTTGCCTTCGAGTTTCAGATACAAAAAGGGGATTAACAAAACCCAAATTGAGTGTTCGGTTTGCTTGTCGGAGTTTGAAGAGGGGGAAGAAATGAGAAAGATGCCGAGATGCAACCACTCGTTTCATGCTTCATGTATTGATATGTGGCTCTACTCTCACTCCGACTGTCCACTGTGTCGTGCACCGGTGGTTGACCCACCGCCACAACTCCGGCATACGGAGTCCTCTTTGTCGGAGCATTCACGGGATGGATTGTTAGATACCTCATCTGCTGTGTAAATATTCCTTTTAATTTATTTTTATATATTTTCTATCGGTGGATTAATTAATTTTATTTCTCAACAAAAAAAAAAATGATTGAATTGAAAGAAGTTAAAAACATGGAATACTATGTGCCGTTGAGAGGGGGGCCTTAAATAATTCATTTTATTTATCTTTAAATAAATTTTGTATACCAATGATCCTTAACTTAAGTGGTTGAGGGGATGTGCTCTATGTATTTAATATTAGATAGGTTACGGATTCAAGTCCTAATATAGACAAAATAAAGGTTTCATTCTGGGATAGGGTTTTTTCCCTCACATATGATAGTTTTCTCGTATTAGGTGTGAATATAATACGATGGATATATGACACGTCAGTTATCTAAATTGTCGTTTAAAAATAAATAAATTTTGTATATTTCAACAAGCAACCTAACTAATTCAGTTATGAATTTTGATTTACTCAAAACTAAGACATGACATTATCTATCTATCACCTCAAAGCCCCTAACTTTGCGAAGCTCGCTTCTCAATGCCATGTAAGAACTGCTTCAACAAGACGAGGGTTTGAAGGCCTTGTGAACATTTTACTCCTTTAATATATTCTTTGTCTGGATATACACTTTAATTTATTATTATTATTTTCAATTTTTGCAATCATTTGATTGTTTTTCATAGAGTAATTGAATCCAATACAATAAATCATGTTTGTCACCCCCTCCGTGGTATAGATAGAGTGATAGACTAATATCTTTTAATTTATTACATTACTAGGTTAATTTGTCGTATATTACACATGTTAAATATAAAATCACAAATAGTCATTAATGAAAATTTATAATATAATTCAATTTTTAATATAAATTATGATTAGAAATTTTGAATAACTTATTACTTTAAATAATAAAATAATAATACTTCTTTAAATATTAATTTTATCAAAGTTTGTTTTTTTTTTCTTTAAACAATTCATCTTAGAAAACTATTTTCAATAACTTAATACTTTAAGTGTAACTCTCTATCATACTTCAGTTTTAAAATAAAAACTTCAGTTGTTTATAAAAATCTCATTGTTTCAAAACTACGATGTATAGCGTATTTTATTTTAAAAAAATCATTTTTTAAGATAACTTGTTTTTGACATAAATTTTGTTTTTTTGAAAATAAAATATTTTTTATTTAAAAAAATTTGAAGTATGTTTTATAATAAAAAGATAAATAATATATTACTTATTAGTATTATAATTATTTAATGAGTAAAATAAATACACAATGTCTCATTAAAAGATACAAGGAGCTGAAAAGCGTAATGTTTAAAAAAATTATAAAAGAAATCATTTTAAAACTAAAAAACACTTAATTTTATAGTGTAAGTATCTTTTAATAATATCGTATATTAACTCATACAAAAACCTTTAAAAATTTGGCATACCTGAAAAAATCAGCACAAGTGGTTATTATTAAAATATCAATTTACCATTTTTTCTACAATTGATTTTAATCATTTATTATAAATTAGCCTTTTTAATTAACTCCTTTTATCATTCAGCCTTTTAAATTAAGTTTATTAGTCTAACAATCATTTTTAGTTAAATATCAAAACTAAATTAAAAAGAGTTTGCTTAACAAATTACGAGGTAACTTGAGCTTTTTAGGAGACAACAAAATCAATCAATCATTCGTAATTAACAAATCGTGAAATTTGATCTGTCATTCCTAAACAGATTAAAATGGCATCTAAAACAAAACCCATTATCCTACCTAACAAAAGATATATTCATGGTGCACAAATGTTATATATGTTTTATAAAATCTCACTTTTATAAAGATCAAAAATATTAGAAAATTTTGTGTTTGATTATTGCTATGGTTTAACATTATCATAACACATTTAGAACATTATCTTCTTTCACGAGTTTGCATAAATTAATCATCATTTAGTACGTAACATCATTGTAAGTTTTTGACTTACAACACTGTAACTGTTTTGGACCAAAAACTTACAACAACAATGTTATGTCCTAAACGATGATCAATTTATGCAAACTCATAAAAGAATAAAAGTGTTCTAAATGTGTTTTAATGATGTTCAAAAATCCAAGATTTTGATTCATCTTGGCGGTTTTATTTAGGTTAATGCCTTAAGAGTGGGTTATTATATGATCTCAATCATATATATATATATATATATATATATATATATATATATATATATATATAGGAAGGTTCTACTAAAAAGTCAATTTTTCCTAAGAAGGCTAAGATGTATTTTTAAAAGTTCGAAAACCGACCCAAACAAACTTTGATTTAGTTCATTTTTGCGTCATTGAAGTCGGCTTGTCAAACCATAAAACCCAAACCTTAAATCATAAACAATAAACCATAATAATAAAACCAAAATAATAAAAACAAACACTAAAACTAAGGGTAAAACCTAAAAGCTAAAAAACACATGCCTTGAAATACAAACTCCAAAACTAGTTGTTAAAGCTAGAACCAAAAAGCAAGTATTCTAAGGTTTGATTAGACGGTTCCAATGCAATTAAAATGAGTTACATCGGAGTTCGTTTATATTTTTTAGTCTTTATAGGCAAAATAAACTTTTTATTTAATTCTTACCCTATATGTGTGTGTGTGTGTGTTTGTGTGTGTGTTTATTTGTGTGGGGGGCGTGTGATAGAGAACATATAATAAACTGAGGAAATTGCAATAACTCATTAACCCAAATACAACCACTTATTTTATATAAAATAATCATATTAAAAGGTATGGTGAGGATATTTCAAAAGGTATATAGATAATTATTCAACTATATTATATTTGAATATGATGTTAACAACTGCTAACAAATTCTTTTTTTTTCTTTTTTTAAATTTTTTCCATCCTTTTTTATAGTTTAAAAACTTTTTATAACATGTTATATTTTTATAAAAATTGCATTATTAAATCCGTCTCATTTTTTTTTAGGTCTTATAGTCTTAGTTTTTTTTTTATCTTGTTAAATTTGTCTCATTTTTATCTTAAAGTCTTATATTCTTATTTTTTTTATCTATTTTCTAGACTATACATTAAGTATATATGTAATTAATCTTGAAAAACACATAGTTTACAATATATAAAAGACCATTTATGTTGTCACACCCACGCCATCGGCAAAAACACGAGAGATGCGACGAAATTGTACATCGATAACTAATTGAATATTAGAGAATGTTAACCCCTCATGCTTAAGTGTAATGTCCATAAATAGTCTTAGGTTAGTGCTTGGAATACATGCAAAGATCAAGTGTCAACGAAAAAGTTGGTGAGTTAATAGGTTTTATGTTTTGATCAAATAGTTGAAATAATAGTGTTTGCCATTCAAGGCACAAGTAAAATGTTTCAATCAAAATTTAGTAGGAACGACATTTCATAGTGTTATCCTATTATAAATATGTTAATCATAATCATGATTGGATGAAATCTACATGAGTCCACAACCAAACCTCCAACTAACTGCCTGTGACTATACATAGTCTGCAACACTCTCCTCGAGTTCAAATGTAATGTTTGAAATATTCACTCATCATGAATGAACACATCATTGAGGTGACTGTAGCTAGCAAGTCCAACCTAAGGATGAATGAGGGTGTCAACCCAAATAGTACTATTCAGTATCTATCCATTGGTTCAAACCCATGAGTTAAATGTTTTGTCTAAAATATGGGACTTATGTTGTAATGTATATGTCTCATGCAATCTACAATCCGGCTAACTTATGTTCCATTATTTACACATTTAGCATAGTAATGAAAATAGTTTGTGTATCATAGTAGAAAATCAAGTATTGTAGTATGTATTTTCCCAAAAATATGCAAAATGTAGATAGGGCTACAAATACTCACCTTGTGCATAGCAATGGAACCCATGTCCATGATTTGTGATAACCTGAATCAGAGTGATCATAATCAGCACATCAGTGCTTGTCAACTCTGTGTTTTTATATAATATCGCATTTCCCAAATCATATAATAATGATGTCCTTTTTATATATCAACTGTGTATCAATAACCAATATTAGTAACCTTGTTTCATGTGCCTATTTGACATAACCGTCACACGTGATTTGACGCCTCCTCATGTCACACCCCGACCTTGACTGTTCATTAGCTCATGGTGCTATGTTAAAGTTTGAGTAATTAATGTATCCATTTAATAATGTCAATCAATTAATTACAATAACATTCAAATAGTCATTACAAGAATTCAGAATAAACTAAACATTATATTGAAAAGTCTATACATTGTTTCAATTAGTTTTTAAACTAGGTCACTAAGCCTATCTTATATCTTCATCATGCTTCCTTAACCTGTCACACATGTAAAATAGAGTTTGTCAACTATTTGCATAGTTGGTGAGTTCATACACTAAGTTTAAATAATAAGTATAAAAAGGATGCAAACAATAGCCTAACTAGAATATGTATCTTAAGCATAGCATGAATACAAGTTTGAATAAATAGAATGAATGAATGAATGAATGAATAACAATAGCTTGTGTCCAAACAAGTATCCTTACAACATATTAATTTAAGTATGGCCATACTATAAATTAACAGTTATAATTCAACAAGTTTGCTATGTGTACTTTTCACCTCTTTCACACAAAGGCAAAAGCCTTTGCGAAGATAGTATATAACCATCTTAGACTACTAGGTACTAGATTGCTTGACTGGCAACACACATAGAATGACATAAAATCAACACATTGTATAAGCCTAGCCTCTAACACATAAAGCTAACTAGGTCTAAGGCTTGCATCATAGATTGAATGAATAGTAGAATGAATAAAGTTAGAATAAGACATGTGTAACATCCCAAAAGCAAAAAAGTAAAAGAGGGTGTGAAGAAACTCACTATTTTGTTTAGCTAATCCAAATGCTTGATATAGATCTTAAGCCAAAAGACACACGTAAACCTAAAGTTTATAGGAATAACTTAATGAGTTTAATATTCCTAAAAGTTCAACTTCATTGTCCTAAGATTATGTCATAATTTGGAAACCCTGTAATATATGTCTAAGTTTCTAATGATATTACTTGGAATATTTATTTGGGTATTCAATTAAACATCCTCGCAATATTGTAAAATAAAATAAAATATTATATACTCTATTAATTTATTTTACTAATTTTGTTATGATAAATTGATAACTGGTTATATCAAATGATCATATAACTATTTAGCCTAATTACCTATTATGATTATTTTTGACATGTTTGTATATTATTTTGTGATTTTAAAAGTTATTAATCATATTTGTGTAAAAATACTATATTTTATTTAATTAGTTTAAATAAAAATATCTTAAGATTTCATAAATAATTATCTAAAATATTTACGTAATAATTTAAAACAATAGTACTATTCCTTGTTTTCTTAACATTCTTTTTTGTTCAAAACATAAACCATTAATTTAATATATTATTTATTGAAAGTTTAGTTTCTAAAAATTTCAGAATTCCCAAAATATGTAAATTATATATTTTGTTTTCAGAATTTAATAAGTATATTTCTGAAATTATACAAGATTTTAATTAGTTTTTAATATAGTTTAAAGTGAAAAATAGATAATTAAATAGTATGAAATTCAAAGAATTAATTAAATATTATTTTGAAGTTGATCAACATTTAACAGAATCATAAAAATAATTTTAAGATGTATAACGTTTTTTTTAGAATTTGTTTTGTTATAAAAAAAAAATAAGGCTATGAAATGATTTAAAAATGGCAAAAAGGGTTTGGGAATGCTAGCCGGTGGTATATATCCAATTCGATTAGTGCTCATGCTATTTTAACTTTATAATGAATTTCAATCCAAGCCCAAATTCTTATGAGCCCTAATTCGTTCTTAGATCCAATTCGATTAGTATCGTGATTGTGAGCCAACATCATGTTAGGGCTTTTGATCCCATCTTAAAACCGATCAGAAGGGTATACGAATTACCTGGTAATGTTCTCCGTTGGATGGGTTTCTAGTTAAAGAACTACCCGTGATGCGTCACGAATGCATTTCAAAGTTCTCGAGCTTCTGTGATATGGCTTTTTACATTAACAGCTTCAGAACAATAGTGCAAGTGTGTGCACCAGTTTAATTGGATTTAGGTAAAGGTTTTAATCGATTTCAAGCATTGGTTTGATTATAACCTTCGGTTTAGTGTTCTCCGATGTTAAGTATGGAAATTATTGAAATTGCTTGGTTGGTTTGGTCCAAAATTAGTTCTGAAACGTGTACACATGGCTGAATTGATTTATTGATTGGCGAAATTCACGTTTAAGGGTTGATCCGGTTGAAGATTTCCTCGAACAAAGGAGCCATGGGAGGAAGGAAAGAAAATCAAATGTTACAACTCAGTCCTTGTTTTTTTTTTTTTTTGGTTTTTGTCACTTGGATTTAAACCTTTGTTGTACTCACATAAAGGTTTATTGACTTTACCATTTCAGTCCTCCTTAGTTCAGAATTTTGTTATTTTATGTAAAAGAAATCTCAAATGTTTATAAAAAAATAAAAAATATTCTTGCTAATAATTTTATATAATAATAATTATTTTTTTTAGCTTTAAACTCTATTATTTTATAAGGTAAATTTTATTATGTCTTAATATACGATTAGAATTAATATTATTATTATTATTATTGTTAACATCGTAGTTTATATAAATGTATATTTAGATAATAACTCTATTTATTGTTTTAACTATTGTTAATTTTATATTTTTATAAAGTTTATATATATAGGTGTGTGATCTTATAAAAAATATATGCTTATGAATTAAAATGAACCCTTCATCAAATTTATTTAATTACAAATTAGTATTATTACAATTTAAATTCGAAACGAAAAACCCTGGGGATTAAAAATAAAGAAAACAAAATAAATAAAACTTAAACTAAGAACAAATATGCACAGATAAGACACAAGACTAAACTGCACAATCGACTAAGAAGTCCCCGGCAACGGCGCCAAAAACTTGATGTGTGCAAAGTAGCTTAATTAAAACTCATAAAAATCAAAACTATCCTAGACACTAAGTAATATTCTAGACTCTCTAAACTAAACTACTAACAGGCAAGTGAACGTATCGAAAAGTAGCACAGAAAAGTAAGTCCGGATTATCGAACCCACAGACTCCTACAGAAAATGCAAATAGACTCAATGACTTATCTATACAAATGACTTAAATTAAATTAAATGTTTGAAAGGGGGGTTTTATAATTAACTAAATAAACTGAAATTTATAAAATTCTGAAAATCAAATCAAGACTCAAAGTGGAAAATGCAACTAAGATTCACGAATGATGAAATGACTACCTAGGGTTTACTTTAATACATGTCTAATGTTTTATGGATTGATTATGGAACTCAATTTGGAACCGGGATCTTTGAGTTTTAACTTAACAACAAATTAGAGATTCTTCAACCGTTTTCAAAGATTTCAACTAAATTGTTTATAAGTATATTAAACACTGGTTTAGGTTAATTACTCTCACAAGTTAACCAACCCATCAATGATATATCCTAAAAACCATCTACCTCACGGAAAAGAAAGCCTCAATGCACCAACATGCAAGGGATAATAAGGAGATTCATCTTGGACTTAGCATACAAGACTATGTTCAATTAACCTAATTTTAGTCTTTTTACAAAGACTTTAACTAGTTCTTAAACATGCAAGATACACTAACAAATCCTCACCTCACGGCTATTGAATTTGGTTAACATCTAATTCATTTGTGATGTAATTATTGTTCCTATGAATTACTACGTCTAGTAATGCATCTAATAATCATAAACACAAAGTAAATGATCTAACACATGCTCATTACACGAAAGACATTCGCCAAAGCACATGAGGACACAATAAATCAGATCACAAACATCATAAACATTCATATACATCCAAGAATCCAAACCAAACCATTAAATCATTGAAAAATGCAAACTTTTTCCACAATCAATCGTTATAAACGTCAAACATGCATAATTGTAAAACCCTAGGTAGTTCTATTGTTCTAGCCAACAACCATACTGAACAAACAGCAAGAAATCAGAGTAAAACCAATCTTAAACATCATTCAAATAAGAATAACAAGAAGAAAAGAAGAACCGATCACGTTACACCCTTCGAATCACTCGTCTAGGGCTTCTCGATGATCCAACTCGACTCCAACCTTGATTCTCTGCTTCTAGTCGCCTCCTAGGTCGTCTCTGATCGTCCAAAATCGAATGAATACGCCTCCAGCCGTTTCCAAATCATAAAACTCGAAATCCTGAATATTTAACCCTGTCGCGCTACGCGACAGGCATCCTCAAAACCCTCGCGCTACGCGACGACACCAGCTACCCGACAAAATAGTCGGGTCAAAACCGCAATCATTAAAAAGGGCAAACATGTAATTTTCCACCTGTCGTGCTACGCGACAGGGTTTCAGGTGGTTGTCGCGATACGCGACAGACAATTTTTTCCAGAAATATTCTTCTTTTGATCATCAGTTCATTCTCGCTCGCCCGGGAGCTCGTTTTCTTGATCTTTTGTACCAAAATAGCATGTTTAATACCTGCAGGCAACAATTTGTGGAAATGTGAAGAACCAGCATCAATCGACTCAAAACTGACTAAAACTGTACAAAAACTAATTAGAAACAAACAGAAAAACAGATGTGTTTTGCAACACATCACATCCCCACACTTATCTCTTTTTCGTCCCTGAAAAATATCTATGCAAAAATCTGGGATCACAGTTAGGTAAAACGGCTTCCACACAATTAAACTCATTAACTCAAAATTAAATGCCTTGGAAAAGATTGCAAGTATTGTTATCCTACTAAACCCATACTGATTTTCCCAGTCCCGTAGTCATGATCCATTATGTTCATGTTCTGCATTTCATTTCATTAGACCCACACTTAAAAAAATAAAACCAAATCAATCCTGGATTCTAGCTTTCAAGTCATCCTTACATATAAACAGACAAAAAAAATTTCTCAAATCAGATTTTTATGAATGAAACAGATGGAAGCGTGAGCATTTTTCTTTTATTTTTCTTTCCATTGAATTTAACTTAGTGGTGTTTCAACCAGGCTGCAACCCGGCGTGTGACACATAAGTTTTCATCCAAACTCTTTCTTTTATTTTTTTTTCTTTTAGCTCAGCTTATTTAGTGAAATGGAGGCGCCATAAGACTCGAATTTATTCTCATAAAAAGAGTACTTATGTGCCAATTAAAAATCAGATTTTCAAAACTCTCATTTGTTATTATGCAAAGATTCATTTATGACTTGAAAACAGTTTCATCAATTCCAAACCCCCAAGATGTTTCCCATGAAATTCATGCAATTAATTAAGATTTTACCAATCCTGCGGGACAAATACAATCAGTTGAGTCTACTTACACATCCCATAACCAAAGCATAAACCCAAACCAACAAGTTAACCATGAATGAAACCACAAAACCCAACTTTTCTATCATTTCCCATCATGCTTTTTGCAACCAAGTTTTAACAAGGAACAAAAAAGAAAAAAACTAGAGATGTAAAACAAAAATTTTTGACTCAAAAAAAAAATTCTAATAAAGCAAACTTAAACTAAAGACAAAATTAGCTAAAACTACGTTTCTCATCCCCACACTTAAACTATACATTGTCCCCAATGTAGAAAATAAGGAAACCAAAATAAAACTAAGAAGAAAATAAAGAAAGTTAAAAAAGAAAATGACTTAGTTGGTTAAGAAGAAGACTGCCATATGCCAGTCTTTCCACAAAAGCTCTTCACTCTACAAAATGCTCCACAAGCCATAAACAACCATATAAAACAAACATCACAAAGATCAAGATAAATATCCATAGGTTCAAAGATAAGCAGTATCACACCACAACCAAAATGAGTTCAAAATAAACTACCAACCCATGGCCAACCCAACCATAACTGTCAAAAGGCAAAAATATTCAAATAACAAACACAACTGCATCAATACATCAAACTCAAACCTCCCCACACCTACTCATCATCATTCCCTTCATCATGCTCATCAGGGGCTCTGTAAAACTCTGGTATATTGATGTTGAGAGAAGTCATCAGATATCTCATAGCATCTTCCTGTCTCCTCTGATCATGGTCCCTCCAGTCTCGGTACTGATCATGGTACCCGTCCATCCTGTGACATAAAGATTCCAATGTAAGTGGATCAGGGATGGGTTCCCTAAGTGGATACTGCCTCGGTGGAAAGTCTCTCCTATAGACAGGCCTCTGCCTGTGAGTTGGGACCGATCCCATCACTACCTCTGCTGCAGGTGTGCCCTGTGGTGGCATCACCTGAGGTCCTACCATAAACCCAGCCCACCTCGGTGGGTCATCTCTCTCAACTATCCCAGCTCTCTGTAAATCCCTCAGGTCTATCGGTGTGGTCAGTGGTCCTAGGATCATTAAATCAGGACGATATCTATTAAACACTCCTAAATATTCCACCATCCGATAAATGTATGGACCCATATCCAATCTAGCTCGTCCACCCCCTCTCCTAGCTCTAGCTAAAGATGTGGCCAACACACATGCTATATTCGCCTCTCTTCCAGTCACCATACAATATAAACAGAAAAGGTCAATCCAGTTGACCTTTTCCTCTCCTGAGCTCCTACCCACAATAGTACATGCTAGAATCCTATGAATGTATCGCAACAAAGGGTCTCTAATGTTCGATTCAAGCATACTGGTGGAAAACGGGGCATCCGCAATCGTGGCCCAAAACTCACTCAAATCCACTTCAGAGAGACAGAAATCTCTATCCCTCTTGGTGGCTCCCCTCAAAGCCTGCACAAAATCTGGGGATAGAACCTCGCCCTCAGTGTAAAACCCACAAACAACAGCAAACTGTGGAACGGACATCTCATAAACCCGCCTCCCCAATGAAAAGGAAATAGCATCCAAAGACTCAAACTCCGAATCATCATAAATAAAGGTTGAGTGAAACTTTATGGTCAATTCCTTATATTGGGGCCAATCACACGTCAACACCCGCCTCCACTTGGGTCCTAGCAACCTTTCCAACCTATCCCTTTGCCCTAATTGGTCAACTAGATCCCAATTGATATTTCTATGATGCAAAAGTTCTAGAGATATAAACCTGTCAAGCCTATCACTCTCAAAAGTACCCATTTCAAACATTAGGAGGGTGTGGTCTTTCAATCTTCTTGTTTTGATGACTGGTAGCCGCTCAGGTTCGAGATATTTGATCGTTCTTTCATCCCGTTGTGGCTGAACTGGGGAACTAGGCTCTCCCCGGGGCCTTGGAACTGGACCCCTTCTTCTTTTCCCCCCTGCACTTGATGAGCTTGCTCCAGACATCCTGAAACAACATCAAAATCAAACACAAGCTGCCAAGTTAATAAGGAAACCAAGAATTTGTAACCGTATAGCATTTCATTCGCGGTTACACAATAATAACCTTTAAGTTCCAACAACTACCCCATAAACAAACCATCCCCCAAATTGATTTTTCAACTCAAATGGACATGATCATCTCGAATTTCATTGCCAAAATCAGTTTGTTTAACATGTCAAGACCAAAATAACCATTTTTAAATTTTAAGCCTTTACCCCAAACTACAATCTATGGTCATTTGGCATCCAACAACAAATTCAACTATAACAAGGCAACTAGAAGCATTCAACAAGAATAACTAAACTAACACTAAACTGAAATCAACACAAAACCTTCAATAACTAAAAATTTAAAACTAGGCTAAAACTAAAATTGACAAAATTCATCAAAATGCAAGAAAAATTGTAAATGGTTAATCACATTACCTTAGAATCGACTTAGACAACGAGAATAAGAAGAAAAATTGAAGCTTTGAAACAAATCTCTGGTGTTCTTGCTTAGACCCGTCAATGGTGGATGGAGATGATGAAAGGGTGAAATGGGTTGGAAGAAATAGGTGAAATAGATGTTAGGGATGATGGTTGATGGTTTTTGGTGGTGAAATCGGTAGAAGATGGTGGTAGAAGATGAAAATGGTGGTGAAGAGAAAGTGGGCGACGGTCTTGAGAAGGAGAAATGGGGTTAAAATTCGAAATCTAGGGCTTGAAAGGGATAAAAACTGATCTGGAGACTTGTCGCGTAGCGCAACAGATTACTAAGATGTTGTCGCGTAGCGCGACAACTTGTTGACCCGCGCGTTTGACCAGATCTGTAGTGTAGCGCGACAACCTGGCGTCTGGGTGTCGCGTGACGCGACGGGGTCAAATTTCCAGAGAGTTTCTTTCATTTTCATGCCTTAGCCAAATTTTTAACTCCTTTTTCCTTCCTAAACACCTAAAATCTATTCTAAGGCAAAGGATACATACCTGGTTGTTCCAATCCATCTTGCATGCTTAAAAAGGATTAAACACCTGCAAAACTCTAGAAAACACACAAAAACGAAAACGAAAAACATAAAATAAATACGAAAAACATACTAGAAATGCATCAAAAACTCTAGAACCTAACATTTACAAACTCTACACTTGGGTTTCATCCCAAGAACCCCTCAATATCCTCTCATTCGGGTTTCTCTAGGAGGATCTCTTCCCCCTCCTCATTCTCATCTATCGGTCCTCCGATGTAATGTTTCAATCTATGACCATTCACTTTCCAAGTGTTCCCATCAACTTCGTTTTGCAACTCAACGGTTCCATATGGAAACACCTCTTCAACCACATATGGATCCGTCCACTTGGACTTCAACTTCCCTCCAAACAATTTCAATCGGGAATTGTAAAGCAAAACCCGATCTCCCTTCTTGAATTCTTTCAAACCCTTCAACTTCCTATCATGCAATGATTTGGTTTTCTCTTTAATGCTCAATGAACGTGCATAAACCGCATCACGAAGGGCTTCTAACTCATGAATTTGAAAATACCTTTTCCTACCCGCCTCGGTAAGATCAAGGTTGACCGTCTTGAGAGCCCAAAGAGCTTTATGTTCAACTCAACGGGAAAATGGCATGCTTTGCCATAAACGACCATATATGGGGTAGTTCCTAAGGGTGTCTTGAAAGCCGTTCTAAACGCCCACAACGCAACGTCTAACTTGTCGGACCAATCCTTCTGACTCTTCCCTACGGTCTTCTCAAGTATCCTTTTCACGCCTCGGTTTGCATTCTCCACTTGACCGCTTGTTTGGGGATGATAAGCAGTCGCTAAACGATGAGTGACACCGTAGCGTTGAAGTGCCTTCTCTAACATAGTGTTACAAAAGTGCGTGCCACGGTCACTTATTAAAGCTCTAGGAGTCCCAAACCTACTAAACAACTTCTTAAGGAACTTGAGAACTACTCGGGCATCATTTGTAGGTAAGGCTTGAGCCTCCACCCACTTTGAAACATAGTCTATGGCCACGAGTATATACCTATTTCCCATGGACAAAGGAAAAGGTCCAACAAAATCGATGCCCCAAACATCAAAAACCTCTAACACTTGAATCGGGTTTTGAGGCATCTCATCTTTAGAGGAGATATTCCCGGTGCGTTGGCAAGGATCGCACTTCTTCACAAACTCAAGTGCATCCTTCACCACCGAAGGCCAATAAAATCCACAATCGAAGACCTTTTGGGCGGTGGAATGATGTCCATGATGTCCACCCGTTAAGCCTTCATGGCAATGTCTTAAGATATCAAGGCCCTCCTCTCGACTCAAACATCTCCTTAAAATCCTATCACCTCCTACACGATAGAGATACGGATCATCCCAAACATACTTACTCGCATCTCTAAAGAACTTCCTCTTTTGTTGAGAGGTCATTCCTTCAATCACCACTCCATTAGCAAGGAAATTTGCCAAGTCGGTGAACCATGGCATTCCTTGCTTCTCCGCCTCAACAAAGTCGATCATCTCGTGAGGGAACCTATCACCAATCTCCTCCTCACTAATCTCGCTCCTCTCCGGGTCCTCCAACCGGGAGAGATGATCGGCCGCCACATTTTCAGCCCCTTTCTTATCCTTGATCTCAATGTCAAATTCCGATAACAACAAGATCCACCTAATGAGACGAGGTTTTGCATCTTTCTTTGCAAAAAGAAACCTCAAAGCTGAGTGATCGGTGAAAACGGTGGTCTTTGAAAGCACTAAGTATGACCGGAATTTGTCAAAAGCAAACACTACCGCAAGAAGCTCCTTCTCGGTGGTAGTGTAGTTCTCTTGAGCATCATTGAGAGTTTTGCTAGCATAGTATATTGGGTGAAAATGCTTCTCTCTTCTTTGCCCCAAGACCGCCCCGACGGCTTGGTCACTAGCATCACACATGAGTTCAAAAGGCAAACTCCAATCGGGGGCAACCAAAATAGGAGCACTCACAAGTCTCTCCTTCAAGAATTCGAATGCCTTCATGCATTCCTCATCAAACAAAAACGGGGTATCTTTTTCTAGAAGATGGGTCATAGGCCTAGTGATTTTTGAAAAGTCCTTAATAAACCGCCTATAAAAACCCGCGTGACCAAGGAAACTCCTAATGGCTTTGACACTAGAAGGTGGTGGGAGTTTACTTATGGTCTCTATCTTAGCTTTATCTACCTCAATACCCGCTCTCGAAATCTTATGACCCAATACTATCCCCTCGGTCACCATAAAGTGACATTTCTCCCAATTAAGCATCAACTTAGTCTCTACACACCTCTTCATCATCCTCTCAAGATTCTCTAAGCATTTATCAAAAGAGTCACCATAAACTGAGAAGTCATCCATAAACACCTCCATGGATGATTCAATCATATCTTGAAAGATGGCTACCATGCACCTTTGAAATGTGGCAGGAGCATTGCATAGCCCGAATGGCATGCGACGGTAAGCATAGGTGCCATAAGGGCACGTGAATGTGGTCTTTTCCTGATCCTCCGGTGCAATGGGGATCTGGAAATACCCAGAAAAACCATCTAAGAAGCAATAAAACTGCTGTCCCGCCAATCTCTCTAACATCTGGTCAATGAAAGGAAGGGGAAAGTGATCCTTCCGGGTAGCATCGTTAAGTTTCCTATAGTCGATGCAAACTCGCCACCCCGTGACCGTGAGAGAAGGAATGAGCTCATTTCTCTCATTCGTGATGACTGTCATCCCTCCCTTTTTAGGGACAACCTGAGTAGGACTCACCCACGATGAATCCGAGATAGGATAGATCAAACCGGCATCCATCAACTTCAACACCTCTTTCTTCACAACCTCTTGCATATTAGGATTTAACCGCCTCTGAGGTTGGACTACCGGCTTATACTCATCCTCCATGAGTATCCTGTGTGTGCAATAAGCAGGACTAATACCTTGGATATCAGAGAGTCTCCAAGCAATAGCCCCCTTATACATCCTTAGCACATCTAACAATCTTTTCTTCTCCTCCTCACTTAACCCAGATGAAATGACAACAGGTAAAGTGGAATCCTCTCCTAAAAAGGCATACTCTAAGTGTGAAGGTAGAACCTTAAGCTCTAGGGCGGGTGGTGACTCAACAGAGGGCTTCTTACTCTCCTCCCTCAATTCATCTATCTCTAACACCTCAGAAATGACACCAACACCCTCATCAACAGTCTGAAACTCCTCCTCACTTCTCTCAACTACCAAATCAGCACCGCACACGTATTCAAAACACCTATCTACGTGTGACATGAAAGAATTTATGAAGTACACAGAATGACATGGGTCACTAAAGTCATCATGATCACCGGGATGCCTCATAGACTTCACTACCTCAAAAGTGACAGTCTCGTCACCCACTCTAAGAGTGAGTTTCCCATCAAACACATCAATGATGGCCTTAGCGGTCCTCAAGAAAGGACGGCCTAGAATGATAGGCACAGTCTCATCGGCCTCCATATCAAGAATCACAAAGTCCAGGGGAAATACAAATTTGTCCACCTTCACCAATAAGTTCTCAACAATACCCCGTGGACACTTGACCGTTCGGTCAGCAAAGGACAATGTCATGCGCGTAGGCATAAGTTCACCAAGTGCTAGCTTCTCATACAAAGAATAAGGCATCAAATTGATGCTAGCCCCTGAATCTGCCAACGCGTGCCTCTGAGTGTCACTACCAAACAAACATGGGATTGTAAAGATCCCAGGATCTGTCAATTTCTCCGGTAGCTTGTTCAGAATCACCGCAGAACACCCCCCACTCAATGGAACATTAGAAAGTTCCCCTAACCTCTCCTTTCTCTTCAACAAATCCTTAAGAAATTTGGCATACTTGGGCATATGCTGAAGAGCCTCGATAAAAGGAAGATTGATCTTCAACTGTTTGAACATGTCAAGATAATGACCATACTCCTTAGCATGCTTTTGGTGAGCTAAGCGAGCAGGGTAAGGAAGTCGCGAATGATCAATCTTAGGACTCGGCCTAACCTCTACCGGTTTCTTCTCAACCGGAACCACTACGGGAGACTCACTGGTCGGTACTGTACTTGCTGGCACTGGCCTCATGTGCACCCCCCAGGAGTCTCCATCTCAATCTCCTCATCCACCGGTTCCTCATCTTCTACCTCAACCGGTGGCTCTACACTCACACCCCCTCGACCACTCCTCGTAGTCACTGCTTTCACATGAGCGTTTGGATTAGGCTGAGTGTTGCCCGAAAACTGACCTTGGGGCCTCTCATCCAAACGCTTAGCAATATCACCAACTGATCTTTGAAGATCAAGAAAAGCAGATTGTTGGTTTTTTAGAAGAATGTCATGCTCAGCAAGGGTTTTCTGAGTATTGGCATCCTTAGCAACCAACTGGGTGAGTAACTCCTCAATCTTACTCATACTACCCCCAGAACCACCACCACTACTACTGCTACCCGCCCCCGGTGTATGACTCGGATGACTAACTGAAGAATGACCCTGCCCCTGGTTATTAGATGACCCAGATTGGAAACCAGGGGGATGACCGGAAGAGCGCCAATTAAAATTAGGGTGGTTCCTCCAATTTTGATTGTAGGAATTATTGAAAGGGTTCGTGTTACCCCTACCTTGACCCCCAAGATAATCAACCTGCTCCTGATTGACTACCAAACACTCAGATGTGGCATGGCCACCCCTATAAATCTCACACCTATCCACCTTCATCTTCAACTCCTTCACATCCCTCGATAAAGCCTCAAGAGCAGCTGCCACACTAGTATCCACATTAACGTGGTGAACTCCTCTCGTGGAAGAGGAGGAACTAGAAATAGGATTTGAATTCCTATTAGCTGATCTCTGCTCATACTCAGCCTGAGCAAAACTTTCAAACATATCAGTACACTCAGCAACATCCCTCTTTCCCATAAGATGACCACCCGCAGAAGTATCAAAACGAGCTCTGGTCTCATAAGTTAGACCATTGTAGAATTTCTCTACCAGGGCCCAGTCAGAGAGACCATGCTGGAACATCTGCTAAGCAGATTCTGAAATCTCTCCCAAGCAAGGTAATATGGCTCATCAGGGGCCATACGGAAAGAATGGATCTCATCACGAAGGCGAGCTGCCTTGGCAGGTGGAAAGTACTTCTTAAGGAATGCATCCCTAAGACTGCCCCAAGTAGTGAAAGATCCAGGAGCATGCGAGTCGAGCCAAGTGGCGGCCCTACCCGCAAGAGAGAAAGGAAATAGCTGCAGAAAGATAGCATCTTCAGTAGCACCTTGAAGATTGAAGGTACCACAGATGCGAGTAAGGCGAGCTATATGGGCTGGTGCATCTTCATCATCCCAGCCATTAAACTGAGCGTTGTTAATGGCTGTCATGATGTACGAAGGAATTTGCCACGAATTTTCATTCGTGATATTTGGCACAGTAATGGGGTTGTTAAGTCCCGTGAATCCAGCAGTGGCCTGCTGGTGAACCGTGCGACGCTCAGCCATGGGTGGAACAAAGTGCAAGCGTGGACTAGAATGGGTGGAAGAACTAGAAGAAGATGGTGGTGTGTGATCAGAAAACTCTGCAGAAACGGGAGTAGAAGCACTTACCTCGCTCGTAGAACCTTCAGAGAAGTCCCGCGAATCGCTCCTTAAAGGCAAAGAAAGCTCAGGTGGCAGTCCGTGTGAACGTAGGTGTGGCATACACTACCAAACCTGCAAATAAAACAAAAAGAAATCAAAAATAAAGAAAACAAAATAAATAAAACTTAAACTAAGAACAAATATGCACAGATAAGACACAAGACTAAACTGCACAATTGACTAAGAAGTCCCCGGCAATGGCGCCAAAAACTTGATGTGTGCAAAGTAGCTTAATTAAAACTAATAAAAATCAAAACTATCCTAGACACTAAGTAATATTCTAGACTCTCTAAACTAAACTACTAACAGGCAAGTGAACCTATCGAAAAGTAGCACAGAAAAGTAAGTCCGGATTATCGAACCCACAGACTCCTACAGAAAATGCAAATAGACTCAATGACTTATCTATACAAATGACTTAAATTAAATTAAATGTTTGAAAGTGGGGTTTTATAATTAACTAAATAAACTGAAATTTATAAAATTCTGAAAATCAAATCAAGACTCAAAGTGGAAAATGCAACTAAGATTCACGAATGATGAAATGACTACCTAGGGTTTACTTTAATACATGTCTAATGTTTTATGGATTGATTATGGAACTCAATTTGGAACCGGGATCTTTGAGTTTTAACTTAACAACAAATTAGAGATTCTTCAACCGTTTTCAAAGATTTCAACTAAATTGTTTATAAGTATATTAAACACTGGTTTAGGTTAATTACTCTCACAAGTTAACCAACCCATCAATGATATATCCTAAAAACCATCTACCTCACGGAAAAGAAAGCCTCAATGCACCAACATGCAAGGGATAATAAGGAGATTCATCTTGGACTTAGCATACAAGACTATGTTCAATTAACCTAATTTTAGTCTTTTTACAAAGACTTTAACTAGTTCTTAAACATGCAAGATACACTAACAAATCCTCACCTCACGGCTATTGAATTTGGTTAACATCTAATTCATTTGTGATGTAATTATTGTTCCTATGAATTACTACGTCTAGTAATGCATCTAATAATCATAAACACAAAGTAAATGATCTAACACATGCTCATTACATGAAAGACATTCGCCAAAGCACATGAGGACACAATAAATCAGATCACAAACATCATAAACATTCATATACATCCAAGAATCCAAACCAAACCATTAAATCATTGAAAAATGCAAACTTTTTCCACAATCAATCGTTATAAACGTCAAACATGCATAATTGTAAAACCCTAGGTAGTTCTATTGTTCTAGCCAACAACCATACTGAACAAACAGCAAGAAATCAGAATAAAACCAATCTTAAACATCATTCAAATAAGAATAACAAGAAGAAAAGAAGAACCGATCACGTTACACCCTTCGAATCACTCGTCTAGGGCTTCTCGATGATCCAACTCGACTCCAACCTTGATTCTCTGCTTCTAGTCGCCTCCTAGGTCGTCTCTGATCGTCCAAAATCGAATGAATACGCCTCCAGACGTTTCCAAATCATAAAACTCGAAATCCTGAATATTTAACCCTGTCGCGCTACGCGACAGGCATCCTCAAAACCCTCGCGCTACGCGACGACACCAGCTACCCGACAAAATAGTCGGGTCAAACTCGCAATCATTAAAAAGGGCAAACATGTAATTTTCCACCTGTCGCGTAGCGCGACAGGGTTTCAGGTGGTTGTCGCGATACGCGACAGACAATTTTTTCCAGAAATATTCTTCTTTTGATCATCAGTTCATTCTCGCTCGCCCGGGAGCTCGTTTTCTTGATCTTTTGTACCAAAATAGCATGTTTAATACCTGCAGGCAACAATTTGTGGAAATGTGAAGAACCAGCATCAATCGACTCAAAACTGACTAAAACTGTACAAAAACTAATTAGAAACAAACAGAAAAACAGATGTGTTTTGCAACACATCACATATTTTGCCAATTACTAATTATTATTCCTTTAAAAACCTATCATTTGTTTTGGTTTAATCTAGTTGTTAACCTGAATAATAGAACAGACGAGCTAGGTTCATCTTTTTCGTGTTCATTTTTGATCTATCATATGTCGATATCACTTTGTTCGTTTATTGCACAACTTGTCTCGTATTTATAACATATACATTTTACCGACTTGTTAAATCAAAAGACTTTTTAACTTGTTATATATAGTTGATAATCTTTTTCGTAAATGACGCTTGTAAAAATAGAATAATTATTCGCATGAGTTTAAATAATATTCTAAGGTTTAGTGTGTGGGTATACCTTCCGGTCAGTTCGAATGCGTGAACTCGTTTTGATAAACGTAAATCCGTTTCGAGATATAAGCACACCAACACGTTCGCTTTTGTGTCACGAACATATCCAAGTATATTGAACAACTTATTGACCAGATCTGATCGGTTTGACCTATTTTGATTAACCTTAACTTGTTTGACCAAGGATCGACTAGGACCCGGTTTAGCCAAAACGTCAAGAAATCGACATCGAACACCACTTAACAACAATTGTTGTCACTAGCCCTGTTTTTGGTTCGTTTCTAGCAACTAGGGCTCGACTTTGATGCTAGCAGCCCCTACGACCGCAACAAGAAATCAAAATAACATCACCAATATTTCAAATCTGGTTGAGAACATCGCGTGAGGTCAATTTATTCACCCTTAATCGATATATACTCAACATAAACATTAGCTAGGGTTAGAATGTTTACCAATCCTCTGACCGGAACAGTGGATCGGTGTCAGTTATGGTCCTTCTAACCACCGCAGCCGTTTCTGAGTTGATGTAGCTGAAGGTTAGTTTAGTAAGGTTAATCTTGCAGGAGGAAGGTTGTAATCTCATAACTTGGTCGGTGCTACGTGGTTAGAACCCTGATCACCGGTCCTGTTGGAGTTTTTGTACATGATGGTTGTCGACTAGTCGACCTATCGGTCTCTTAGTTCGTCAGCTTCCATAGATAACAGAGAAGGCACTGCCAGGGTCGAAGTTAGTCTATTTGAGGAGTTGGCCGGAGGCGTCGCCGGGGAAGGAAGGCGCTGCTTCCGGTCTTTCTCCAGCATAGGAAGCACACAATCCCCAGTGGGTGTAGATGTGTGTGTTGCGATGAATGCTAAAAGAATAGAAAAGGAATGTGTGACTGGACATTGGCAGGAGGCTTGTAATCTTTATGGTTTTTGTTATCCAAAATAAAATGTAATGGTGTCGAATTTGTAATAAAAGAAAGTTCAAATGACTTTGTTAACTCAACTCAAATTCTAACACACACACACATATATATAGAAATATATATTTATGTATTGGGGTTTAAATTTATCCTATATTAAATACATATAAGTTGCTCAAAATAAATTTTATCTAAATGATATAATTCTTTCAAATAAAATATATTAAGATGTTTAAAAATTGTAGTTTTAGTTTATTTTATAACTATGTTATAAAAACTTACTATATAATTATACAAACAAGTTTTAACAAATAATTATTTAAAACATATAGTAATAATACTAAGACTTTATATGGTTATATATTAAAATTATAAAGTTTTATTATTAATTATGACATTGGAAGTTAGAATTATAAATAATAAGTATTTACTAAAATGTTAAAAACTCATTATAAGTTTTTATATAAAATGATAACATAAAGTAATTAGAAGGGTTATATAGGTAAATAATAAAACTTGTGATATGATTAATTAAGTTTATTGCCAAAAATAAATAAACATCAAAATAGGGGGACTAGAACTGTAAATTTCGAAATTCTTCTTCCTGTTCTTCTCCTGCCCACGTTCGAGGCTTCCTCCGACCGATTTTTGGATCCAAACCGGCCAAAATGTATTTTTAAAGGTAAATTCATAACTTACATGCATTTCCTACATGTCCAAGACCAAAACCGAGTATTTAATTGCAAAATTTAACATGTTTAAGGGGAAGAACCATAACCGAACGTATTCAAAGTAAAACACATCTAATAATCGATTATACCATATTCAAATGATCAAATTGAACCCACAGAAGTTCACGACCACATTCTGATTAGAACAACACCTAAATCATCTCGTGAACTTCTCTCAAACTCTCGATCAAGTTATCGTCTGTGTCGGAGCTATTCTCTACTCGAACTAAGTCAATTCAAAACCCAAACAAGTTGACTCTTGATTCATTCTTTCATAAACATAATCAAGCTTTGTTGGGAATTCTAACTCAAGAACAAGTGAGTTTTCTTATGCTCCCTTTTTACATTTTTGTAATTTTTGGGATGTTACACGTCTTATCAAACATGTTATTCTTGAGTCATAAACATATACAAGAATGCAATACTTTAGTTTAAGATTGAATTAGATTTGAATGTTATGTGTTGCCTACTTGTTTGTATATCTATGTGTTATTACTATTGGGATAATCATATACAATACATTAATACTAATAGCCTTTGATAACATGACTTATGTCATTGTTTGTATTAAAGGTGAAATTGCCAAAAACATTTAGTATTACTAGTAGCCTTTCTTTAGTGTCTTTGTGTCATTATGTTAGAAAGGTGAAATTGCCAAAATCATATCATCAAACATTATGGAATACATATATATTTAGATCAATTCTTATTAGACAATTGTTGCATCTTATTTCATTATATATATATATATATATATATATCAAATTGTATGAGATCGCACCAACTATGCAACTAGTTGATCAAATATTATTTTACATGTGTAACAGGTTAGAAGCTTGGATGAATATTCATTTAGGAACTTTGGACCTAGTTAAACATTAAACAAGTTTATGTATCAATTCATGATGTAATGTATGGTTTGTTTTGTGATTAAATGTTATGTTTTAATGGATATTGTGTTTTGAATAAATTAAATGTTTAAATATTGAAATTTACAAAGTAGCACCATGAGTTATGAAGAATCAAAATCGTGCCCCGACGTGTTCCGCCGTCGGTCGGGTGTGACAAGGTTGGCATGAGGCCTCAATGAAGAAGAGGTTTCGCTGGAGCTGGAGTCACCGACTATTCTTCCTTGCTCCCGATCAAAAGAAATCACACGCACAAGTGTGTGATGTGCGTGTATAACGGCTGTAGAGAAATGAGGGGAATAGGGCTTGCTTTCTTTTTATAGGTAGGGTTTGGGTGTGTGGCTATCGCGTATAAACCACGTATAATTCGCGTAATAAACCGGTCGAATCATGTTATCACTACCAATTATTATTTCGTGTCTGAATCATGTTAAGAATAACACAAAAAATCTCATAATGTTTAGTTCGTTGAATAAGAACTAACATGGCGAATATACGAGTTTAAACAAATTAACTCCGTCTGTTTAGTTGTTTAACCATTTTAAACATTCTCCTTAATTGGATTTTAATATTAATATTAATATTAATATTATATAATGTTGAGAACGAAATTATCAAGTTTTTAATAATAGCCGATCATCATGCGTTAGTTGGCTATTTGTTTGTTTTCCTTCGCAAGCACTATATAATTATTTAACATCTAGTTTAGAAAAATCTGTAGGCATAAGCGGCTTAACTTTATAGATCAGGCCTTAGTTGGGCCTAAATTCTTATTAACCCTCTTTGAGCTTGACTAGGCCTACCCATTTAGTCCCGTTAATAATGAATTTAATACAGAATTTCGACGGTTGTTACATACGTCAATGTCACAAGACTTAAAATAACACAACATTTACAATACATAAAACAAATTTCATTTTGATAATTTTTAAAAGTTATATTATTTATTCCATGTATTAATGTTAACCTTACCCCAAAGTGTTGAATCTTTGATTATAGTGTACACGTATATTTGAACATGGTGGAATGTTGTTTTTCATTCGTGACATAAGTTTTTTGTTTTACTTTTGATATAAGTGGTATAATGGATTTTGTAGAGAAAAATGAAATAAGTTGAATCATGCAATTTTAATAAAAGAAACAACATAGCGTTAAAACGTTGTCAGTGCTTTAAAATCAAAAATCAATAGAGTAACTTTTATAAATGAAAAATAGGAAAGAATCTTAATAAATCATATGGACATAAAGAGAAAATGATACAAATTTAACGAGGTTACAATGATGCACGTATAGTGCTCTATTTACAGTAGTATAGGTACAAATGTTTGCAAGTATACTTGTGTAGGTGAAAGTTTGACACCATTTAAGTTAATGTATGTTTATATTATAGTGCAGTAGGTACAAAAGTGTGTAAAATAGATTTCTTGAGATTGTAACGGATTTATATAGAATAATGAGATGGGTTAATGATAATTTTTTTTCTATAAAAAGTACAGTAATATAAAAGGGTATTAAACATAAAAAAAATAAAAGAGATTTTTTAAATGTTTTTTAAAAGTGTAACACTTGTCATCGTTGTAAATTTTGTAAAAATTCAGGTACTAGTCGATTAATTAAACAAATCGGTTAAAAAATCAAATTTTATGTAAACGACAATGATTTATCAAACTTGAAACCAAAGTTATTGAACAAATAAATACCATAGCCTTCGCAGTTAATGTATGTTTATATTATAGTGCAGTAGGTACAAAAGTGCTCTATTTAACGAGGTTACAATGATGCACGTATAGTGCTCTATTTACAGTAGTATAGGTACAAATGTTTGCAAGTATACTAGTGTAGGTGAAAGTTTGACACCATTTAAGTTAATGTATGTTTATATTATAGTGCAGTAGGTACAAAAGTGTGTAAAATAGATTTCTTGAGATTGTAATGGATTTATATAGAATAATGAGATGGGTTAATGATAATTTTTTTTCTATAAAAAGTACAGTAATATAAAAGGGTATTAAACATAAAAAAAATAAAAGAGATTTTTTAAATGGTTTTTTAAAAGTGTAACACTTGTCATCGTTGTAAATTTTGTAAAAATTCAGGTACTAGTCGATTAATTAAACAAATCGGTTAAAAAATCAAATTTTATGTAAACGACAATGATTTATCAAACTTGAAACCAAAGTTATTGAACAAATAAATACCATAGCTTTCGCAGTTAATGTATGTTTATATTATAGTGCAGTAGGTACAAAAGTGCTCTATTTAACGAGGTTACAATGATGCACGTATAGTGCTCTATTTACAGTAGTATAGGTACAAATGTTTGCAAGTATACTAGTGTAGGTGAAAGTTTGACACCATTTAAGTTAATGTATGTTTAGATTATAGTGCAGTAGGTACAAAAGTGTGTAAAATAGATTTCTTGAGATTGTAATGGATTTATATAGAATAATGAGATGGGTTAATGATAATTTTTTTTCTATAAAAAGTACAGTAATATAAAAGGGTATTAAACATAAAAAAAAATAAAAGAGATTTTTTAAATGGTTTTTTAAAAGTGTAACACTTGTCATCGTTGTAAATTTTGTAAAAATTCAGGTACTAGTCGATTAATTAAACAAATCGGTTAAAAAATCAAATTTTATGTAAACGACAATGATTTATCAAACTTGAAACCAAAGTTATTGAACAAATAAATACCATAGCTTTCGCAGTTAATGTATGTTTATATTATAGTGCAGTAGGTACAAAAGTGCTCTATTTAACGAGGTTACAATGATGCACGTATAGTGCTCTATTTACAGTAGTATAGGTACAAATGTTTGCAAGTATACTAGTGTAGGTGAAAGTTTGACACCATTTAAGTTAATGTATGTTTATATTATAGTGCAGTAGGTACAAAAGTGTGTAAAATAGAATTCTTGAGATTGTAATGGATTTATATAGAATAATGAGATGGGTTAATGATAATTTTTTTTCTATAAAAAGTACAGTAATATAAAAGGGTATTAAACATAAAAAAAATAAAAGAGATTTTTTAAATGGTTTTTAAAAGTGTAACACTTGTCATCGTTGTAAATTTTGTAAAAATTCAGGTACTAGTCGATTAATTAAACAAATCGGTTAAAAAATCAAATTTTATGTAAACGACAATGATTTATCAAACTTGAAACCAAAGTTATTGAACAAATAAATACCATAGCTTTCGCAGTTAATGTATGTTTATATTATAGTGCAGTAGGTACAAAAGTGCTCTATTTAACGAGGTTACAATGATGCACGTATAGTGCTCTATTTACAGTAGTATAGGTACAAATGTTTGCAAGTATACTAGTGTAGGTGAAAGTTTGACACCATTTAAGTTAATGTATGTTTATATTATAGCGCAGTAGGTACAAAAGTGTGTAAAATAGATTTCTTGAGATTGTAATGGATTTATATAGAATAATGAGATGGGTTAATGATAATTTTTTTTCTATAAAAAGTACAGTAATATAAAAGGGTATTAAACATAAAAAAAAGAGAGATTTTTTAAATGGTTTTTTAAAAGTGTAACACTTGTCATCGTTGTAAATTTTGTAAAAATTCAGGTACTAGTCGATTAATTAAACAAATCGGTTAAAAAATCAAATTTTATGTGAACGACAATGATTTATCAAACTTGAAACCAAAGTTATTGAACAAATAAATACCATAGCTTTCGCAGTTAATGTATGTTTATATTATAGTGCAGTAGGTACAAAAGTGCTCTATTTAACGAGGTTTCAATGATGCACGTATAGTGCTCTATTTACAGTAGTATAGGTACAAATGTTTGCAAGTATACTAGTGTAGGTGAAAGTTTGACACCATTTAAGTTAATGTATGTTTATATTATAGTGCAGTAGGTACAAAAGTGTGTAAAATAGATTTCTTGAGATTGTAATGGATTTATATAGAATAATGAGATGGGTTAATGATAATTTTTTTTCTATAAAAAGTACAGTAATATAAAAGGGTATTAAACATAAAAAAAAGAGAGATTTTTTAAATGGTTTTTTAAAAGTGTAACACTTGTCATCGTTGTAAATTTTGTAAAAATTCAGGTACTAGTCGATTAATTAAACAAATCGGTTAAAAAATCAAATTTTATGTAAACGACAATGATTTATCAAACTTGAAACCAAAGTTATTGAACAAATAAATACCATAGCTTTCGCAGTTAATGTATGTTTATATTATAGTGCAGTTGGTACAAAAGTGCTCTATTTAACGAGGTTACAATGATGCACGTATAGTGCTCTATTTACAGTAGTATAGGTACAAATGTTTGCAAGTATACTAGTGTAGGTGAAAGTTTGACACCATTTAAGTTAATGTTTGTTTATATTATAGTGCAGTAGGTACAAAAGTGTGTAAAATAGATTTCTTGAGATTGTAATGGATTTATATAGAATAATGAGATGGGTTAATGATAATTTTTTTTCTATAAAAAGTACAGTAATATAAAAGGGTATTAAACATAAAAAAAATAAAAGAGATTTTTTAAATGGTTTTTAAAAGTGTAACACTTGTCATCGTTGTAAATTTTGTAAAAATTCAGGTACTAGTCGATTAATTAAACAAATCGGTTAAAAAATCAAATTTTATGTAAACGACAATGATTTATCAAACTTGAAACCAAAGTTATTGAACAAATAAATACCATAGCTTTCGCAGTTAATGTATGTTTATATTATAGTGCAGTAGGTACAAAAGTGCTCTATTTAACGAGGTTACAATGATGCACGTATAGTGCTCTATTTACAGTAGTATAGGTACAAATGTTTGCAAGTATACTAGTGTAGGTGAAAGTTTGACACCATTTAAGTTAATGTATGTTTATATTATAGCGCAGTAGGTACAAAAGTGTGTAAAATAGATTTCTTGAGATTGTAATGGATTTATATAGAATAATGAGATGGGTTAATGATAATTTTTTTTCTATAAAAAGTACAGTAATATAAAAGGGTATTAAACATAAAAAAAAGAGAGATTTTTTAAATGGTTTTTTAAAAGTGTAACACTTGTCATCGTTGTAAATTTTGTAAAAATTCAGGTACTAGTCGATTAATTAAACAAATCGGTTAAAAAATCAAATTTTATGTGAACGACAATGATTTATCAAACTTGAAACCAAAGTTATTGAACAAATAAATACCATAGCTTTCGCAGTTAATGTATGTTTATATTATAGTGCAGTAGGTACAAAAGTGCTCTATTTAACGAGGTTTCAATGATGCACGTATAGTGCTCTATTTACAGTAGTATAGGTACAAATGTTTGCAAGTATACTAGTGTAGGTGAAAGTTTGACACCATTTAAGTTAATGTATGTTTATATTATAGTGCAGTAGGTACAAAAGTGTGTAAAATAGATTTCTTGAGATTGTAATGGATTTATATAGAATAATGAGATGGGTTAATGATAATTTTTTTTCTATAAAAAGTACAGTAATATAAAAGGGTATTAAACATAAAAAAAAGAGAGATTTTTTAAATGGTTTTTTAAAAGTGTAACACTTGTCATCGTTGTAAATTTTGTAAAAATTCAGGTACTAGTCGATTAATTAAACAAATCGGTTAAAAAATCAAATTTTATGTAAACGACAATGATTTATCAAACTTGAAACCAAAGTTATTGAACAAATAAATACCATAGCTTTCGCAGTTAATGTATGTTTATATTATAGTGCAGTAGGTACAAAAGTGCTCTATTTAACGAGGTTACAATGATGCACGTATAGTGCTCTATTTACAGTAGTATAGGTACAAATGTTTGCAAGTATACTAGTGTAGGTGAAAGTTTGACACCATTTAAGTTAATGTATGTTTAGATTATAGTGCAGTAGGTACAAAAGTGTGTAAAATAGATTTCTTGAGATTGTAATGGATTTATATAGAATAATGAGATGGGTTAATGATAATTTTTTTTCTATAAAAAGTACAGTAATATAAAAGGGTATTAAACATAAAAAAAAATAAAAGAGATTTTTTAAATGGTTTTTAAAAGTGTAACACTTGTCATCGTTGTAAATTTTGTAAAAATTCAGGTACTAGTCGATTAATTAAACAAATCGGTTAAAAAATCAAATTTTATGTAAACGACAATGATTTATCAAACTTGAAACCAAAGTTATTGAACAAATAAATACCATAGCTTTCGCAGTTAATGTATGTTTATATTATAGTGCAGTAGGTACAAAAGTGCTCTATTTAACGAGGTTACAATGATGCACGTATAGTGCTCTATTTACAGTAGTATAGGTACAAATGTTTGCAAGTATACTAGTGTAGGTGAAAGTTTGACACCATTTAAGTTAATGTATGTTTATATTATAGCGCAGTAGGTACAAAAGTGTGTAAAATAGATTTCTTGAGATTGTAATGGATTTATATAGAATAATGAGATGGGTTAATGATAATTTTTTTTCTATAAAAAGTACAGTAATATAAAAGGGTATTAAACATAAAAAAAGAGAGATTTTTTAAATGGTTTTTTAAAAGTGTAACACTTGTCATCGTTGTAAATTTTGTAAAAATTCAGGTACTAGTCGATTAATTAAACAAATCGGTTAAAAAATCAAATTTTATGTGAACGACAATGATTTATCAAACTTGAAACCAAAGTTATTGAACAAATAAATACCATAGCTTTCGCAGTTAATGTATGTTTATATTATAGTGCAGTAGGTACAAAAGTGCTCTATTTAACGAGGTTTCAATGATGCACGTATAGTGCTCTATTTACAGTAGTATAGGTACAAATGTTTGCAAGTATACTAGTGTAGGTGAAAGTTTGACACCATTTAAGTTAATGTATGTTTATATTATAGTGCAGTAGGTACAAAAGTGTGTAAAATAGATTTCTTGAGATTGTAATGGATTTATATAGAATAATGAGATGGGTTAATGATAATTTTTTTTCTATAAAAAGTACAGTAATATAAAAGGGTATTAAACATAAAAAAAAGAGAGATTTTTTAAATGGTTTTTTAAAAGTGTAACACTTGTCATCGTTGTAAATTTTGTAAAAATTCAGGTACTAGTCGATTAATTAAACAAATCGGTTAAAAAATCAAATTTTATGTAAACGACAATGATTTATCAAACTTGAAACCAAAGTTATTGAACAAATAAATACCATAGCTTTCGCAGTTAATGTATGTTTATATTATAGTGCAGTAGGTACAAAAGTGCTCTATTTAACGAGGTTACAATGATGCACGTATAGTGCTCTATTTACAGTAGTATAGGTACAAATGTTTGCAAGTATACTAGTGTAGGTGAAAGTTTGACACCATTTAAGTTAATGTATGTTTAGATTATAGTGCAGTAGGTACAAAAGTGTGTAAAATAGATTTCTTGAGATTGTAATGGATTTATATAGAATAATGAGATGGGTTAATGATAATTTTTTTTCTATAAAAAGTACAGTAATATAAAAGGGTATTAAACATAAAAAAAAATAAAAGAGATTTTTTAAATGGTTTTTTAAAAGTGTAACACTTGTCATCGTTGTAAATTTTGTAAAAATTCAGGTACTAGTCGATTAATTAAACAAATCGGTTAAAAAATCAAATTTTATGTAAACGACAATGATTTATCAAACTTGAAACCAAAGTTATTGAACAAATAAATACCATAGCTTTCGCAGTTAATGTATGTTTATATTATAGTGCAGTAGGTACAAAAGTGCTCTATTTAACGAGGTTACAATGATGCACGTATAGTGCTCTATTTACAGTAGTATAGGTACAAATGTTTGCAAGTATACTAGTGTAGGTGAAAGTTTGACACCATTTAAGTTAATGTATGTTTATATTATAGTGCAGTAGGTACAAAAGTGTGTAAAATAGAATTCTTGAGATTGTAATGGATTTATATAGAATAATGAGATGGGTTAATGATAATTTTTTTTCTATAAAAAGTACAGTAATATAAAAGGGTATTAAACATAAAAAAAATAAAAGAGATTTTTTAAATGGTTTTTAAAAGTGTAACACTTGTCATCGTTGTAAATTTTGTAAAAA
This sequence comes from Mikania micrantha, assembly GCA_009363875.1. Taxonomy (NCBI): domain Eukaryota; kingdom Viridiplantae; phylum Streptophyta; class Magnoliopsida; order Asterales; family Asteraceae; genus Mikania; species Mikania micrantha. The sequence continues at coordinate 109,082,505 of CM018693.1, read as the reverse complement.
TTCAGGTACTAGTCGATTAATTAAACAAATCGGTTAAAAAATCAAATTTTATGTAAACGACAATGATTTATCAAACTTGAAACCAAAGTTATTGAACAAATAAATACCATAGCTTTCGCAGTTAATGTATGTTTATATTATAGTGCAGTAGGTACAAAAGTGCTCTATTTAACGAGGTTACAATGAGATATAGTGCTCTATTTACAGTAGTATAGGTACAAATGTTTGCAAGTATACTAGTGTAGGTGAAAGTTTGACACCATTTAAGTTAATGTATGTTTATATTATAGCGCAGTAGGTACAAAAGTGTGTAAAATAGATTTCTTGAGATTGTAATGGATTTATATAGAATAATGAGATGGGTTAATGATAATTTTTTTTCTATAAAAAGTACAGTAATATAAAAGGGTATTAAACATAAAAAAAAGAGAGATTTTTTAAATGGTTTTTTAAAAGTGTAACACTTGTCATCGTTGTAAATTTTGTAAAAATTCAGGTACTAGTCGATTAATTAAACAAATCGGTTAAAAAATCAAATTTTATGTGAACGACAATGATTTATCAAACTTGAAACCAAAGTTATTGAACAAATAAATACCATAGCTTTCGCAGTTAATGTATGTTTATATTATAGTGCAGTAGGTACAAAAGTGCTCTATTTAACGAGGTTTCAATGATGCACGTATAGTGCTCTATTTACAGTAGTATAGGTACAAATGTTTGCAAGTATACTAGTGTAGGTGAAAGTTTGACACCATTTAAGTTAATGTATGTTTATATTATAGTGCTGTAGGTACAAAAGTGTGTAAAATAGATTTCTTGAGATTGTAATGGATTTATATAGAATAATGAGATGGGTTAATGATAATTTTTTTTCTATAAAAAGTACAGTAATATAAAAGGGTATTAAACATAAAAAAAAGAGAGATTTTTTAAATGGTTTTTTAAAAGTGTAACACTTGTCATCGTTGTAAATTTTGTAAAAATTCAGGTACTAGTCAATTAATTAAACAAATCGGTTAAAAAATCAAATTTTATGTAAACGACAATGATTTATCAAACTTGAAACCAAAGTTATTGAACAAATAAATACCATAGCTTTCGCAGTTAATGTATGTTTATATTATATTGCAGTAGGTACAAAAGTGCTCTATTTAACGAGGTTACAATGATGCACGTATAGTGCTCTATTTACAGTAGTATAGGTACAAATGTTTGCAAGTATACTAGTGTAGGTGAAAGTTTGACACCATTTAAGTTAATGTTTGTTTATATTATAGTGCAGTAGGTACAAAAGTGTGTAAATGTAACAACCGAAATTTTAGTAATTTAATAATAAACGTACGAGATTTCGGTTACTGTTGTAACTGTGACAATTGCGTACGAAAAATTCGGCATCTATGACGTGAGCATATTTGATCGTGTATAAAATCTATGTTGAATTGTCAATGGTAATTACTACAGATTGATAGTACACGAGAAAAGATGAACGTGGGCGAAAACCGTGCGCGAAACGGAGTTACGGATTGTCCGGAATCGTGAAACGAAGAAAATTTCAAAGTATGGAACTTCTGGACTTGTCGCGGTACGCGACAGAGAGGTTGAGGACTCTTCGCGGTACGCGATGGGTGGAAAATATCTAAAAATTCTCCGGAAATCTTCGCGGTACGCGAAGCCCTATTTGGGCACTCGTCGCGATACGCGACGGGTGAGGCGGTGGAGTAAGTTGATCTTCTTCATCAGATTGCACGCAGAGTTTTATTTTTATTAATCTCTCGAACTCTCTTCATCCTACAGACGAAGAACAGCTATTTTGGACCTCCAACCTTCAGTTTAAGACCATCAGATTGTGGGGAGCGCACCTGGGAACGTATTTACAAGTTCTGATCGTTGTTTTGCAGTCAAAACTCCGTCAGATTAGGTAACGATTCATTTTAACCTTCTAGTTTGATTTTGATTGATTAGATCTTGATTTTGAACGTAATAAGATAGTTAGGATTGTTGATTATTGCTTAGATGATGGCTAGGATTGATTATAAATGAAGAACACGATGTTCTAACGGTTAAATCCTTGTTTTGAGCCGTTGTAATGCCCGATTTGCATAAAATCACAACTATGATTATAATGGTTTAATCCATTTGATTATGACAATCTAGGTGATTAGTTTGGTTAATCTTTGAAATGCAAAGGTTAAATCTAAGTGTTTCAAACTAATCACAATCATTAACATACTTATTGGAAAGATTATCTGATGTTTGTGATAACAGTCAGATTAGTATGTTAAACATGGTTATTAAACCTATTCTAAGACTATGTTGTGATATTTCATGATATCTGGGTAATCAATGATAAGGATTATCATTTCTAAGCCATTAATCTGTTTAGGAACTGTTTTAGCATTATAATCAACAACATTAACTATTTGATGACTTTCAAGGCAATGTCTTTGACATTGAACGTTCAGAAAGATCTAATCAGTAGGTTAAAACATAAATGACTTATTAAGTATAAATTAATGCAGAATTATACTGTTAGTACCAGTTTACGAGGGATCTTGCTACAGTAAGACATCGAGTGAGTTCTATGAGCCCTCTTTTACTATTTTAATGTTTTAGGGCTGATATGCATGTTATAAAGTTATTTTAGGTAAATGATTGCTTTATCCGGCTACGGTCAGATAAGAGAATGTGTTAAAGTAAATAATGTTTCAAGTTGTAAAGTTTTTGTATGAAAGTGACATTAACCTGATTAAGGTAAGGTAAAGAATGTTTTCAAGTAAAGAACGTTTTAAAGTAAATAATGCTTTAAGTCTCAACTACAGTTGAGAAGTAAATGATTTTAAGAACCTCAGCTGAGATGTCAAGGATGTTTTAAAGACTCAACTACGGTTGAGAAATGAATGATTTTAAAAGTCTCGGCCGAGGTTAATTAGAAAATGCGATTTTGAAGTCCCGGCTGCGGTTGGGCAAATGTTGAGCACTGTGGTGCGGATAATGATTTATGATTATAATGGTTTATGATTATGATGGTTTAAATAATTTAAACCATGTTATGTATGAATGATGTATGTCAAGAAGTCTTGTACCGGTATGAGCCGTCAATTTCGGTTGATGGTTTAATAAGTCCTGTGAAAGGAACAGGCATAAGTCCTGTGAAAGAACAGGCGTAAGTCCTGTGAAAGAACAGGCATAAGTCCTGTGAAAGGAACATGCATAAGTCCTGTGAAAGAACAGGCATAAGTCCTGTGAAAGATCAGGCATAAGTCCTGTGAAAGGAACAGGCATAAGTCCTGTGAAAGAACAGGCATAAGTCCTGTGAAAGAACAGGCATAAGTCCTGTGAAAGAACAGGCCTGTCGACTGTGTGTCGCCAGTTTAATACGTCTTGTGCAAGCGTGTTGACTTCTGTCAACAGAACAGGCTACATTTATGTACTATATGATTGATGTTATGATGTCATGTATGTTATGTATATGAAATGTTTTATGTTTATTATGATTGAGACTGTTGACTTCGGTCGGCAGTGAAGGCTAATGTTTTATGTATATTAAAGATTTAACTTTTATGAAAAGTTAACTTAGAACTCACCAGCGAAAGCTGACTTGTTTAGCATGCATATCAGGTTGAATGATTTGAGAAAGGAGACCAGGAAGGCTCATGGCATATATTGAAGACTACCCCTGGCGTAGAATGGCTATGTTATAAACCTAATAAAGATATGAGCTTTGTACTAATGTTTGTTTAGGTTTGTATGATACTTTATGTAATCGCCTTAAATTCCGCTGCTATGGTAACGTAATTATGGTTTAAGTATTATGGGTTTGAAGTTTTGCCAACTGAGGGGATCGGGGCCTCTCAAGTTGGTATCAGAGCCATAGTTTGAGAGATCCGGTTATCCCTAATGACTGGACTTAAACTGAAAATGGGACTGAATGATAAGAATGCCAGTCAAGGGTAGTTTGATGCCATGAGCTGAATGTTATGTACGAGTTAAGACGTAGGTGTAAGGTTAGAAAGGTAGTTAGAGTCATGCACGTTGGGGTGACGGGATGGAAAACGTTTAGAGCCTATGAGTTGGGTAAATGGTTAATAACACCTGATCAACGTCATTAACGATTTACAAAGCTTATCTCGTGCTAAACTGATCCTGTACTGACTCATAAATTGTGCATCATGTAGGTAGTTAGATGGCTGAACAAAAGGGTAGACTATGTAAGCAACCACAGGAACATGAAGAATTACGTATCAAGAATGAAGGACCCATCAACGAAGATGACCACGAGCATAACGAGAAACCGGAGAATGAAGATGAGCTTACTCTAGAGCCTAGGGTAGCGAAGGCTATTTCTGATGTGGTCTGCAAAGTCATGGAGGAAAAGTTACCCGTCTTTATTGCAAAAGCACTAAAGGATACGTTGGGAGACGAGTCTGAAGGGACTAAGGAAAGCACCAAAGATGGACCGAATCAAAAGTGGGCATCTGGATTAAAAAGAAATATAAATGATAAACCGGGACTCCCTAGGAAAAGGCGTAAGGTAGGAAAAGTTGAAACATGCATCAAGTGCGGAAGGAAACATTGGGGAGAATGTCGTCTGGGGACTAATTTGTGTTACCGTTGTGGACAAGCTGGACATTTTTCGTATAATTGTCCAAGTAGGCCAAAGTGTTACAATTGTGATGAATTGGGTCACGTTAGCAATAATTGTTTTAAACCAAAGACAATAACTACTGAAGCCAACAAACTTGAAAGTAGCAAGGAGGGTAAGAAGCACGAGGCAAAAGCTCATGCCTTTACCATGACGAAAGATCAGGTAGACAACGACCCTGATGTGGTGACAGGTACATTCTTAGTTAATGTGAGTTAAAATTTGATCTAGATTTGAGGAGATTATTCTCTGTGATTATAATAATATTTTGTTAGTATCATAAATACTGACAAGGTTTCACTAGGTTGAGAAACATATGTTGACATTGGGAATCGAGAATGGAACCTGTGTTTACTAAAACGTGAAAGTGAGATAGAAAAGTCGACTATACGGATATGTGTGACAGAGGTGTGATTAGAGACGAGTAAGCAAAGATAAATGAATGTATGCCTAGCATTAGATATAAGTGAATGCAATGTATATAGTGAGTCTATTGTCAAATGCGAATGACAAGAAATGTTAAACCAGCAAGAAAGTTGAAGGGCATAAGAGGTTGAAATAATATGATATACTTTTGACAAATAGTGACGTGAAGATAGATCAGACTAAGAATTGGTATGCTAAAGATGTTAGAAATGATTTTAATAACTCTAATTGGAAGTTATTTAAGTTAGAAGAGAATACATAAGTGTTGCAACATTGTTATCGTTTAATGAACTATGTTGTTTTCACCTGATAATGGGTATTGAATATGCATAGAATATGTAAAGAGCTTATAGTATAGATTATAAGATGTGGGTTTAATACGATTACAGGTGTTAAGGAAATTTTGCATCTGTTGCAAGAAATTACTTAAGGAACTTTGTATTGATACAAGTTTAATGATAAAGGATAATTGCCACTGTTTTATGTATAAGAAAATTCATGGTATTGTTATGAAATAGTGTGCATACGTATGTTGACAAAGGAAAGTTTTATAATAAGATTGTCATGCATAAAGTAGATCGAATGATGTAGCCTTTATGGAGGCCAATGATAAAGTCCTCTTAACAAGGGAAAAAGATGAAGTTCTCATAATGAGACAAATGATAAGGTGAATGATGACGCCTTCTTATTGAGGGGAAACAAGAAAGTTCTTATTATAAGGTGACTAATGAAATCTTATAACAACCCTGAGACTTGGGTTGATCTGTTGCATGTAATGAAAAATTTGGTTGGCCTTATACATTGACAACCTTATGTGTTAAGATATGTATTTAAGTTATGTTGAGAAAATTTATTAAGGACCAATTTTCCAACGAGTGTTCTATAAATGGTTTAATGCCAAGAGAGATAACTGTTTGTAGAGACTAAGTGTAAGGATTTTAGCACAAGCCTCAAATTAAAGAATAACGTATGTTGTAGCTACAAAATATGACATGTTGTAGTATACAAGTTAGGAAAAGATAAGGGCGCAAGGATTAAGTACCATAATAAGCTACCTGTTACAGCTAAAGTATGACATAAAAGGGAAGACGATTTGTTACCATATGATCTTCAAGGTGTGATTAAAGCATGCTTATGGTTATGTTGATGTTGTTCTGTGTTTATGATGCTGATGAACGAAAGATGATATGTCATGACTATGTATACACGTTTAGGTGGTAGCACGGTTTATGCATGAAAGTATGTTAAGTATGATGAATGCATGTTAGTAAATTATGAGGATGAATTGTATGATAACATGGCAGGATGACAATTATAGGTGTTAGGATGAAATCCTAGGTTGCTAGGATGAAAGTATGATGCTATGATGGTTACATGCTAGCATGACAGGGTATGATGCTGGGATTTTATGATGATATGATACTAGCAAAGCATGTTATGAGTAATCCTATGTTATTAGGATAATGTACGATGTTATGTTAAATGATGATATAGTGCTAGTATATCATGTTATGATAAAGGATGGTTGCTCCAGTACTTGTTACTGGGTAATTATGGATCTGCAGAACGCTTCGGCGGGTCAGATCAATGGTTATGGAGCCTTGTGCCGACATAAGCCCATGGTTACGCCTGGTAGTAGTAGTTGTATGATGATTAGGAAGTGTCTGGTAGACGAGCAGGCACATGTTCCTTTAAAGGATCATTTACTATTAATGGTAATAGTAAGATTAATTGAAGAGTTTCAATTAGTTAAAGCGCGAATGAAATTTCAGGATTTACAAAAGTCCTATGCCGATAAAAGACGGAGACCAATAGAGTTTGAAGTAGGTGATCAAGTACTGTTAAAAGTTTCACCATGGAAGGGAGTTATTCGATTCAGGAAGAGAGGAAAGTTAAGTCCGAGATTTATTGGACCTTTTCGAATAATGGCACGGGTCGGTAAGGTAGCTTACCGATTAGATCTACCAGATGAACTGAGTGGAATTCATCCGACATTTCATGTTTCACATCTGAGAAAATGTCTAGCGGATGATGTAGCATATGTGCCTTTAAATGATATTGAAGTTGAGGAAAGGTTGAATTACATAGAAGAACCAGTTGCAATTGTTGATACGAAAGAGAAACAGTTACGTAACAAGGTGATTAGGCAAGTTAAGATTCAGTGGAAACACCGAAAAGAATATGAGGCGACATGGGAGACTGAAGACGAAATGAAACGACTCTACCCACATTTGTTTGAAATGTAACAGGTTTCGAGGACGAAACCTATTGTAAGGAGGGTAGATTTGTAACAACCGAAATTTTAGTAATTTAATAATAAACGTACGAGATTTCGGTTACTGTTGTAACTGTGACAATTGCGTACGAAAAATTCGGCATCTATGACGTGAGCATATTTGATCGTGTATAAAATCTATGTTGAATTGTCAATGGTAATTACTACAGATTGATAGTACACGAGAAAAGATGAACGTGGGCGAAAACCGTGCGCGAAACGGAGTTACGGATTGTCCGGAATCGTGAAACGAAGAAAATTTCAAAGTATGGAACTTCTGGACTTGTCGCGGTACGCGACAGAGAGGTTGAGGACTCTTCGCGGTACGCGATGGGTGGAAAATATCTAAAAATTCTCCGGAAATCTTCGCGGTACGCGAAGCCCTATTTGGGCACTCGTCGCGATACGCGACGGGTGAGGCGGTGGAGTAAGTTGATCTTCTTCATCAGATTGCACGCAGAGTTTTATTTTTATTAATCTCTCGAACTCTCTTCATCCTACAGACGAAGAACAGCTATTTTGGACCTCCAACCTTCAGTTTAAGACCATCAGATTGTGGGGAGCGCACCTGGGAACGTATTTACAAGTTCTGATCGTTGTTTTGCAGTCAAAACTCCGTCAGATTAGGTAACGATTCATTTTAACCTTCTAGTTTGATTTTGATTGATTAGATCTTGATTTTGAACGTAATAAGATAGTTAGGATTGTTGATTATTGCTTAGATGATGGCTAGGATTGATTATAAATGAAGAACACGATGTTCTAACGGTTAAATCCTTGTTTTGAGCCGTTGTAATGCCCGATTTGCATAAAATCACAACTATGATTATAATGGTTTAATCCATTTGATTATGACAATCTAGGTGATTAGTTTGGTTAATCTTTGAAATGCAAAGGTTAAATCTAAGTGTTTCAAACTAATCACAATCATTAACATACTTATTGGAAAGATTATCTGATGTTTGTGATAACAGTCAGATTAGTATGTTAAACATGGTTATTAAACCTATTCTAAGACTATGTTGTGATATTTCATGATATCTGGGTAATCAATGATAAGGATTATCATTTCTAAGCCATTAATCTGTTTAGGAACTGTTTTAGCATTATAATCAACAACATTAACTATTTGATGACTTTCAAGGCAATGTCTTTGACATTGAACGTTCAGAAAGATCTAATCAGTAGGTTAAAACATAAATGACTTATTAAGTATAAATTAATGCAGAATTATACTGTTAGTACCAGTTTACGAGGGATCTTGCTACAGTAAGACATCGAGTGAGTTCTATGAGCCCTCTTTTACTATTTTAATGTTTTAGGGCTGATATGCATGTTATAAAGTTATTTTAGGTAAATGATTGCTTTATCCGGCTACGGTCAGATAAGAGAATGTGTTAAAGTAAATAATGTTTCAAGTTGTAAAGTTTTTGTATGAAAGTGACATTAACCTGATTAAGGTAAGGTAAAGAATGTTTTCAAGTAAAGAACGTTTTAAAGTAAATAATGCTTTAAGTCTCAACTACAGTTGAGAAGTAAATGATTTTAAGAACCTCAGCTGAGATGTCAAGGATGTTTTAAAGACTCAACTACGGTTGAGAAATGAATGATTTTAAAAGTCTCGGCCGAGGTTAATTAGAAAATGCGATTTTGAAGTCCCGGCTGCGGTTGGGCAAATGTTGAGCACTGTGGTGCGGATAATGATTTATGATTATAATGGTTTATGATTATGATGGTTTAAATAATTTAAACCATGTTATGTATGAATGATGTATGTCAAGAAGTCTTGTACCGGTATGAGCCGTCAATTTCGGTTGATGGTTTAATAAGTCCTGTGAAAGGAACAGGCATAAGTCCTGTGAAAGAACAGGCATAAGTCCTGTGAAAGAACAGGCATAAGTCCTGTGAAAGGAACATGCATAAGTCCTGTGAAAGAACAGGCATAAGTCCTGTGAAAGATCAGGCATAAGTCCTGTGAAAGGAACAGGCATAAGTCCTGTGAAAGAACAGGCATAAGTCCTGTGAAAGAACAGGCATAAGTCCTGTGAAAGAACAGGCCTGTCGACTGTGTGTCGCCAGTTTAATACGTCTTGTGCAAGCGTGTTGACTTCTGTCAACAGAACAGGCTACATTTATGTACTATATGATTGATGTTATGATGTCATGTATGTTATGTATATGAAATGTTTTATGTTTATTATGATTGAGACTGTTGACTTCGGTCGGCAGTGAAGGCTAATGTTTTATGTATATTAAAGATTTAACTTTTATGAAAAGTTAACTTAGAACTCACCAGCGAAAGCTGACTTGTTTAGCATGCATATCAGGTTGAATGATTTGAGAAAGGAGACCAGGAAGGCTCATGGCATATATTGAAGACTACCCCTGGCGTAGAATGGCTATGTTATAAACCTAATAAAGATATGAGCTTTGTACTAATGTTTGTTTAGGTTTGTATGATACTTTATGTAATCGCCTTAAATTCCGCTGCTATGGTAACGTAATTATGGTTTAAGTATTATGGGTTTGAAGTTTTGCCAACTGAGGGGATCGGGGCCTCTCAGTAAAATAGATTTCTTGAGATTGTAATGGATTTATATAGAATAATGAGATGGGTTAATGATAATTTTTTTTCTATAAAAAGTACAGTAATATAAAAGGGTATTAAACATAAAAAAAATAAAAGAGATTTTTTAAATGGTTTTTAAAAGTGTAACACTTGTCATCGTTGTAAATTTTGTAAAAATTCAGGTACTAGTCGATTAATTAAACAAATCGGTTAAAAAATCAAATTTTATGTAAACGACAATGATTTATCAAACTTGAAACCAAAGTTATTGAACAAATAAATACCATAGCTTTCGCAGTTAATGTATGTTTATATTATAGTGCAGTAGGTACAAAAGTGCTCTATTTAACGAGGTTACAATGATGCACGTATAGTGCTCTATTTACAGTAGTATAGGTACAAATGTTTGCAAGTATACTAGTGTAGGTGAAAGTTTGACACCATTTAAGTTAATGTATGTTTATATTATAGCGCAGTAGGTACAAAAGTGTGTAAAATAGATTTCTTGAGATTGTAATGGATTTATATAGAATAATGAGATGGGTTAATGATAATTTTTTTTCTATAAAAAGTACAGTAATATAAAAGGGTATTAAACATAAAAAAAAGAGAGATTTTTTAAATGGTTTTTTAAAAGTGTAACACTTGTCATCGTTGTAAATTTTGTAAAAATTCAGGTACTAGTCGATTAATTAAACAAATCGGTTAAAAAATCAAATTTTATGTGAACGACAATGATTTATCAAACTTGAAACCAAAGTTATTGAACAAATAAATACCATAGCTTTCGCAGTTAATGTATGTTTATATTATAGTGCAGTAGGTACAAAAGTGCTCTATTTAACGAGGTTTCAATGATGCACGTATAGTGCTCTATTTACAGTAGTATAGGTACAAATGTTTGCAAGTATACTAGTGTAGGTGAAAGTTTGACACCATTTAAGTTAATGTATGTTTATATTATAGTGCAGTAGGTACAAAAGTGTGTAAAATAGATTTCTTGAGATTGTAATGGATTTATATAGAATAATGAGATGGGTTAATGATAATTTTTTTTCTATAAAAAGTACAGTAATATAAAAGGGTATTAAACATAAAAAAAAAGAGAGATTTTTTAAATGGTTTTTTAAAAGTGTAACACTTGTCATCGTTGTAAATTTTGTAAAAATTCAGGTACTAGTCGATTAATTAAACAAATCGGTTAAAAAATCAAATTTTATGTAAACGACAATGATTTATCAAACTTGAAACCAAAGTTATTGAACAAATAAATACCATAGCTTTCGCAGTTAATGTATGTTTATATTATAGTGCAGTAGGTACAAAAGTGCTCTATTTAACGAGGTTACAATGATGCACGTATAGTGCTCTATTTACAGTAGTATAGGTACAAATGTTTGCAAGTATACTAGTGTAGGTGAAAGTTTGACACCATTTAAGTTAATGTTTGTTTATATTATAGTGCAGTAGGTACAAAAGTGTGTAAAATAGATTTCTTGAGATTGTAATGGATTTATATAGAATAATGAGATGGGTTAATGATAATTTTTTTTCTATAAAAAGTACAGTAATATAAAAGGGTATTAAACATAAAAAAAAGAGAGATTTTTTAAATGGTTTTTTAAAAGTGTAACACTTGTCATCGTTGTAAATTTTGTAAAAATTCAGGTACTAGTCGATTAATTAAACAAATCGGTTAAAAAATCAAATTTTATGTAAACGACAATGATTTATCAAACTTGGAACCAAAGTTATTGAACAAATAAATACCATAGCTTTCGCAGTTAATGTATGTTTATATTATAGTGCAGTAGGTACAAAAGTGCTCTATTTAACGAGGTTACAATGATGCACGTATAGTGCTCTATTTACAGTAGTATAGGTACAAATGTTTGCAAGTATACTAGTGTAGGTGAAAGTTTGACACCATTTAAGTTAATGTATGTTTATATTATAGTGCAGTAGGTACAAAAGTGTGTAAAATAGATTTCTTGAGATTGTAATGGATTTATATAGAATAATGAGATGGGTTAATGATAATTTTTTTTCTATAAAAAGTACAGTAATATAAAAGGGTATTAAACATAAAAAAAATAAAAGAGATTTTTTAAATGGTTTTTTAAAAGTGTAACACTTGTCATCGTTGTAAATTTTGTAAAAATTCAGGTACTAGTCGATTAATTAAACAAATCGGTTAAAAAATCAAATTTTATGTAAACGACAATGATTTATCAAACTTGAAACCAAAGTTATTGAACAAATAAATACCATAGCTTTCGCAGTTAATGTATGTTTATATTATAGTGCAGTAGGTACAAAAGTGCTCTATTTAGCGAGGTTACAATGATGCACATATAGTGCTCTATTTACAGTAGTATAGGTACAAATGTTTGCAAGTATACTAGTGTAGGTGAAAGTTTGACACCATTTAAGTTAATGTATGTTTATATTATAGTGCAGTAGGTACAAAAGTGTGTAAAATAGATTTCTTGAGATTGTAATGGATTTATATAGAATAATGAGATGGGTTAATGATAATTTTTTTTCTATAAAAAGTACAGTAATATAAAAGGGTATTAAACATAAAAAAAATAAAAGAGATTTTTTAAATGGTTTTTTAAAAGTGTAACACTTGTCATCGTTGTAAATTTTGTAAAAATTCAGGTACTAGTCGATTAATTAAACAAATCGGTTAAAAAATCAAATTTTATGTAAACGACAATGATTTATCAAACTTGAAACCAAAGTTATTGAACAAATAAATACCATAGCTTTCGCAGTTAATGTATGTTTATATTATAGTGCAGTAGGTACAAAAGTGCTCTATTTAACGAGGTTACAATGATGCACGTATAGTGCTCTATTTACAGTAGTATAGGTACAAATGTTTGCAAGTATACTAGTGTAGGTGAAAGTTTGACACCATTTAAGTTAATGTTTGTTTATATTATAGTGCAGTAGGTACAAAAGTGTGTAAAATAGATTTCTTGAGATTGTAATGGATTTATATAGAATAATGAGATGGGTTAATGATAATTTTTTTTCTATAAAAAGTACAGTAATATAAAAGGGTATTAAACATAAAAAAAAGAGATTTTTTAAATGGTTTTTTTAAAGTGTAACACTTGTCATCGTTGTAAATTTTGTAAAAATTCAGGTACTAGTCGATTAATTAAACAAATCGGTTAAAAAATCAAATTTTATGTAAACGACAATGATTTATCAAACTTGGAACCAAAGTTATTGAACAAATAAATACCATAGCTTTCGCAGTTAATGTATGTTTATATTATAGTGCAGTAGGTACAAAAGTGCTCTATTTAACGAGGTTACAATGATGCACGTATAGTGCTCTATTTACAGTAGTATAGGTACAAATGTTTGCAAGTATACTAGTGTAGGTGAAAGTTTGACACCATTTAAGTTAATGTATGTTTATATTATAGTGCAGTAGGTACAAAAGTGTGTAAAATAGATTTCTTGAGATTGTAATGGATTTATATAGAATAATGAGATGGGTTAATGATAATTTTTTTTCTATAAAAAGTACAGTAATATAAAAGGGTATTAAACATAAAAAAAAATAAAAGAGATTTTTTAAATGGTTTTTTAAAAGTGTAACACTTGTCATCGTTGTAAATTTTGTAAAAATTCAGGTACTAGTCGATTAATTAAACAAATCGGTTAAAAAATCAAATTTTATGTAAACGACAATGATTTATCAAACTTGAAACCAAAGTTATTGAACAAATAAATACCATAGCTTTCGCAGTTAATGTATGTTTATATTATAGTGCAGTAGGTACAAAAGTGCTCTATTTAACGAGGTTACAATGATGCACGTATAGTGCTCTATTTACAGTAGTATAGGTACAAATGTTTGCAAGTATACTAGTGCAGGTGAAAGTTTGACACCATTTAAGTTAATGTATGTTTATATTATAGTGCAGTAGGTACAAAAGTGTGTAAAATAGATTTCTTGAGATTGTAATGGATTTATATAGAATAATGAGATGGGTTAATGATAATTTTTTTCTATAAAAAGTACAGTAATATAAAAGGGTATTAAACATAAAAAAAAATAAAAGAGATTTTTTAAATGGTTTTCTAAAAGTGTAACACTTGTCATCGTTGTAAATTTTGTAAAAATTCAGGTACTAGTCGATTAATTAAACAAATCGGTTAAAAAATCAAATTTTATGTAAACGACAATGATTTATCAAACTTGAAACCAAAGTTATTGAACAAATAAATACCATAGCTTTCGCAGTTAATGTATGTTTATATTATAGTGCAGTAGGTACAAAAGTGCTCTATTTAACGAGGTTACAATGATGCACGTATAGTGCTCTATTTACAGTAGTATAGGTACAAATGTTTGCAAGTATACTAGTGTAGGTGAAAGTTTGACACCATTTAAGTTAATGTATGTTTATATTATAGTGCAGTAGGTACAAAAGTGTGTAAAACAGATTTCTTGAGATTGTAATGGATTTATATAGAATAATGAGATGGGTTAATGATAATTTTTTTTCTATAAAAAGTACAGTAATATAAAAGGGTATTAAACATAAAAAAAATAAAAGAGATTTTTTAAATGGTTTTTTAAAAGTGTAACACTTGTCATCGTTGTAAATTTTGTAAAAATTCAGGTACTAGTCGATTAATTAAACAAATCGGTTAAAAAATCAAATTTTATGTAAACGACAATGATTTATCAAACTTGAAACCAAAGTTATTGAACAAATAAATACCATAGCTTTCGCAGTTAATGTATGTTTATATTATAGTGCAGTAGGTACAAAAGTGCTCTATTTAACGAGGTTACAATGATGCACGTATAGTGCTCTATTTACAGTAGTATAGGTACAAATGTTTGCAAGTATACTAGTGTAGGTGAAAGTTTGACACCATTTAAGTTAATGTATGTTTATATTATAGTGCAGTAGGTACAAAAGTGTGTAAAATAGATTTCTTGAGATTGTAATGGATTTATATAGAATAATGAGATGGGTTAATGATAATTTTTTTTCTATAAAAAGTACAGTAATATAAAAGGGTATTAAACATAAAAAAAAGGGAGATTTTTTAAATGGTTTTTTAAAAGTGTAACACTTGTCATCGTTGTAAATTTTGTAAAAATTCAGGTACTAGTCGATTAATTAAACAAATCGGTTAAAAAATCAAATTTTATGTAAACGACAATGATTTATCAAACTTGAAACCAAAGTTATTGAACAAATAAATACCATAGCTTTCGCAGTTAATGTATGTTTATATTATAGTGCAGTAGGTACAAAAGTGCTCTATTTAACGAGGTTACAATGATGCACGTATAGTGCTCTATTTACAGTAGTATAGGTACAAATGTTTGCAAGTATACTAGTGTAGGTGAAAGTTTGACACCATTTAAGTTAATGTATGTTTATATTATAGTGCAGTAGGTACAAAAGTGTGTAAAATAGATTTCTTGAGATTGTAATGGATTTATATAGAATAATGAGATGGGTTAATGATAATTTTTTTTCTATAAAAAGTACAGTAATATAAAAGGGTATTAAACATAAAAAAAAATAAAAGAGATTTTTTAAATGGTTTTTTAAAAGTGTAACACTTGTCATCGTTGTAAATTTTGTAAAAATTCAGGTACTAGTCGATTAATTAAACAAATCGGTTAAAAAATCAAATTTATGTAAACTACAATGATTTATCAAACTTGAAACCAAAGTTATTGAACAAATAAATACCATAGCTTTCGCAGTTAATGTATGTTTATATTATAGTGCAGTAGGTACAAAAGTGCTCTATTTAACGAGGTTACAATGATGCACGTATAGTGCTATATTTACAGTAGTATAGGTACAAATGTTTGCAAGTATACTAGTGTAGGTGAAAGTTTGACACCATTTAAGTTAATGTATGTTTATATTATAGTGCAGTAGGTACAAAAGTGTGTAAAATAGATTTCTTGAGATTGTAATGGATTTATATAGAATAATGAGATGGGTTAATGATAATTTTTTTTCTATAAAAAGTACAGTAATATAAAAGGGTATTAAACATAAAAAAAATAAAAGAGATTTTTTAAATGGTTTTTTAAAAGTGTAACACTTGTCATCGTTGTAAATTTTGTAAAAATTCAGGTACTAGTCGATTAATTAAACAAATCGGTTAAAAAATCAAATTTATGTAAACTACAATGATTTATCAAACTTGAAACCAAAGTTATTGAACAAATAAATACCATAGCTTTCGCAGTTAATGTATGTTTATATTATAGTGCAGTAGGTACAAAAGTGCTCTATTTAACGAGGTTACAATGATGCACGTATAGTGCTCTATTTACAGTAGTATAGGTACAAATGTTTGCAAGTATACTAGTGTAGGTGAAAGTTTGACACCATTTAAGTTAATGTATGTTTATATTATAGTGCAGTAGGTACAAAAGTGTGTAAAATAGATTTCTTGAGATTGTAATGGATTTATATAGAATAATGAGATGGGTTAATGATAATTTTTTTTCTATAAAAAGTACAGTAATATAAAAGGGTATTAAACATAAAAAAAAATAAAAGAGATTTTTTAAATGGTTTTTTAAAAGTGTAACACTTGTCATCGTTGTAAATTTTGTAAAAATTCAGGTACTAGTCGATTAATTAAACAAATCGGTTAAAAAATCAAATTTATGTAAACTACAATGATTTATCAAACTTGAAACCAAAGTTATTGAACAAATAAATACCATAGCTTTCGCAGTTAATTAAAGCAACAAATGGGTTTTGAATAACGAAATAAAATCCCCATCACCTTTTCTCTATAGAATTTTAGCATAAATATAATCTTAAATCAGACCTCTGATTACTAGGCATGCTTGAACACCGACCACAATGACATTCGAACACAAGGCTATACTAATTTTAGCGAAGTCGTTTTGTTAGCTAATTACTCATCAAATTGTCCCCTTAGAACCGACATGCAAACATAACATGGTGAAGACCAAATGAACCCGATAACATCAACCGTCCAAACATTTCACCATGGACGAATTCTCTCCTTCTCTTTATGCATGAAGCCAACCAAATCTAGCCACCCCTATCCCCGTCAAACAATTCCTTTAGCATAAGGTACACGCTATAATTTAACGCGTTAATTGCTTGAAACGTTACATGTCGAGCTTAGAACTTTTCAAGTTATTATCTAAGCTCGGCTTGCGACGTTTCACGCAATTAACGCGTTAAATTATAACGAATATTCGCGATTTACAACATGACGATTCTAAAAACCGTGGTCTCGTATGCGCTCTTAAGTGCTTAAAATACTTGAGAATAATGAAAGTAGATTTTAGAAATACGATACTAAAGACCAGGGACAAAAGTTAATATTTTGAATAAACCACAGGGACGCAAATTGCAGTTTACTTTAAGAAATTGCCATGTTTCAAATAAGCAGAATGAGTCCCTAGGAGTATAAACGTCATTTTGTCTATCTGGCAAACAGAGTTAGGCGGAAGGGACTCAATTGGAATAAATTGAAACGAAAGAGACGCAAAGTGCAAAAATTCAGTGGCGGGGACAAAAGTTGTAATTTTGAGTTAACTACAAGGACGCAAATTGTAGTTTACTAAAAATATTATTTTTTTAAACATTTTGTTTTAATTAACGTAATTCGATTTATGAAAAAGTTTATAGTTTATTTTATTTTTAAAATTACTCATTTTGTAAGAAAAGTTATTTATTATAAGACTAAATTTTCTAACAGTATCGATTGATGGAATTCGTAATTTAAAACATTCTGGTCTTTAGAAAAATTTCATATTATATAAACTTTTTGTAAATTAAGTTTTTTAATTTAAAAATTTTCTTTTTATTATTATAAAATTATTTATATAAAAAAATTAAAAAATATCATTAATCATTAATAGTGTAATTATTTAATTGATGTTAAATATAAATATTTAAATAAGATAGGTAATATAAGTATTTGATACGAAAATAATTGTGTAATGCTAAGAAAATAACAATTAATAAAATATAATAAGGGTAAAGAAAATAAAATAAGACACGAAATTTAAACATTTATATATATACAAGGGGCCTGTTAGGGAGACACCCGAGTGGATCAATGGACACCCGCAATACGGCCCGTAAAGCCCTTTACGGGTCGTATTGAAACGAATATTTCTGACAAAAGCTGACACGTCAAATCATAGGGCTGACGCAGACTGACACGCAGTACATACGGCCCGTAAAGGTCTATACGGCCCGTATTGAACGCCAATAATTTGACCACCGCAAATTATTTACATTGACGTAATAGATGTATGCGTAAATTAAAATCGTTTGATATATATCTTGATGGCATACGTTATAATGGAATACATGAATCAAAAAAGAAAACGCAGACAGGAACAATTTGATTTTCAAAACAAGCAGGTTTTGGGGTTCTTTAACAAGTTCAAACTCATAAACGTTTAACAATGTCGATGGGAGGCAACAACTTCGGTGATGAATATATGTGTGTCTATGAAACTGATCAGGTAATAAACTTATTCGTTTAACGGTTGTTAGTTTATAAAATCTTATACATTTTTTTTCTTTTCAGGTGTTTGCCGGTGTTGATGAACTTGTTGATTGGGCGATTGCTAGAGGGCGTGAAAATGGTTATGTGCTAGTTAAACGACGAAGCAAAACTAATGCAACCGGTGTAGTTATAAAGGTGTGGCTTAAATGCGATCACGGTGGCGTGTATCACGGTGAACCAAAAGCTAGACGTACTGGTTCGAAGAAGACTGGGTGTGAATTTGAGCTAATTGGTAAATACAAGAGAAGTTGTGGTGGTTGGAAGTTGCATGTGGTCAATAATGAACACAACCACCTAGGGGCTGAACAACTAGGCGGTCATCCATATGCGATGAGATTAAATGAAAATGAAACCCGTCTAGTTGAGCAACTGTCAAACCAAAACATGTTGCCCCGTGATATACTTGCAGCTGTAAAGGACCAAAACCCCGATAATGTTTCCAACCTCAGAAATATTTACAATGCGCGACGGAAGTTACGTATTGGACAAAACACAGGGGAAACTCCAATTCAGGTCCTTTTTAGCACATTGCAAAGAAATAATTTTATTTACCAAACGCAAGACGATTCGTCGACAGATGTTGTGGAACAGATTTTTTTTATCCACCAGACATCTTATAATATTTGGCGAGCATTTCCTCATGTCTTGTTAATTGACACAACTTATAAAACGAACAAATACAACATGCCATTTGTTCAAATAGTTGGTGTCACATCAACACACAAGACATTTAGTGTTGCACATGCGTTTATAAGTAAGGAACGTGAAGAGAATTTTGTCTGGGTGTTACAAAACCTAAAAGATACACTTCAACAGTGTATGGAACCACGCGTTATTGTAACCGATAGAGAATTGGCTCTTATAAACGCATGTAGAAGAATATTTCCTAGTGCTGCCCAATTACTATGCAGGTGGCACATTTTTGAAAACATATCCAAACACTGCAGGCCTAGTTTTTCGCAATCAGACTGGAAAAAGTTTGGATATATGTGGTCGGTTGTGATTGAATCTGCAACTCCCGATATCTACGAGTATAATTATAGCCGACTACATGAATGGTTATGGACATCTCATCAGAGTAATGTTCTATTTCTCATTTTTAATTGTTTTTGAGTTGTATGAAACGTATTAATATGTGTTTGTTTTTTAGGGGTTATCGGATATTTGCAAGTAACATGGTTGCAAAAATACAAGGAAATGTTTGTGTCTGCGTGGATAGATAAAAACCGGAATTTTGGTCAACGAACCACCAACAGAGTTGAAAGTCAACATTCTCTATTAAAGAAAAGTCTTCATGCAACCAACAACACGTTAGACAACATTGTTGGGCATGTCATTCAAGTTGTTAAATCGCAAGCAGAAGCTATAAATGAAAGCTTTGAAAGAAGCAAAATATTTCGTATGGCACATCATAACGATGATCAATTTGAATTGTTAAAAGGGAATGTATCTCATGTAGCTTTAGATCTGTTGGTTGGTGAAAAGGCAAAAATTCAGATGTTGATAGCATCAAATTCATCTTGCGGTTGCCATCTCTTCACGAGTTGTGGATTGCCATGTGCTTGTCGTCTATTGAATAGTATGAATTAATTAAATTTAATTATATATTTACCTATTATTTATGTATAATCATAATTATTATTTTTATTCTTTTAAAACAGATGCTAAAGTTACACTGGATGAGGTAGACTTGTTTTGGCGTAAGCTTGATTTAAACCCGTCGTTAGTTAACGAGGATGAAGGTGCTGATATTGATGCGCAATTGGATCGGGTCATACAACATATAAAGCTTCAACCAAATCCAGTTAAAAAGAGTATGATGTCAAAGGTTTTTAGTGCGGTTTTCCCATTTAAATCAATGAAAAAAGAACCCGTCGTGCAAACTAACACTCGAGGGCGACCAAGTTTAAAGACACAACAAAAAAAACAAGAGCCTGCCCGACATAGTTCATTCACAAAGCCAAAGAAAAACAAGCAGGATGATTCAACGGTCACTCACGATAGTCAATTGCAGCGTGCTAATTCGTATTCTTCAACGACAAGAATGCACGATTTTTCCGGGTTTTCTCAACCACAAGACGGGTTTTCGCAACCAACTGTTGGGTTATCGCAACCAGCTTTTGACATCCCGGTACATTTAACTGATAACAAACTTTACAATTTTAACCGGTTTAAGGATCACATTCCTGACATCTTCCACCCATACATATCAAGAATACAAGACGTTGTTCCAGACGGAAACTGTGGCTTTCGATCTCTGGCTGTTGCATTAGGACTTCCGGAAACAGAATGGTTAACTATTCGTCATGCATTCCTGACTGAGAGTATCCAAAATGCAAACGTGTACATTAACGTCCTCCTTGGTGTTTTTGACGAAATTCAAGAATCCTTGAAATGGTCAAAACCTGAATTTGCTCCAAGGCGTTATTGGATGCAAATGCCAGAGACCGGACTTTTGATTGCAAATGCGTTTGGTGTGATTGTGGTTTTTATAAGCTTAGGCGCTTCATCGGGATGGAGATCGTCGAGCCGCGGACGATAGATTGGAGTGTTTTAGCCACGCTTGGCTCGACTGAGCGCGCCACAGCGATTATCGGAGCGTCGGGTCCGTGGCGACGCATGATGGAGATGGGCGGCTTCCCGGCGTATCGAGAGATCGTTCTCGAGTTCCTTTCCACATTCGATTTCCATCCACCGCAGGCAGGTGGCATGGAGGCTCTTGATCAGCTGCCTGCTATCTCGTTCACTTTATGTGGACAGGATGTTCAGATGACCCTTACTCAGTGGGGGATTGCTACGGGGTTTTATACCCGAGATGAGGTTACTACACCTCTATTCTTAGATGCTGCATTAGAGGAGGACGAGGCCGTCCTCGTAGACTGGTGGCCGGTGATTGGTGACGAGCCTTTCGTTAACAAGGCTCGTGCCAGTAGCATTCGTGATCCGCTGCACCGATACCTACATCGGTGCATCGCTTGCACCATCACCGGCCGCCGATTGAGCCAGGAGTGGGTCACGCAGAAGGACCTATTCTTCCTTTATTGCCTTATCAGTGGGCGCAGCTGCAACCTTGCATGGTTGCTAGCTGATTATTTTGCTAGCTTTGTTAGCCGTAAGGCTACTGGAGCTATTACGTGTGGCTCTTTTATCACACGTATAGCTCGACGTATCGGTCGATTTTCGACCGATATTAGAGATAGCATGACCATTACTTACGCCTCGACACTGCTTGGGCGATCCACGGTCATGCTAATGGGTATAGCGGCCGAGTTCCCCCGCGTCGGTCTGCGATGGTCGCTGGATCGGCGCACAGAGTGGGTGCCGCCAGTCCCTGCTCCACAGCAGCAGCCGGGGGCACAGCCGCACGTACAGGAGCCCCCAGCAGACCACCAGGATCCAGCCGACCAGCCACCGCCACCACCACCGCCACCGCCATATCATGTCGTTGTTCGTCAACCACGACTGCATCCGGCTGACGCGACGATCTTACGCGACCTTATTGGAAGCGTACGCGACCTTTCTGGACGCGTTGATCGCTTGGAGGGGATGATGCGGTGGATGATGGAGCGTATGGCTGCATCTGCTGGCATGGATGTTCCCGTCTTTCCAGGACCGGGATATCATCGTGGTCATGCTTAGTTATTTTTTTTTATTTAGTTTTTTCTTTTTTGGATTTTGATGTATGGACACTACTTTAGCATTCGGATGTATGTATTTTTATTTTGTATGTATGTTGTGTATGGCGAGATTGTTTGTTTTATCTTTTATTATATAATTAAAAAATGTGCGTGATTGTGAAATGAATAATAGATAGTCAACAAATTTTCTTAAAACCGTTTAACGTTAGTTACATTCTGATAAATATTGTTTTAAAATCATTAAACACGATTACGTTAAAATAATTTTCAAACAAAACATTTAAATTTACGAAAATCATAACTAATTATGTTTAAAAAAATTGTTATTTATATTTAAACGTCACGATGTTAAAATATTTTTCAAACAAAACAAATAGTCAAATAGTCAAAATAATTAAATAATAACGTTAAAATACTTATTATTTTACAACAAACGATTAAAAATGATTACGTTTTAAACACGTACCGTACGTGTTGAATTTAACAAATACCGGATTTCACAACAAATTACGATTATACGCTATGATAAACAGATATTATTTATAACTTAAAAATTAAACAACTTGACGATATAATATAACAATTAACGTTAAACGCGTACGTATACCGGAATACAAACAACGTGCGGATTTTATAACACGTATATATAATAATATATATATCATATATTTAATATATTATATAACGTTAATAATGTACGTATAGCGATTAAATATAATTACGTTAAAATATATGTTTTAACCATTTAAAACAGTTAAACAATTACAATGTTACAAATAAGTTAAACACGTACGTATATCGGGTAGAAAAACAAAACTTAAAAATTTTCAGTTTTAAAAACGAGTCGTATAGGCCTTTACGGCTCGTATTACGTTTTCAGCCGCCAGACATCTCACTGACATTTTCTGACACACTCTGACTTCTTTACGGCCCGTAAAGCCCTTTACGGCCCGTATAGATGAGATAGGTGTTGACTGATCGGTAGGGGGTGTCCAAATAACGCGTCCCATATACAATTAGGAAAAGTAATCATTACTTATAAACAGTAATAATATTTTTTAATCAATTTTCTTTTAAATAATTAATCATTACTTTGAAAATGCAAAACATTGTTTTACTAGATACCATGGATGGCTTAGGTAACCTCCCTTCCGTGTCTTCCTGTGTTCGAATCTCACCCTCGCCAATTTTCTTTTTGATTTTGTTTCATAATTTTTCAACTTTGTTTTTTTTTTTGGTTTTGTTTCATAATTTTTCAACTATAAGAAAAAAATTGGTAACGGTTCTTAGGTTAAATAATTAAGCATTCAAGGGTTCCAACACTAAAAGGAGAGATACTTTATAAATTTATCCTGTTTCATTTGATCTGTGAGATAAGGTCTCACGGCGGTCGAGGAATCGACCTTGAATACATCGACCGGTTCGCTATGGTTAGCACGCGAAGATCCCTTGGCGTTAAAAAATTATTAAATTGCCAATTCTAATTTGATGATACTAATTAAAAATTAATAATAAATAAATATTTGTTTATTTTACGTTTTTCGCCTATATTTTTGTTCATATTTCTTGCGATTAATATTTGCTTTTGCTGACGATTCAATTTATTGTTTTAAAATGGGCAATACCTGTTATAACCTGTTTTTTTGTATGTGTTTGATATTTTTATGTTGTTACCGTCATTCTGATCAGATAGCCATATCAACAGATTATCGCAGTAACACGGGGATAAAATCTTTAGTTGGATCGCTCCCTCTTTTTCCAAGAATTCATGCTCTTCCAATTCGGGAACCAGAATGAAATATTATTTAATCGTGGAAATGCCACGTATATAGGAAAAGTAATCATTACTTATAAACAGTAATAATATTTTTTAATCAATTTTCTTTTAAATAAGTAATCATTACTTTGAAAATGCAAAACATTGTTTTACTAGATACCATGGATGGCTTAGGTAACCTCCCTTCCGTGTCTTCCTGTGTTCGAATCTCACCCTCGCCAATTTTCTTTTTGATTTTGTTTCATAATTTTTCAACTTTGTTTTTTTTTTGGTTTTGTTTCATAATTTTTCAACTATAAGAAAAAAATTGGTAACCGTTCTTAGGTTAAATAATTAAGCAATCAAGGGTTCCAACATTAAAAGGAGAGATACTTTATGGATTTATCCGGTTTCATTTGATCTGTGAGATAAGGTCTCACGGCGGTCGAGGAATCGACCTTGAATACATCGACCGGTTCGCTATGGTTAGCACGCGAAGATCCCTTGGCGTTAAAAAATTATTAAATTGCCAATTCTAATTTGATGATACTAATTAAAAATTAATAATAAATAAATATTTGTTTATTTTACGTTTTTCGCCTATATTTTTGTTCATATTTCTTGCGATTAATATTTGCTTTTGCTGACGATTCAATTTATTGTTTTAAAATGGGCAATACCTGTTATAACCTGTTTTTTTGGATGTGTTTGACATTTTTTATGTTGTTACCGTCATTCTGATCAGATAGCCATATCAACACATTATCGCAGTTACACGGGGATAAAATCTTTAGTTGGATCGCTCCCTCTTTTTCCAAGAATTCATGCTCTTCCAATTCAGGAACCAGAATGAAATATTATTTAATCGTGGAAATGCCACGTATATAGGAAAAGTAATCATTACTTATAAACAGTAATAATATTTTTTTAATCAATTTTCTTTTAAATAAGTAATCATTACTTTGAAAATGCAAAACATTGTTTTACTAGATACCATGGATGGCTTAGGTAACCTCCCTTCCGTGTCTTCCTGTGTTCGAATCTCACCCTCGCCAATTTTCTTTTTGATTTTGTTTCATAATTTTTCAACTTTGTTTTTTTTTTTGGTTTTGTTTCATAATTTTTCAACTATAAGAAAAAAATTGGTAACCGTTCTTAGGTTAAATAATTAAGCATTCAAGGGTTCCAACATTAAAAGGAGAGATACTTTATGGATTTATCCGGTTTCATTTGATCTGTGAGATAAGGTCTCACGGCGGTCGAGGAATCGACCTTGAATACATCGACCGGTTCGCTATGGTTAGCACGCGAAGATCCCTTGGCGTTAAAAAATTATTAAATTGCCAATTCTAATTTGATGATACTAATTAAAAATTAATAATAAATAAATATTTGTTTATTTTACGTTTTTCGCCTATATTTTTGTTCATATTTCTTGCGATTAATATTTGCTTTTGCTGACGATTCAATTTATTGTTTTAAAATGGGCAATACCTGTTATAACCTGTTTTTTTGTATGTGTTTGATATTTTTTATGTTGTTACCGTCATTCTGATTAGATAGCCATATCAACAGATTATCGCAGTAACACGGGGATAGTAATATATATAATAATAAAAAAAACTTAGAGAGTAAATATATATGTTTTTCAAAACCATACAACAATGTGAAATTGAGTAACTGGTTAGAGCGCATGTGTTTTACACTATAGGTCGGTCGCGTGTTCGATTGCATTCCACTATATACTTTTCATTTTCTTTTCTTTTTTATTTGGGTTTTCTTAATTATTAGTAATAATTAAATAATTGTAGTAATGAAATAATCGTAATTAACTCCAGAACGTTTATATAAATTTCAAACCCAAAAGGTCATAAAATTTTTTCACGTTATTCGAAGGCTTATAACGCGTCCGTACATTATCGACTTTTTGTATCATTTATATCACTTTGTTCGTAATCGTAGAGTTTTTCTTATGATTTGGGTTTATAATTTTTAACCTATGAAACATTGAAAATTAATAATGCCTCAAGAAAGAATTACTGAGCATAAACAATTTAAAACCAAATATAAAAACATTATTACTATTCAATCGTCATGATTTATGTTATCGAGTAATAGTAATGTTTATATTAATTTGATAGCAATCAACTCACGAATGTTTATATAAACTTTGGACCCAAGCAGTAGCGGAAATTTTGCACGTTATTCACAGGTCTTTAAGTTGTCCGTACATTATTAAATATTTGTATTGTTTATATCATTTTGATCATAATTATCTCACAAACATGGCTATGTATAGTAATTAAATAATAATAATAACTAAATAATAACATTAAATAATTAAATAATAATAACTAACAATTAGATATTAAAGTTACTTAAATTTAATTCGTAGCGGCCGGTTTTTTGGTATGTTATATGATGTTCGTAATCATATAACTATTGTTGTGATCAAATACCTCGGACACGTGTACGCCGGCTACTTTGTAAGGTTTTATGTCAGGGTCACAATTATTGTAACATGCTTTTACATATCTATTTTGATACACATGATCGTATATGCGTTATGACATTTGAAATCGTGACGGAATTCCCGCCGCAACGCGCGAGGACTTCCCTAGTTACTATATATACAAAAAGGAACTGCAATCATGAGGTATGAACAGTAAAAATTGTTAATTAATAACTACTATTATATTAATAAGTAACTTCTTCTAGGGTATAGCCATATGAATACGTTGGTTTGCCTGATTAAATTGTGAGACTTTTGATTGTAAGGTTAGCATTTCAATTCCAAGCTATAACACCTTTTTGTTTTTTGATTTTTTCCATTTACTTTATTAATAACTAAATAATAGTAAATAAATTATGATAGTAATTAAATAATATTTGTAGTTAAATTATATGAATAATTAATAACAATAATTAGTCGATGTTTGAGTTTTACTCTTTGGGAGTGTCGCATTATTTTTGATGGTTTGGTTTGTTATTTTAGGCCGTATTGAAAGCTATCGCAACCATTTTTTGTCTATGTTTTGATATTCTTGATATTATTACCACTATCATGACACGGTACTCATACGGGTAAAGCAATATGCTCAAGCTTTTTATAATCGGGTGACATTGTGAGCAATGCGTTTTAGGTCTTCTTCTTTTTTTAATTTTTTTTAATATTATTAAATAATTACAAATGAACAATAATATTATTTAAATAAATAAACTACTATTTTTTTCAATTAATCTGTTGGTTCTATGTTTGCGTTTTTCAATACTAGATTTTACGACTAGGCATGACGCTTTTTTGGTACGCTTATAACGAATACACTTTAGGATATTTTCCGAAGTAACAACAGTCGTGGCGTGTTTTTATATTTGCAAATTGATCCACAAATGACGAAAATTTATTTTTTTGCTTAAAATATTTGTTTCTAATATAACCAACACATTACTATTCATACATTTTTGAAATGTGATGACGAGTAAATAGTAAAAATATTTGTTTATTGAAATGACAAATTTTTAATATTCATATGATTTTAATACATATTTACATTATCGGATAATAATCATGATTATATTAATTTGATCGTAATTACATCATGAACGTTTCTATAAATTTCGAACCCAAATGGTCGCAAAAATTTCCGCGTTATTCACAGGAGTATAACGCGTCAGTACATTATCGTTTATTTGTATCATTTATATAATTTTAAAAGTTTTAATCGCGTTTTGTGATAATTTTTTAGTATTCCTAGCAAGATTTTAGCCACTATTAATTTGTGATGGTTTTTTGACACGGTTTTCGGATGCGACTTTTAGTCTCGGTTTTTGATAACTTCTAAGCGGTTTGAGCGTGATTTTTAGCCGTGGTAATTACGTGTTATGATATTCGTGATAAAATATATAATATGTATAATTAATTAAATGATAATAATAATAATAAAATGTAATTTTAAAAAAGAAACTTTTGCGATTGTTCGATTTATTGTTTTATGTTGGATTGATTGTCACCGCATTAAGGCAGCATGACTCAACTTTTTTTGTGAGACACAAGTTTTTGACTATTTGGAGCTGATCTTTTTATTTTTTACTTTTATTTTTAAACTTTTGTGTTTTACGATTTATGTTTTTACCACAGAGTGACGACTTTTATTTGATCCGAGTTTTGATATTTGATGTTATGTTTTTATCCTATTAAACGTGAGGTTACCGCCGCAACGCGGCGGGTAAACCCCTAGTTTTATTGTATTTAAGACATATATTTTGAAAAAAAAAAACAGAGACGTAAAGAAACAGGAATGAGCACAAAGTCAAAAAGCTTGGGGACATCAGGACACGACAGAAGGACCGTATATGAGAGTATGAACATGTGGTTCAAACATGAAACGCCGTCTAATCTGTCCCTTTTGTTGGTAGATGTAGAGTAAATTATTGGATGGTCCTAGGTTTGTTAGGATTTCATTTTTGATATAATGTTTTCATGATTAATTCAAATTTTAATCATTTGTGATACATATAGTTATTATACGAGGATAATTTGGTTAATTATGTGAAATTAATTTGGTGACTTAATGACTATATATGTTACAAATGTCTGAAATTTTGAAGCACATACTAATTTATGAAAGCTAAGGATCAAGAGTAAAATATTAGTAGATCACATAAACCATATCAGTAATTTTCGTAGATTTATAAAATATTAGTATTGCAGTTTTAATATGATTAAAAATAGATTTATAAAATATTAGTATTGCAGTTTTAATATGATTAAAAATGGTTAGTAACATTTTCATATTACAATTAAGTTTGGATGAATCTCCTATGACAGGCATTTAAAATTGGATATCTGAAATTTATAATAAACTAGAAATAACGACCCGCACGTTGCGGCGGTTTTGTTATATAGATAAGTTTAAATGGTTGTAGCACCTTGGAGAAACATAATATGCTTATCGTCTTCTTCAACTTTTCTAACCATCTACATGGTGCATGCTACAAAGAAAAATACGCGGTAGGTGACAGGAGAAGAAGGAAGTGGCGATATCTTCACAGGTTGAGAATTTCTTTCGGTATTTATCCGTAAAAAGCAGAATGAGTAAAGGTGATGTTGAACATTTGTTTTAACCTCTACCATGGCTTCAAGATTAAAAATCAATGGTTACAAATAGTGATTTTAACATATTATATTATTTTCTTTTACTATATTAAATTGTTTTTATCGTAAGACGCAAGAAATGTAAATCGTATCTCGTAATAAAAGTGACTATCTCTTCATCGTAAAATTTAAGAAGCATAAAGACACCGGAAACGATAACAAAAAATACTTAATAAAATACCACTTTAAAAACTTTAATTAGTCAAATAAATTAATATAATAATTTTGCATTACAATACAATTGAGCATGTGATAAAACAGAATAATTTGGTATAAGAATTACATACTATATTAAAAAAAATAAAACAATTAATCTAATATAAGAAAATAATTTAATATAATAATATTAGAGAAGTATGAGAAATCGGCTTAAATGACAGGAGAGAGATGATTGATGGAGGGTCAAATGATAGGAGAGAGAGAAAAATGGATGGTAGATGGAAAAGTAGGCATGCATTAATATGTTGTACCGTATGCATAAAACATGATAACAAAGTGAATAGTATTTCCAAGACACATACATAATTTGGTTTTTAATATATATATATTAATTTCAATATTCGTATCCTATACAAAATTCCGCATTCGGATATAAATATCATAATTTAGAAAAAAATATTAATTATTTAAAAATTTTTGAAAATAATTATAAATCTAAATTTTTCAAGAATATCCATAACATCCAAATAATATTTGAAATATTCGAAAATTATTCGAAAATAAAAAAAATTATTTGAATAATTAGCTGAAATATCCCAAATATCTGAAAATTATCCGAATAAAAAATACCTCGGATAGTTCGGACATTTGAAATATCCTAAATTCTTTAAAATAGTATCCGAATTTGCACGTTTGGTAATTTGAACTTTCAAAGAACTTGTGGATATCCAAAGTTCCGAAAATAACATTTGAAGTTATTAATGGTTTCAAATCATATAACAGTCGTAAAATAGGGTTTATAAAGTACATTTGAAGTGTGATAAAAGTTTTGGGTTAACAATAAAGTTCCAAAAAAAAAAAAGATTAGGTTTGAAACTTTATAAACTACATTTCCCTACTATAAATATAATGTTATTAGCTTACATTTCTCTACAATATTCTTTAGGGATGGCTCAAAAAAGAAAAATAAAGAAAACAACCTGTGTGAGTTTCTAAAGAGAGAAAGCCAAGAAATCATATACTATGTAAGATTTCTTCATCGTTTACACAAGATTTAAGCATAGAATATATATGAAATCATTATTCTGAGCTTAAATAAAGTATCTGGAATTACGTTTGAAGGTGTAAATCTATTAAGTAGCTCATTAAGTTAGTATATTTATTGTTCATTTCTAGAATATTCTTTGTATGCGTGTGTGTCTATATATATATATATATATATATATATATATATAGAAAAGTGTTCAAATAATAACTCACTCTTAATACAATAACCCAGATAACTTTGCCAAGATGAAGCCAAATCTTGGATTTTTTTTTGAACATCATTGTAACAAATTTAGAACACTATGTTCTTTTATGAGTTTGTGAAAATTCATCACCATTTAAGAGATATCATCGTTGTAAGTTTTTGATTTACATCACTGTAACTGTTTTAGGCCTAAAACTTACAACGATGTAAACTCTCAAACGGTGATTAAATAACCGGATGGTCCTACGGTTCCTTAGGATTTCATTTTTGATATAAAGGTTTCATAGTGAAGATGTATTAATCGAAACAGTTAAGATCAACGTTTCAATTAACAGATTTCTATGCCATCATCCTTTGTTGAGCTTAGCAATGTCAATGTACTTTCCCTGATAAAGGTAGATGACTCAGGGGATTTTTGGTGTGTGTGTTTGTAATGCTCTCGTTTCGGAATGAGGAGAATGTATCTTTCCTCTGTCCTTATATATATATATATTGTAGTGGGTCCCTCATATCTGTTTATTAGGATCATGAGGGCAATTCCCTTATTGTGGAGCCTACCACAAACCGTTTTTATTATTCCTTTTGTCTTTTTCGCTCGCCTTTTTTTGCGCGTTCATTGGGACACATTTATTAAATATTCCCATATTTGCATGTTTGAGTGTACGTATTTATTTAAATATTGATTTTTCATCATATTATATACAAAGTAAAAAGGGGTGATCACCTGGTGGCTTATTAATAAACGACCTGATCTAATTTGACTATCTTTGTATTTAGCTTAAACATTTAATTTAGGTTTTTTAATTAAAATCGCATATGTTTTGCCATATCCGAACTTTTATATAACCATGAGAAATTTTGAAAATGTGATGATGTGGAAGATTTATTAATTCGTTATTCTCCTATCAAATTTAACCTTTGGGGATTCCTCCCGCTTCTTTTCCTTATTTTCAAATGTGATCACATAACCGTTTTCTCAATCTCCATTTCTTCCTTTTCTATATTTGTGTATTTGTAATATATAGATGTGGATATACATGTATGCACATGCATTCATGAGCGTGTGATGTATGATGATTAAAGTATGATTGTCCTTTATTGTTCCGATCGTGGCTTTACGCCTTCATGTCCCCCTAGACCTGGTGGTTTTAAAGTTTCAGGGAACGACCGGGTCTAAGTTGATTTCTCCCGCGGGTACGTTTCTTGCGCGAATATTTATTATTTCATTTATTACCATTATTATTACTATCATTACTATCATTATTATTTTTTTTGCATTCATAAACGAAAAATTTTGACGGCTTATAATAATTTAACACAGTCGTAGGTCACATCAATCGTCTTGAACTGACCCATGCTGGCTCCTGGACTTCCCCTCTCTTCATCCTTTTTGTGAGGAAGTTTGAAAACTAAATTTATCTTCTTCCCCTACACACACACACACATAGCCTTGTTTGGAGAAGGTCTTCCCTACGAGCAACCTTATTGCCAACTCTTTCCTTCTTGTGATGGCTCCCAAATTGAAAAATTCCAAAGCTGCGGCCCCAACTTCTTCAACTTCCCGTGATAAACCTTCCAAAAGCCTTCTTTCTGTTTCGAACCATGAAATAGCTTGGAGCCCAATGACTATGCGGAATTTCTTCAAGAATTCAGTATCTCTCCCGATTGGAAGCCGGAGCTTCCAAGCATGGGTCAAACGTCCCTTGACGCCCCTCCTGGAAAGATCTGCTTGTATACCGACTTCTTCCGTTTCGCTAATGTGACATTTGTATACGAGAATTACGTCATCAATGATGTAAGCACAATTGATCGTTCTAGAAATCCGTGCTAATTTGGTAAGTGAAATTACTACAGGTTGATAGTACGCGAAGCCCTTTTTGGCACCTCGTCACGGTACGCAACGGGTGTGGCGGTGCAACAATCTGATCTACTTCATCAGATTTCATGCAAAATAAAATTTTATTTTTCTTCTCGAACTGTTTCGACCACCAGGCAAGAACTCCGGCCAAACCACCATTAATTTACTATTTTCAAGCCTTCTGAACGCAAGGATCGCACCAGGGATCATCTTTACAAGCTCTGATCGTCGTTTTAACCGCAGATATCCGTCAGATTAGGTAATGATCCGTTTAAACCTTCTAGTTTGATTTTGATTGATTAGATCTTGATTTTGAACGTAATGATATGGTTAGGATTGTTGATTATTGCCTAGATGATGGCTAGGATTAATTATAAACAAAGAACACGAAGTTTTAACGGTTAAATCCTTGTTTTGATCCGGTGTAATGCCCGGTTTGCATGAAACCATATCCATGATTATAATGGTTTAAACCATTTGATTATAACAATTTAGGTGATTAGTTGGATTAATCCTTGAAATGCAAGGTTAAATCTAAGTGTTTCAAACTAATCATAATCATTAACATACTCCTTAGAATGATTATCTGATGTTTATGATAACAGTCAGATTAGTATGTTAAACCTGGTTATTACACCTATTCTGATGCTACATTGTGATATTTCATGATATTTGGATAATCAATAACAAGGATTGATCATTCCTAAGCCATTGAGTCATCTAGAAACTGTTTTAGCATTATAATCAACAACATTAACTATTTGGTTAATCCAAGACTATTTTGATTAATCAAGAGTGACATCAACCTTGTATTAGAAATCTAATGCAATGTAGGTTCCTACATTATCATACATTGTATGATATGATAACAAATTAATCAAATTAACCATTTAATATCGGTTTGATGACTTACAAAGCAATGTCTTTGACATTGAACGTTCAGAAAGATCTAATCAGTAAACTAGAACATAAATAACTTATTAAATATAACTAAATGCAGAATCATCTCTTTGTTCTTAGCTTCGAGATATTTTGCTACCTTTATATCATCAGGTGAGGTTCGTACAACCCCTTTTCTTTTTAATATTTTATAAACATCGGGGTAACTCTGTAAACTGTTGTCTAAACATATGATATGCATCAATGATATCTGTGTGATTTTTGTGGGATTTCATGGGATTTTGCCAGTAGAACTGAACTCTATCATGGAACTAAAAGTCCTCATTCTTGAATTGTATCTAGTGAACCCATGTGTGGCCGAACAGAAAACATATAGTACTATTGGTTGACACCCCATTCGCTGGGAGGATTGCATCTCCCCTTGTGTGAATGTTTGTTATCTGTTTCCTGAACTTCTTAATGGTATGATAGACATTAAGACAATGAGGCACTAAGATATGTACCGACGGGTAATATCTTGAGAACAGAACTAGACGTCCGAAAGGAACTAGATACGTGTCCCATGGTTATCCAGAACTGAACTTTTGAGAACATGCTTATCATATCATATTGTTTTAAATTGAACTGTCGAACTCACCAGCTTTGTGCTGACGTTTCAAACTCAAACCTTTTTGCAGGTAAACAGTAATAGCCGGTGAGGATGCACTTTTGGGATACTTGCACTTGAATAAATTAGTTTGTAATTAAATAGACTTAGTTGTAAACTGTAATGTGGATTTTAATGACGAACCTTCTAATGTATTTACTTTAAGTTAATCTGTGTGCTTGTGATATCGGATCAAGTAAGTTACCCCTCACCTCTGAGACATCACCACTATGCTTCCGCAACCGGTTCAGTGACATCATACACGAGGTGACGAGAGGTGGGGGTGTGACAGGGTGGTATCAGAGCCACAGGTTATAGAATTTAGGTTGACTTAGAGACCTAGACTATAACCATAGGCTTGTATAGTGACACAGAGAGCACCGAACATTAATATTGAACAAAACTTGTTTTGAATTAAGCCAGGATAATCAGGTGGTACAAATTCCAGTTATGAGTGGCCATCATAACTGAAATTTGCAACACATGTGCGTTCTAGTTTAATTTAATTCAAGCAGAACATTAATAACTATAAGGACGAATAGTTGTTTTGAGATAGGAAGAAGCATCATATCATGTTCATGTTTATGTTAAATATTGTTATTTAATATTTACTTCATGATACTGATTAGAGATTTTGATTGTACAGCGGTGGCCGATCCAGCCGAGCAGTATATTTACCAGAGGTTTCCTTATTTGAGGTTGGATAACACCCCTAGCTCTAGCGCAGGATCAGACTCAGATCCTAGTGAGGCATCATCGGCAGCCTCTCAGGCGACCCCTGCCGGACCACGTACACCATCATCCCCTAGACCTGTTACTCCACCACCACCACCATCACCAGTACTACCACCAGCAGCCCCCATTATACCCAGTCCCCCTCATTCACCCTTAGTTCCTACTTCAGCTGATAGGAGACAGGACTCCTCTCCACGGAGAGTCCCCGTGTGGGACGGATTACGACGGATGCGGGGACAAGCCCGCAAAACCACGGGACTACCCATTAGACATCAGATGGCTCCCCGAGATGAGCCACAGACCATACATGAGGTGGGAGAATCCTCTCACCAAGCTGAGTGGAGGGCCCAGCTACAGCAGGTCACTCAGGATCTGCAAGGGATGCGTCAGGATATACAGCAGCAGAGTGCTATGATAGACGATACCCGTAGCACTGTTTTAGAGATTTTGACTTCTCACTTGACTATTATAGATAGAGTGAACACATTAGAGGTAGATACACAGGCGTGGAGGACCTCGGTGGAGGAGCGGTTGCATAGGACGTGGGTGCGGAGGATTATTGCTACCTTTTGGCAGCAGGTTGAGTTGTTGAGGGCAGGAGTGGTGATAGTGAGAGAGTTTCTGATTTGGCTTGGGATGGCCGGTTTCGAGACTAAGATGATCGTTTTGGGCGTGATCATGGCAGTAGTAGCCATGGTGTTTTCCTGCTTATCGTACTTTTTACGATAAGTATGTTCATGTAGTTCTTTTTGGGATATCTTATGTACAGACGAATAGGTTGTTAGTGTGTGATGTGGATGGGAAGTTTTGATTGTGGAAATGGATCCCCGGTAGTTAATGTTGATGTATCGTTTCTGATAGTTCTTGTATTAAAACGTTATGATAGTATAATAACATGGGTGTTTTTGTATATCTGTCTGTA
The DNA here is from genome assembly GCA_009363875.1 of Mikania micrantha. Lineage (NCBI taxonomy): Eukaryota > Viridiplantae > Streptophyta > Magnoliopsida > Asterales > Asteraceae > Mikania > Mikania micrantha. The sequence continues at coordinate 109,046,989 of CM018693.1, read as the reverse complement.
TAATGAACTATGTATGTGATGTGTGAACTGTAATTAATTCTTCTGTGTGAGAACATAACTGTATATGAACATATAAAGATGAGAACATGTCAAACTAAAATATATATTTCGCTGAAATACAGTACGGGAACAATACTATATGCGAATATATTGAACTAAAAATATATATTTCGCTGAAATACAGTACGGTAACAATACTGTATGCGAATATATTGAACTAAAAATATATATTTCGCTGAAATACAGTACGGGAACAATACTGTATGCGAATATATTGAACTAAAAGCATATATTTCGCTGAAATACAGTACGGGAGCAATACTGTATGCGAACATATCTGTTATTAAAGTACAGTACGAGAGCCATACTGTACGAGAACATGTCTGAACTGAGAACATATCTAATTGTGAACATGTCTGTAACTAAAGTACAGTACGAGAGCCATACTGTACGAGAACATATCTAATTGTGAACATATCTATAACTAAAGTACAGTACGAGAGCCATACTGTACAAAAACATATCTTAACGGGAACATATCTATTGTTTGTATGAGAACTTAGTGTATGAACTGAGAACATATTAGAGAACTTGTGCGAGAACATATCCTAGTCCTGTATGAACATATTTCTAAAAACATGTGTTGCAATGCAATGAGCTGGGTAAGACTCTAACATGTTTTTGAAATAACAGGACTAAGTATAACTACGAATATTTGTGTGATCTGTGTGTAATGTGAACATGTCTGGACTAAATTCATGTAGTTATACTGTATTCTTTATAATCACATTTCAATATAAAATTTTCAGTGTGACTGAATATGATTGAAATTATGTGATGGAACGGGTTATATTTTTAATGTTCTTAAACTGACCTGAAATTGTCTACTTGTTAGCATATTAATGGCTCCTAAAAGAGGTCGACCAGCTAAGAAAGCCGCTCAGAACATCACAAACCCTGAACAAAATCAAATCCCACCTGTGAATGTTGAATTGAATCCGGATCCGCATGTTAATCCGGAAGTGAATGTAGTTCCACCTGGGAACTTGGAAACAAATACTGCTCCACCAGTGAACCCTGGAGCAAGCACTGTGCCACCTGCTGGTACAAGCAGATCTAAAACAAATGAGGCTATGATAGCACGAATTGTGCATGAACAATTATCTGCTTGTGGTGTTCTGACACAACACCAACCACATATCACCGCAGGTTCTGGTGGGGAACATGATCATGCTGAACATAATGCTACTGGTGGTCACGTCGAAACTCATACTACCACCGGTGCAACAAACACAAAAACAACTGTTCCTGATCCACCACAGCAAGGGTGTACGTATAAGTACTTTGCTTCTTGCAACCCTCTTACTTTTACGGGCAAGGAAGGAGCGTCTGGTCTTTTAATGTGGATCGAGGAGATGGAAACCAAACTCAAAATCAGTCAGTGTTTGGAGGAGCATCAGGTGTCTTATGCTGCCTGTTCTTTGAAAGACTCGGCTTTGACCTGGTGGAATACCCAGGCCAAGACTTTGGGTTCAGCTACAGTTGACTCGATGGGCTGGAATGATTTCAAAACTCTGATTAGATCAGAGTACTGCCCAATCACTGAAATTCAAAAACTCCAGGAAGAATTCTGGAATCACTCTATTATCGGTGCTGATTGTCTGGCTTACACCGATCGGTTTCACGAACTTACTTGTTTACTTCCCGATATGTTTCCTACGGATGCCGCTCTAATCGAGAAGTACATTAAGGGTTTGATTCCCTAGATTCGGGGAATGGTGACTGCTGCTGAACCTACAACTCTGAAACATACGATTCTTTTGACCACTAAGCTTACCAATGAGGCGATAAGGAGTGGTACTTTGTCTTTGAAACCTCAGACGGTTTACAGTTGTAGTGATGTCGGTACCTCAAATGTGTCGAAAGGTACCAAACGAAAGTGGTTTGGCAAAACCAAGGCAAAGGCTCCGGCTGAGATCACCCAGAGCAAGCCAACTGTGAAAAACTATGGTGCTGCTATTCCTGAGAGGAAAGTTTATACTGGGCCGGCGCCCAAATGCAATAAATGTCCACTCCATCACACGGGACCATGTCTTGTTTGTCTGAACTGTAACCGAGTTGGACATTATGCTAAATATTGCAACTTTCCTGCTCAAACACCAAACCAAGCACCACGACAAACCACTCAAACCAACCGGTCATGCTACAAATGTGGAAGCCCTGACCATCTCATGCGAAACTGTCCAAACAATAATACCAATCCGGGAACTGAAGCTAGAGGGAGAGCTTTTCAGATTGGTGCGACCGAGGCGAGAAATGATGCAAATATTGTTACTGGTACGTTTCTTCTTAATAATCTTTACGCATCAGTTCTCTTTGATACAGGGGCAGATAAAAGTTTTATCTCTCCTGAATTCGCATCATTAATTTCATTGCCTACGGTAGACCTAGAAACTCCTTATGTTATTGAACTTGCTAATGGCAAGTTAATCAAAACTAACAGTGTTATTCAAGGATGTTCCTTGAATTTGAATGATCATCTTTTCAATATCAATTTACTTCCTATTGAGCTTGGGAGCTTTGATGTCGTTGTCAGTATGGACTGGCTTTCTGATAACCAAGCGGAAGTTGTGTGTCAAAACAAGATGATCCGTATTCCATTACCTAACGGTAATACACTGATAGTTCAAGGAGAACGAGCTGGTAGAAAACTTGGTATCATATCTTGTATGCGAGCTCAGAAATTCTTAAGGAAAGGCTGTTATGCTTTTCTGGCACACGTGACTGAGCAAAATTCTTCATCCAAACGAATCACAGACATCCCAGTAGTCAAATATTTTCCTGAAATATTTCCTGAGGACATCTCATGATTACCCCAGTGAGACAAGTTGAATTTCGGATTGACTTAATGCCCCGTATCGGCTTGCACCATCAGAAATGCAAGAACTTTCAGGTCAATTACAAGAACAGTTAGACAAAGGTTTTATCAGACCTAGTTTCTCACCCTGGGGAGCACCAATTATTTTTGTGAAAAAGAAGGATGGTTCATTCAGAATGTGCATTGACTATCGGGAACTCAATAAACTGACAATCAAAAACCGTTATCCACTACCTCGTATCGATGATCTGTTTGATCAACTACAAGGTGCTACTTACTTCTCAAAAATCAATTTAAGATCCGAATACCATCAGTTGCGTATACATGATGATGTTCCAAAAACTGCTTTCCGAACCCGATACGGACATTACGAATTTCTAGTAATGCCATTTGGTTTAACAAATGCACCAGCAGTTTTTATGGATCTGATGAATCGGGTATGTAGACCTTATCTGGATAAATTTGTGATTGTGTTTATTGATGATATTCTCATTTATTCTCGAAACCAACATGAACACGCTCAACACTTGAAATTAATCCAAGAACTTTTGGCACGTGAAAAATTATATGCCAAGTTCTCCAAGTGTGAGTTCTGGTTACGAGAAGTTCAATTTCTTGGTCATGTAGTGAATCAAAACGGTATTCAAGTGGATCCCAGTAAGATTCAAGCGGTGAAACAGTGGGAGACCCCACGAACCCCGACTGAAATACGTCAATTTTTGGGGTTGGCAGGTTATTATTGCCGGTTTATCAAGAACTTTTCAAAGATAGCCTTGCCACTGACCACATTGACACAGAAAAATCAACCGTTTATATGGGATTCTCAACAGGAGGAGGCATTCCAACTGTTGAAACACAAACTCTGCAACGCACCTATCTTGGAATTACCGGAAGGTACTGATAATTTCACAGTATATTGTGATGCTTCTCGTCAAGGTCTTGGGTGTGTCCTAATGCAGAAGGATAAGGTAATTGCTTATGCTTCTCGACAACTGAAAGTACACTAGAAGAACTATACCACACATGATCTAGAACTTGGTGCAGTGGTGTTTGCACTCAAGATTTGGAGACATTATTTATACGGAACTAAATGTATTATATACACTAATCACAAAAGCCTCCAACACATTCTAGATCAGAAAATGTTGAACATGCGACAGAGGCGATGGGTCAAACTTCTAAACGACTATGACTGTGAAATTCGTTATCACCTAGGTAAAGCGAATGTCGTAGCCGATGCCTTAAGTCGCAAGGAACGAGTCAAGCCTTTACGTGTGAAAGCGTTAGGTATGACTATTCAAACCAGTCTGATTCCTCAGATCAAAGAAGCTCAGCAACAAGCTTTACAAGCAACAAACTATTCTGCTGAGGGACTGAGAGGATTAGACAAGAAACTCGATACCAAAAATGATGGACTGTTATATTTCAAAAACCGAATGTGGATTCCTTTCTTCGGTAACTCTAGAACAATTATCTTGGATGAGGCGCACAAATCCAGGTATTCTATTCATCCAGGTGCTGATAAAATGCATAAAGATCTTAAAGACTTTTACTGGTGGCCTGGAATGAAGAAACAAATAGCTGAATACGTGGATCGATGTTTAACATGTCTCAAAGTTAAGGCTGAACATCAACGACCTTCTGGGTTATTACAACAACCTGAGATTCCCATGTGGAAATGGGATCAGATCTCTATGGATTTCATCACTAAATTACCCAGAACATCACGTAATCATGACTCTATATGGGTTATCGTTGATCGCCTTACGAAATCTGCGCATTTCTTACCCATCCGAGAAGACTATTCTATGGATCGACTCGCTAAACTCTATGTTAATGAGATTGTATCTCGACATGGAGTACCGATCTCTATCATCTCTGACAGAGATAGTCGATTTATGTCACGATTTTGGCAAACTCTTCAGAAAGCTCTGGGCACACAAATCGATATGAGCACAGCTTATCATCCACAAACCGACGGGCAGACTGAACGAACAAATCAAACTCTTGAAGACATGCTCAGAAGTTGTGTGATTGATTTTGGAGGTAGCTGGGATATTCATCTACCACTTGTTGAATTTTCATACAATAACAGTTACCATACCAGTATTCAATGCGCTCCATTTGAAGCACTTTATGGACGTAAGTGCAGATCACCTATCTGTTGGTCAGAGGTTGGTGAGAATCGAATCATAGACCCATAATTCATTCAAGAAACAACTGATAAGATCGCACTCATTCAAGAACGAATTAAAGCTGCTCGCGATCGTCAAAAGAGTTATGCTGATAATCGCCGTAGACCACTCGAATTCCAAGTAGGTGATCGGGTAATGTTGAAAGTGTCACCTTGGAAAGGTATTTTCAGATTTGGAAAGAGAGGTAAACTTTCACCAAGATTTGTAGGACCATTCAAAATTCTTAAACGAATTGGATCAGTAGCCTACAGACTTGAGTTACCTCCTGAACTTAGTAACATTCACGATGTTTTTCACGTATCCAATTTGAAGAAGTGACTGACTGATGAATCATTGATCGTACCTCTAGAAGAGATTCATATTGATGAAAAACTTCAGTTCAGTGAAGAACCAGTAGAGGTAATGGATCGAGAAATGAAAGTGCTGAAACGTAGTCGCATACCAATCGTTAAAGTGCGATGGAACTCGCAACGTGGACCCGAATATACTTGGGAACGTGAAGTTCAAATGAAATCTAAGTACCCACATCTATTCTCATAATGATTGTCATAATGTAAGTTTTCACTAAATTTCGGGACGAAATTTCTCTAACAGGAGGAGACTGTGACATTTGTATACAAGAATTACGTCATCAATGATGTAAGCACAATTGATCGTTCTATAAATCCGTGCTAATTTGGTAAGTGAAATTACTACAGGTTGATAGTACACGAAAAATGATGAACGTGGGCGAAAATCGTGTACAAAACGGAGTCCTGGATTGCCCGAAATCGAAAAACGAAGAAAAATTTCTAAGTGTTGATCGAATGGACTCGTCGCGGTACGCGGAGGTGGGCTCGAGAGTCCTCCGCGGTACGCGATGCATGAAAAATATCTGAAATTCCCGAAAAGCTTCGCGGTACGCGAAGCCCTTTTTGGCACCTCGTCGCGGTACGCGACAGGTGTGGCGGTGCAACAATCTGATCTACTTCATCAGATTTCATGCAAAATAAAATTTTATTCTTCTTCTCGAACTGTTTCGACCACCAGGCAAGAACTCCGGCCAAACCACCATTAATTCACTATTTTCAAGCCTTCTGAACGCAAGGATCGCACCAGGGATCATCTTTACAAGCTCTGATCGTCGTTTTAACCGCAGATATCCGTCAGATTAGGTAATGATCCGTTTAAACCTTCTAGTTTGATTTTGATTGATTAGATCTTGATTTTGAACGTAATGATATGGTTAGGATTGTTGATTATTGCCTAGATGATGGCTAGGATTAATTATAAACAAAGAACGCGAAGTTTTAACGGTTAAATCCTTGTTTTGATCCGGTGTAATGCCCGGTTTGCATGAAACCATATCCACGATTATAATGGTTTAAACCATTTGATTATAACAATGTAGGTGATTAGTTGGATTAATCCTTGAAATGCAAGGTTAAATCTAAGTGTTTCAAACTAATCACAATCATTAACATACTCATTAGAACGATTATCTGATGTTTATGATAACAGTCAGATTAGTATGTTAAACCTGGTTATTACACCTATTCTGATGCTACATTGTGATATTTCATGATATTTGGATAATCAATAACAAGGATTGATCATTCCTAAGCCATTGAGTCATCTAGAAACTGTTTTAGCATTATAATCAACAACATTAACTATTTGGTTAATCCAAGACTATTTTGATTAATCAAGAGTGACATCAACCTTGTATTAGAAATCTAATGCAATGTAGGTTCCTACATTATCATACATTGTATGATATGATAACAAATTAATCAAATTAACCATTTAATATCGGTTTGATGACTTACAAAGCAATGTCTTTGACATTGAACGTTCAGAAAGATCTAATCAGTAAACTAGAACATAAATAACTTATTAAATATAACTAAATGCAGAATCATCTCTTTGTTCTTAGCTTCGAGATATTTTGCTACCTTTATATCATCAGGTGAGTTTCGTACAACCCCTTTTCTTTTTAATATTTTATAAACATCGGGGTAACTCTGTAAACTGTTGTCTAAACATATGATATGCATCAATGATATCTGTGTGATTTCATGTGATTTTTGTGGGATTTCATGGGATTTTGCCTGTAGAATTGAACTCTATCATGGAACTAAAAGTCCTCATTTTTGAACTGTATCTAGTGAACCCATGTGTGGCCGAACAGAAAACATTGATAGTACTATTGGTTGACACCCCATTCGCTGGGAGGATTGCATCTCCCCTTGTGTGAATGTTTGTTATCTGTTTCCTGAACTTCTTAATGGTATGATAGACATTAAGACAATGAGGCACTAAGATATGTACCGACGGGTAATATCTTGAGAACAGAACTAGACGTCCGAAAGGAACTAGATACGGGTCCCATGGTTATCCAGAACTGAACTTTTGAGAACAAGCTTATCATATCATATTGTTTTAAATTGAGCTGTCGAACTCACCAGCTTTGTGCTGACGTTTCAAACTCAAACCTTTTTGCAGGTAAACAGTAATAGCCGGTGAGGGTGCACTTTTGGGATACTTGCACTTGAATAAATTAGTTTGTAATTAAATAGACTTAGTTGTAAACTGTAATGTGGATTTTAATGACGAACCTTCTAATGTATTTACTTTAAGTTAATCTGTGTGCTTGTGATATCGGATCAAGTAAGTTACCCCTCACCTCTGAGACATCACCACTATGCTTCCGCAACCGGTTCAGTGACATCATACACGAGGTGACGAGAGGTGGGGGTGTGACAGCTAACTTTCGGCTTCCTGTTAGCAAGTTTTGCCTTCGTATGTGGGAAAGCTACGGACTTCATATTTCGTAAATGAGCCCCTTAGGCCCGATTCGTTTATATCATTATGAATTCGTTCTGAGAAGCGTTTGTCAAAAGGTCATTCCTATTTTCTTTCGAGTTTTCTTTCAGTTAGTGAAGAAAGACGATTGGTTTTCTTTCGATAAGAGGGGGTCCTTCCATGGTTCACAAAGTTCCCCTAGTTCTCGAGATAAAAATTGGAGAAACAAGTTCTTCTTTATTGATGAAAGGGTTATCCCCGGTAAAATGCGATGGCGGGTTCCTTCTGATCCCATCTTCGATCCCGTTCCTGAGGAAAGCAAATACAAGGAGGGCAAGATATACCAGTGGTTATGCGCTCATCCTACAGACATTCAAGCTATCCCGGAGCACGCCCTTGTGGCCACGGGTATCAGTCGTTTTTGGGATTCGCCTACAACAAAACCAATATATTCTTTAAAGGACGGAGGTACGCCTGTTTTCTTTATACTACATCCCGTGGTTCCTTTTGCTTATCCCCTTGATTAATTTGCGCTTTTTCCTGTTTCTTTTAGGTGAGGGATACTTCTTTGATCTTTTGATGGACTCTCGCCGCGATTTGCTAATTCCTGAGGCTAAGCCCCTAAAACCTCATGAAACCCCATCCTTCAATTCACCAAACACTGTTTCGTGTTTCCCCGTGAAGGTGATAGTGAAGATGCCGATTCCTCGATATGGGTATTAAATCTTTTTATCCATCATTTCTTCTTCTTGCTTTCTTTGGCTCATTTATTCTTCGCATGTGCAGCCTTCATTTTCAGACATTTCCGAGTGCTCCTTTCTTATGAGCGAGTCCATTTTAGAAGTAGTGTTCCCCAAAGATCAAGGTGCGGCAGACACGCCCCAAACTCACGCTTCACCAGTTGGGCTGAAATCCCCTTCCTTGCTCCTGTCGGTGTCCACGACGGGTAAGGGTATGGATACCCCGCTCACCAAGAGCCAGTATCCGCTGAGATGTCTAAGGAACTCCCCGCCTCCCCTTTGATAACCGCTTTGTGTCCTCAAGACCCTGATGGTCTATCCTCCCCTACGTTTCGTCCACGTATAGGACTCCTAACTCAACCAAGGAGTCCCGAAAGGGTTATGGGGGGCCTTTACCTCTGCCATGATCCAGCGCTTTAAAAAATGCCACGGTATGCTTTTTGAGTTTAGATTAATTATATCTATGCCCTACCTTTTGAAGTCTGTCAATGCTGACTTCCTCTATTGATATTTTTGTTTCTAGGTGAAGAGTCGCAAACTGGCATTTCCCCAGGTGTTGCCACCAAAAAACCTCGAGTTTTTGCTGCCGTATCACTAACATTTACCCCCGAAGTCCCTCATTATGTTGAAAAAGTAGTTCCTGTTGATCCTCCTCCTCAATCGTCATTGATGGAGAAGCCTATCTCCAAGATCCCTCAAGGTGCTGACCCGAGAGGGCCTGCTTTAATAGACAAATCCTCGCCCCTTGTTTCTGAAGCGGGTCCTAACTTGAAGACCCCACTTTTGAGTAAGGCTGGGTTTGGCTCTCTATTCGTTGGCACGCTTTTTTCCCAGCCTGCACCTCTTGGATCAAAATTTGCTCCCCCTCCTCGCGTAACTACCGGTTTCAATCCTGCTTCCCCTTTTGTACCTTCTTGGTAAATTCCCCAGGGAGGCCACGTTGGATGATCCGACAGTTTGTCGGGAATTTCTGTTCAGGTGCATCCCTACAGCAGAAGCGGAGAAGGTTCAAAATTCTTCCCTTGTTGACCTAGGCGATTATCTGGCCTTGGCATTGGGCTCCCTCCTTGCTCAGGTGCCCGAGGTCAGTCGCCGGGCAGAATTTTTACATGAGACATTGCTCAAGGTGGAAGCAGAACGAGAGTGTCTCAATATTGAGCTGGTTAGGCTACGGTTGGAGAGGGAGAATGAACAAGTAGAATTATCTTCATTTCGTGGCCAAGTTACAGATTTGCGCCCAGATCGTGCTAGCGCCTTAAAGCAACTAGATGAAAAAGATTCAAAGATCCATTCCTTAGATGCCTTGTTAGCGAAGGAGAGGGACGAGTTTGTGCGTGACAAAGGGTTTTCCCAGAAAATTATCACCGCGTGATCTGCCAAACTTAAAGAGTCTCGGGCTCGTATAAAATCCATGGCGGAGGAGGCGGAGGCAAAAGCCAAGGAATTTGAGGCTCTCATTTCCAAGAAACATTCTTTAGAGGAGGCTCTTGCTTCCTTAAAGTCTCAAAAGCATTGGTTGATTAGTGAGGGAATACCTCGTTCTTTTGAGGCTATACGAAAGAGCCCCACATACTTAGAACTGGTCGAACAACTCTCTACTGCTTCTGATATGGTTGGTAGTCAACAAGGTACGAGGGATGGTTTTAAGATGGCTAAGTCGGGGCGAGACTTTGGATGATCATCATGTGTTCCGCATCCCTGGATTTGACATGTTGAATGCAACCTATGATGTGCTGAGCGATACTGAGCTGCCTATCATCGGGGATATTACCCGCACTGCTTCTGATGACGATCTTACCAATTTGCAGGTTCTTCTTAGGTCTCCTACAAAGTTTGATGATGAGGAAGATGAAATGGATCCTCCTAAGGAGAAAATGTCACCTTTTTGAAATTTACTAATTGCAATTGCTTTTTAGTTATATGCTTTAGCTTGTGTGTGATCCTGAGGTTTATCTGTATGCTTTTTTGTTTTATGTGTGTTCAATATTTGTGATTTTGTATATTAAACAAGTCTTGATGATGCGAGTGAAACGAGTAACGTGATAAAAAAGAAAAATGGAGGGAACTAGCTCAAGGGTAGCCTCTCACACTAAATCGTGTTATGCCTGATTGTGTTGATTCATTTGCATGTTAACTTATTCATGCGTGAACTATATTGGTAAAAGAGAAAATGATCATAGGCCAAAATCAAAAATAACTTGTATAGGGGAGGTAGCGTCTGAACCAAGAATAATATGCCTTGTCAAACGTCTTTCTCAGGTGTCTTAGCCTCGAATATCCCAACACCTAGATATAGTAACCTAAGTAGGATCTTGTATTTAAAAGTCATAAATGCGATATCTCCCTAGGTATAAAGACAAAATCCAAAAGATTTTATAGAGATACGCTACAGGCTTTTAGAGTTCTATATAAAGGAAACGATTTTCCTGGTTCGAATTCATCCCGGAAATTTGCTTTCCCTTTTCTTTTCCTCGGTGGGTTTTCTCCCTTCTTTGAATCATCACTCCCTCTACCAGATTCAAAAGTCTTAGTGGGTTTCTTATCACATGTCAAGGCTCAAGCCCTCTGTGCTTTTAAGCTACTACATGCCAAACTCCTTTTTCACCGAGCAGCGATGGAAGGGCTTTAACCGGCGGACCTTTCTCAAACCCGAGGGTTTATTATTACATGTCAAAGATCGCCTATACGATGCAGTAGTGGGATGTCGTCATGGTGTAAATTCTCCCCACTCTACCCCCAATGCTTTACCTGGGGGTCTGGTGATTCGAGGATTTATTATCACATGTCACCTCCATTTGCCCTTGCGAAGGCGAGGAAGGGCACGTACTGAGCCCTTCTAGAATTCTTGAGGTAGGACTGCTTGCTTCTTGTGTTTGGCAATTTCCGGCCTGCTTATGATGCCAATATGATGTTATTTTAGTCTGAAAGAACATCTACAGGACCACTATTTTTATGATGCTACATTTCTTTACTTTCCTATTGTGGCTTGCTATCTCGTTTAGGGTTTGTTTATACAACCGCAACTGCGTCTGTTTGAGAAAACTTTCGATGTATTATTTTATTAGTGGATGTGTTTTGGCTTGTTGACTAATGCTTTTGTTTTCTTCCCGATGTATTATTTTTCCCTACTTCTGTATTAGCCACAATAAGTCGCGAAACCTAAGTTTCTTTGAACTTATATGTGCGCTCGAATACTATTTCGAAGGCAGAATACCTCCAAGGGGTGTAAGTCCTTATGAAAATCTTCTGTACTTATGCATGTGTCAATACATATTAGAATACCTTTTGAGGGTATAAGAGTTTTTGAGGGTCTTTCACACTTATTCTCGCGCTATTGCAAATTAGAATGCCTTTTGGGGGTATAAGACCTTTTGAGGATCTACCACATTTATGCGTGTGTTAATCATAAATTAGAATACATTTTGAGGGTATAAAACCTTTTGAGGATCTTCCGCGCTTATGTGTGCGATAACATAAATTAGAATACCTTTTGAGGGTATAAGACCTTTTGAGGGTGTATGTCACAACCCCAAATTCCCACTTGTGGGGTCAGTCCACGTGGGTGTGACGTGGCCAGAATCATAGCTCACGGTCATATAAAATGACTTCTATATGCGTTTGAAATCAAATAAGTTAACCAAAATAGTTTGCAGCGGAAATACAAGTGTTAATGCAGTGGAAAATAATACGTTTAAGATACAGCGGAAAATAGATTGTCATACACTACATGGTTTAAAAAAACATAACATAGTAAATACTATTTGTTTCAAATGACATAATATGAATGCAAATCCTGTGCTCTTTCTCTAAGTGCATTCTTGTCCTTATGCCAGTCAGCTAGTTACCTGAGAGTACATGTTTAAGAAAAAGTGTCAACACATATGTTGGTGAGTTCACAGGTTTTGATATACATAGATAATAATCAGAAGACGTGTGTCATGATGTTTATTAAAATGTTAGTCCCGAGCCCTAGGCTCCAAGTGTCAGTGCGTCACTACTGAACTAGACTTGTCAGTCCTTGCCTCTGCCATGTCTCGTAAAAACATGTCAAGATAGGTCGAGATTTCACGTGTCCCGACCTCCAGTCAGTGTTGTGCCACGTGGGGTTCGTCACACCCAAAAAGATCTATTCAAATTCTCCTCATTTTTTGTACATTAACAGTATGACTTTGTGTGGGCTTGTTACGATTACAACACTTATGTTTGTCTAATAAACCAGCATACACAAATATGTTTGTACAGTAATAATGTTTGACTTGATTCAACAAGTATTCTCCCCCATTTGAAAAGTTGTAAAAGAGTTAAAGAGGGGTCGTAAACTCACCTTAGTGATAGTTTGGAAATGAAAGCGTAAGCTCCTGATCTCGGCGGCGAAACTGTCACCGGCTACCTATATCGTATAGCTTACGTGAGTTCGTGTAAGTGACTGTGCTAGTGTTCGTGTTCGTGTTTGTGCTCAACAACCCTCAGTTGTTATCTTTGTCCGTGTCGGTCCTCATTGACCGTGTTTGCTCGTGTTTGACCATGTTTGACCGTGTCAAGTCAACGAACCGTTGGTGAACCGTGAGTTGGTGGTAGCTCGTGTAACATTTGTGATTGTGCACGTTGTGTGCAAAACGCGCAAATCGCGTTCATGGACAACTTACTATTTATGGTAAGTTTCCATTTTTAGCAAGTTCTACAACACTTATCATTTTAAGGATTCTAGCATGCTTGTTAATCCTACGTGGTCATGTTAACACATAATACGTTGTTATAAACGACCAAATAAGCATACAAGTCACTTTCGTACATTAAAGTTTCCTAAAATGGCAAGTTTCTAGTTTTGGCATGTTTATCATCAAAATCACACAACTTATACCTACAATAATCATATTGCATCATGTTAAGCCATTTATCATGCTCGTAACATATCTAGTATCATTAGATCAAGTTTCCACAAAATAAAGTTACTAAAAATAGTAACCTTGTCAAATAATCATCAAATGATCATTCTAAGCGTTCCAAATCCATTTTTATACCAAATATCATCATAGTATATCTTCAATAATCATTTAAACATACCCATTTCACCTAAATCATCATCTATCAATATTCGTGTCACAAAAGTTAACATGATGCATAACTAGGTCCAAAATGACCACAATCAATCCCAAATCAATTTCCTATGCATCATATTATCATATTATCCTACCAATACTATTTCTATTCACATGCATGCCCATAACTTCGTCCATATTATCATGTTGTAACATAAAAGTTACTATAATTAGAAAGTTCATCAACTAACCATATTTTGACCATTTTAATGATGAAAAATCATGTAACACATTACCAACATCATCAATAAACAAGTATCAACATCAAAAATCATCTAACATGCTCTAGATCAAGCATGCATGTTGATATCACAATCATCTATGAACAAATCATGCATTATACACACCTACACTATCATGGATCATTATAGAATATCAAAATACATCATCAAATCATTATAGATCATCATTATCAGTAGCATAATCAACAAGCCCAGATTCATAACATTGAAATTTCGTGCGTGCAAGGTTAGAGAGCTTGCATGTGGGTTTTAGACCTTGCATGTGTGTTTTTGTGTGTCAAGAGTGCACAATGGTTATGGGTTTACCTTCAATGGCTTCAAGAATGCAGATATGGTGAATCTAGCGGGTTCCAAAAATCCTGGACAGCTGGGTTGAGGGGAATCAAGGTGGTAATGGTGATGAACAAGCTCCACTATCCTTCCTTCAAGGTATCTTGTGGTTGTACCAAGCTTCCAAGCTTCAAATGTGAGCTCCAATGGCTTCCTAAGAGTGTTTCAAATGGGTTTTTGCATGGATAGGGTCGAGCGAAGGCGTGTGAGATCGAGTGAAATGATGAAAGTGGATAGAGTAGGCATAATTGTCTTGGTTTTATAAAGATTTGGCGTGTGTGTTGTCACGTACCGCCATGGGGGTCTCCTATGGGCTTGGCGTACCGTAATGGATTTCGGGATTCAAAAGTCCCCGACCACCCGTCGCGTACCACCATGGACCTCTCCAGGGTCCTTAGCGTACCCCGACGAGTCCCGGAAGAGCCCAATAGGCCCAATTTCAATGGTTTGTCTCGTTTGTCTCGTTTTTCGTCGTTTTCTCTCTTAGGAAACATTGTTTGGCACCGTTTGAACTTTTAGGTTCAATGTTCGGGTGTTTCGTGAGGTTTCTAGTGTTTGGTTACTGGATGTGCTAACGTTCACCAACGTTCGTATTTTTCTTAGATACGTGTGTGTGTGTTGCTATAATTCACCGCATTATCGTGTTTGTGCCAGTGTTCGTACTGTCATGCTACGTGTCACACTAAATTACACTAATTCTATTGCAACGTATATAATTATCAATTAAATAAACATTTAATTAAAACAAATGCTGACCTGGATTTTACGGGGTGTCACAGTGTAAGACCTTTTGAGGGTCTTCCGCACTTATATGCGCGTTAATATAAATTAGAATACCTTTTGAGGGTGTAAGACCTTTTGAGGGTCTTCCGTGCTTATACGCTCGTTAATATAAATTAGTATAACTTTTGAGGGTATAAGACCTTTTGAGGGTCTTCCGCGCCTATGCGCGTGTTAAATTAGAATACCTTTTGATGGTGTAAGACCTTTTGAAGGTCTTCTGCGCTTATACACGCGTTAACATAAATTAGAATACCTTTTGAGGGTGTAAGACCTTTTGAGTGTCTTCCGCGCTTATATGCACGTTAATATAAATTAGAATACCTTTTGAGGGTGTAAGACCTTTTGAGGGTCTTCCGCGCTTATACGCGCGTTAACATAAATTAGAATACCTTTTGAGGGTATAAGACCATTTGAGGGTCTTTCACTCCTGCGCGTGTGTTATCGTAAATCAGGATACCTTTTGAGGGCATCAGACCTTTTGAGGTTCCTTCACGCTTACACGCACGTTTAGAAGATTCCTTGCGAATCTTTTATGCACACTTATATGCTCATTTATGCATGCTATTCTATTGTTTTATCAAAATCCAGATATCATACGCTATTTTAAATGCTTAGAACAAAACATTTTCAGTTCTTACATATTGCGTTGTTTTAAGTAATCTTTCTTCTATGATCACAGCACCTTCCTTTTGTTAATCAATGCTAACTCGCCAACCCCTTGCGTATCTTCCGCTCAAGGTCTGTTCACCTTTGCTTGACCGTGGTGGGGCCCTTCCCCATTTTCTCTTGAAATCTTCCATTACGCCAAACGCACATCTACTCGGGTTTAACTTTATGTTATACTTGCGTAATTACATCAGTGTCTCTGCTATGTCTGCCAACATAAGCTTTTCCCTTCGACTTTTGACAATTAGGTCATCCAAATAAACCTCTACATTCTTCCCGGCTTGGTCTTTAGACACCGCGCTCATCATCTTTTGATATGTGGCCTCTGCATTTTTTAAATCAAAAGGCATTTTTGTGTAACTATAAATACCCATGTCCGTATAAAAGGCTGTCTTATTCTCATCCTCTTCCGCCATTTGGATTTGGTGACATCCTTTGTACGTATCCAAAAAACACCTTAATGGGAAGTCGGCCAATGCGCTCATCCTAAAGCCCATTTCTGCTGACGGGTAATCATCCCTCACGCAGTCCCTGTACAAATCTTTGTAATCAACACACAACCGCCAGCCACCATCTGCCTTTCGAACCATCCTCGGATTAGCTACTCATGTTGGATGCTTAGTTTCCATCAAGATTCCTTCTCCTAAAAGCTCTCATACTTTCTTAATAATCATTTCCCTTTCTTCTTCTTCCATGTTTCTCCCTCTTTGGATCACGGGCTCCTCAGGCAGCCGAATTTTTATCTGATTTTGTGCTACTTCCCTTGGAATCCCGGTCATATCTGAGCGTTGAAAGGTGAAGACGTCCGCGTATTCCCTCAGAAGCTCCTTCAAGAAATGGCAGACATTTCCCGATAAATCCTTTCCCAGAGTTACCTCTTGCTTCGGAAACTGAGGATTGATGGTCCATTTCTCATCCTCCATTAGCCGCACCTTCTTAGGAACTGATAGGGTCCACATCTTTATCATCACGCATTGCTCTTCGGCCTTTATACACATTTTCCCTTCGGGAGTGGGGAAAATAATCATGCTTTGTAGTGTGGATACCCACGCAGCTAACAGACCCAGGGATGTTCTTCCTAGAATTGCATTATGTCCTATGTCTGCTTTGATAATCATAAACGTCAGGTTAATCATGCGCTGCTTTCTCCCTTCTCCCACTGTTACCGGCAAGCTAATCTTCCCCACGGGCTTCACCATTTCTCCTAAGAAACCCATCACTGGGTAATCTACCCTTTCCATCAACTTCTGGTCCTCCCATAACATCCTTCTAAACGCGTGCTCATATAAAATGTCGGACGAGCAACCCGTGTATATGAAAATCCTACGCATCTTGTACCTTCTGACTATGGCCGTTATATTTAAAGACCTTGTACTGTAACACCCATCACTCGCTGGTACCATCAAAGGCGTATATATCCAGGCCTTCAAGGCTTCTGCGTGCCTCTTGCGACTATATCTCGCACCTTCATCCTTGCTCCCTACAGTGTATATTTCGTGTATCACTTTCCCGCCTGTCTTTTCTCCCTCCTTCGGTGCTTTTTCTCCTTTTTATGTGCCACCATATGTTTCAATTTTTCATTAGAATGGAACTTTTCTATTTGCTTTTTCAAATGCCAAAAATCATTTGTGTCGTGGCCATGCACGCGATGGTAATCACAATACTTAGACTTATCTCATGCAGGGTTATCTTTTAAGGGGCAGGGTTGTTCCCACTTCAAGCCTTCAGTCCGCCAGATTTCGCCGGGCGTTTTAGTCAGCGTAGGATAAGTCTCGTGTTTTTCGTCCTTTCTCTAAGCCACAATAGACACTTCCCTAGGGGTATACTACGTATATCTCCCCAATTCTTGACAAGGGTATGCAGGCCTTCCGCTAGTTTCAACGAAACTTTTTCACGCTGGCGGAGTTGGTTGCGCCTGGGTACTCCCTCCTTTTTTATCATTTGTTCGGCCTTCCCATTTTGAGCTAGCTGTAACTGACTTCTCCTGTTGGATGTAAGCTTTGGGTATGGTCATCAACGAATTCATGTCCTCAGGAGTTCCGTTTACCCCATGCAACTTCCTAATAAGGTTTTTATCCCTCACACCATGTATGAAGCCTGGTATATCTGACTATGAATTCTTCTACTGTCTCGTTGGGACCCCGCCTAAGGTTTAAGACCTCTGTCTTATCACGCTTGTGCTTCCTTTGTTAGCTGAAGTGCAGTTTAAATTTTACTGCCAAGTCCTTGAAACTAATTATGCTTCCCACGGGCAAACTATCAAATTATATTCTCGCCACCCCCACCAGGGTCTGTACAAACATATGGCACCATGCCGGCATGGTCCATTGTTTAATGCCTCCCGCACTTACAAACACATTGTAATGATCCTCCGTGTCAGTGACCCATCATACTTTCCCACGTTAGTCGGCATTTTCAATTTGCTATGAAAATCTGCGAGAGCTATGGGCGCTATGAATTTGGACTTCATCACCAATTCCGGGGGTTTGTATGGTCGGTTATAATCTAGGAAAGGAGGGTACGCCTGGGAGTTAAGGAGATAAGCAGGATTGATTACATCACTGCTGTAGATTGTTTGTGGCGGGGGTATGCTTGAGAACTGTAACTGGGTTCTTAAATTAGCCAACATTGCATCATGGGCTGAAAGTCCTCTTGACGTATAAAAAACCGAATAAAAAGGCGAAATGGGGGTGTTAGGCGTATATGGAGCGTATGGTATCATCGGGACTGCTCCATAGTTTCCTCTCGGTGTTAGGGGATTTGCTACCAATGGTTTAGGTCCCAGGACCAGATTTGGTCCACCCGAAGCAGAGAACACTGGTGGACTAGGTTGGGAAACCAGAGGATTGGTGTGTACAGAGGTTTGCGGTGGCGTATAAATAAAAGGAGGAATCAAAGGGGCCTGAGAATAATACAGAAGTAGTAAAGGTGAGGACATACCATATGGAAGAGTGGGAGTGCGAGTCACCACCCCTTGATGAGAAGGGGATTACTGGCAAAACTATGCTAGTTTGCTGAACAGAAGCTCCTGGGATCGCATGATCGGAAGATGAACTTTCCGCCTCCTCACCATCTCTCCTCCTGACTGGAGTTTTTGTGGGAGCTCCAGTGTGAACCACTGTTACCGTTGTGGTCTGATGGGATGGGGGAGTGAAAGCGAAGGAGAACGGCCAGTTTGTTGTGTTCCCTGAGATTGACATACTGCACTTGGTGTGACATCCAGTACTTCATCGTCCAGCAAGTCCGTACGGTGTGTGTACTTTCACCAATTACTGTGTGTATATACAGTGATTGAACAGTTGTGTAACAACAGCACACAAGAAAACAAGAGACAGTTGTATGTGTTTAAGTGAAAACTTAAATGCAGGAAATACGACAACTCAGGAGAAACAACAGTGTACAAACGAATGACAGGAATCAGATGGCCGACAATTCAGTATTAAAGCAATGTGAATTCGATAATAACAGTGTGAAAACAGGCAGTTTAGTTGAGTCCGTCTGTGAGAATATCCAATACAAAACAATAACTCAGTATTGTATACGAATAATAAACTAACAGCGTGTTTGCGTGGGTGACGATTCACACAAACATATATGTGGGTTTAACGTTCTGAACGATAACTGATAAGTAGAAAACCAAATCAGAAAGTGAAACGTACGATCGTGTTCGTACAGTTAGCGCTCTGTACGAAAACGCGCGTAGGTGACGTTTTCGGACAAAACGACGAAAACAAACGATTACGAACATTAAAATAATTGAAATAAATTAAAAATAATACATTCTAGAAATTTACACCAAAACCCTAATTTATATCACTAATTATGTAAAACAACTTGTAAATTTCGAGTCGTAACGAAACGGCGAAGTTTAACGAATTTATCGCGAACGACCCAATAAAAATAAGTGAAACATAATATTTATGTTTTACAATTTTGAAACTCATCAAAATAGTCTGA
Organism: Mikania micrantha; assembly: GCA_009363875.1. Lineage (NCBI taxonomy): Eukaryota > Viridiplantae > Streptophyta > Magnoliopsida > Asterales > Asteraceae > Mikania > Mikania micrantha. The sequence goes on along the minus strand of CM018693.1, from coordinate 109,027,315 downwards.
GAAAGTGATTATCTTAAATGCGTAAAATACACGAGTAACGTGCCGAAAACACGAAGAAAACGCAAACCGAGCAAACGAAACGAAGCCGAACTCACTTGGGGTATAAATACCCTCAATGAGTCCATCTCCTTCATTCAACACCCCACTTTCTCTCTCTAAAACCAAATACCCTGTTCTCTCTCTCTCTAAAAAATTCAAACTTCAACTCTAGAGATCTCCCTCATTTCTTAACGAAAATCGGTGTTCTTGGTGTCTAAACGAAGATCTCGACCTCCTCTATCTAGAAGTACAACTGATCGGAAGTAGAAACCCCCAAATCTGAGGTAATCCGAGCTTGAAAGTCACGAAGATTAGGGTTTTCACCCTTTTCGTTCGACCCACTACCTAACCGGTTTTCTACACACTAAACTCCTACAAACCACCCTTAAACTAGTCCTTGTAAGGGTGGAGATATTTGTGGCCTTGAGTTCGACCATCAGACCTCGAAATGGGGAGGGTTTAGCTGTGACAGCTGCCATGGCCGAATGAAGATACCCAGTCGGCCGAAAGACCTAGGACCGAAAGGCTGGGCGCATGAGCCAGGGGCGACCGAAAGAAGCTCTCATTCGCCAGCCACCCATTCGCCATGTCTCATTCTCTCGGCCACCAGTTGCCACCCACAACCACCTTCGGCCACAACCACCTTGCTTCGGCCATCTCTCCTCCGGTCACCCTTCATACGACCAAGAACTTGGCTCATTCGGCCAAGTGAAGTCGACTGGCCCAAGACCTTCTCATGTGGCCCACTCAGACCCAGTAACATCATACAACATACTAGTCTGGCCCGAAGCCCACTGGTTTGACCCAAGGCCCACTGGGTCGGCCTAAGGTTACTGTTTCGGCCCAAACACTGATGCAACCCAAGAATTGATTAAACCCCTTTTGTTAGGCCCAATAACATCCTTTCGGCCCATGGTGATGAAAACAGCCCGATAGTCTGGACCACTTGAGTTGTTCGGCCCAATAAATGGCTAGGTCATGTGAATCAATCAGCCTACATTCGATGGTTCAGCCCATGTTTCATTTGGCCCAAGGGACTAGTTAGGCCCATTTTTCATGTGGACTAGCCTATCATTCAGCCCACCTAACTTATTCGACCCCCATGATGGGAGATACAAATTAACATGTTGAACCAACTAGATACCTGATAACATGCATGGAAAATATGGGAATTGATTACAAAGGTGATGGATTGTGGGCAATGAACTTTATAAAACATGAAACATTAAACATTTTTACAAGGATTGGGCATGGTTAATGATTAACTATGTAGCAATTATCTCAAACTTAACAAGGACGACATGTAAGACCTTAAACTATAAACCTCAACTTATACTTAGGTGGATTTGGCAAAGCTTCTCGGCAATACACTTAACTAACATTTTATGACAAAGTTTTGGATTATCAAGAATGTATTTAAGACAAACAAAGGTCAAATCAAAGTTAAACATAAAACAAATAACAAGGTATGCTAAGCTTAATTTAAAATGATTAAGTGCTAGTAAAACCCAGCACAAGAGACTCAAGGCCGAATGATGACCGAGACTCACGAGTGTTAGACAACTTTAGGGCTAACACATGCACACACCCAATTACATACAACTTATACTTATAAGTTACAACGACATGAAATCAATATAGGATTGTGAAAACAACATCAAGTACAACAAAGAACACGAATATTTCTTGCAAGAACTAAGTCAACCACAGCTACTATAAGGTGAGTTCATATGCCCCTTTTTCTAATCTTTTCTGATTTCAAAGCTCGGGGCTGAGAAACATGCTTAACTTTTAATTATTTAAAAGTTTCCATTAACATATTGCTTATATTATGATTTAGATAATAATTGCTTATTGTTATTATCGTTTATCATTACATGCTTGCTTGTTTGATTTTATCATACCTGAACTAGCTAGGATGCTACATGCCAACCTAGAATCATGACACATTAACACATAGGATAATGTAAGTTGCTAAGAGTATATCTTTCAACTGTGCATTATTCTTACACGATAGAACAACGGGAAAACCAAGGGATAACATACCAATAACAATTACAAATAACAAGAATGATAATCATGATAACGTAACTTCATGATAACAAGATCATTCACACATTACTAACATTGTGTATAAGACAAGTTCTTATAACACTTTGTTCAAGTTAGCAAGAACCCTCAACATCGAGATAACAGTTGAGACAATTACTCATGATATCGAGGAGGATATTATGAGCACACGGTTTCGGGATGGTATTCCCCACATGTACTATCACTACCTATTAAGACTCTATTTAGAGTACATCCCATAACCGTCAGAGGATGCCGGTTACACAACCGTAGATCAGTCGGGTAAATCCCTAACACTAATCATCAGGGCATGGGGTAATCTAATGAAATCACACCAGGCACGAGGGGTGCTATCATTCCAATTAATATCATTCATATAATTAAGGGAACATATTCATTCCAATAGATATTGTGGGAGGATATCTTGCACGCCGAGCTGGTCAGTAATGACAGCTACTGAGACTATTACGTCTCAAACTAGGAATCATGAGTAGGACATTTTACACACCGGGCTGGACAGGGTTGACAGCTACTGGGACTATTATGTCCCTACCTAGATATCGAGTATGATATCTTACACGCTGGGCTGGTCAGTAATGATTAGCTACAGAAACTATTAAGTTTCGCTCTAGATATCGAGTATGATATCTTACACGCCGGCTAATCCGTAAGGAATAGCTAACAGAGGCAATTATGTCTCTTTACGCAATTATTTGGGTATTTTACACGCCGGGCTAATAAGTAATGATTAGCTACAGAAACTATTAAGTTTCGCTCTAGATATCGAGTATGATATCTTACATGCTGGGCTAATCCGTAAAGAATAGCTAACAGAGACTATTACGTCTCTTATTTTACTTTTTGGGTTATTATACATGCCGGCTATTCCGTAAAGAATGGCTAACAGAGATAATTACGTCTCTTTCTTTTTCATTGTTGAGGTGATCATACTGGGAAATCATGGGTGTAATGAAATGGGTATCCATCGTTGTATTACAGGTAGTGTCGAATCCAGTTGAGCATGTGGTGGGATGGCGTCTGGGCTTGACCCTTTCGTATGCCCTATATATAAGCATGTTTGGTTGGATGAAACACTATCTGTAAATATAACCATGGAGAGGAGATTGTGTGAAACATGGGAATCAATTGTCGATACAACTTGTGTGAAACATTGTGAACAAGACTGACATAAATTCAACGGTTTTCAATTATTAAACTTATGAACTCACCAACCTAGTGTTGACTTTGTTTAAATACATGTTTCCTCAGGTGATGAACATGTTTAGTCACCATATATCAAGAGCATAGCTAGAGGACTTTTAGAAGACCTAGCTACGTTTTGGTTGACCATAATTTTGGAATGACAAAACAATGAATCATATTTTGTAGATCTTGTACGGTAACAAGATATAAACACATTGATTCTTTTGGGTAGATTTACTTAGTTAAATTATGAACGATACATTGTAATTTAACTTTGTAATTCTAAATCATTGTCATGTTAGCATTTCTCAATTATATATCCTGTGCTATGCAAACAATCTGATCAATTCGATTATCATACGATATCACGCCCCGGGAACCTTCCGCCCGGCGGGAAAGTCGATCCAGATATAGTGCCAACACTGGAGAAGAGAATTGAACGGTATATCGAGGGATTACCGGCCTGTATGCAAGGTTTTATCCTTGCTGCTCATCCAACAACCTTGGAAATGGTTGTTACTTTGTCATCAACAATGACAGATGTGATGGTTGCCTCTGGGGCGCTCAAGAAAGAGTCTGAATCTATTGAGGAGCGACACCCCGCCAAGAAACAAAAGGTTGCTAAAAATTTTGCAACGACTACCACTACCAAACAAGCAGTGTCCACACAACCACAACTGACCCACCAGTCTTACTCTGGCACTGCTCCATTCTGCAATAAGTGCAACTACCATCATCAACCTGACACAGGGTGCAGGCGATGCACTTATTGTGGAAAAATGGGGCATTGGGCCAAATTCTGCAAGAACCAAGCAACACAACACACGGCAAACCAAGCAGTGGCACAAACCGCTGTACACAACAATCGCATTTCCTGTTACACCTGCGGGGAACCAGGACATTATGCGAAGGACTGTCCAAGGAGGGTGCTACCGAGAGGGGAAGCACCAAGAGGACGTGCATTCCAGATAGGGGCGGCTGCTGTACGCCAGGACACTGACACCAACACTAGTACACTTCTCATTTAAAATCTTTGCAGTTGTATATTTTTATACTAGCATAGATTATCATTAACGTCATTAGAGTTAGTTTATAACTTACTTGTATTGGGACAACTCTAGAATACCTCTTACACTATTTTAGTAATTGGAGGTAAACAGGTATAAATGACATGAACCTTATGTTCACTTACTTTTAGTGAACAAACATATACCGTAGAAATTCAAATCAATGGAGACGAGTGTGTCAACACCATCACCGGAACAGATGCTTCACCCGTAATAGGGCTGAGGTCATCTGACCCGACACAACTTTCTACATGTCATTACAGTGAGCACCAGAGACGAGTTCATGAATCTCATTATTGGGTTACGAAAACACACGATCAGGTTCGTCAATGTTGTTCTATCAGACAATATACGAATCCATTCCAACAAGTTGAGAAACGAGAGGTTTCTTCTGGCAAGACATGACACGCGAGTACAAGAATCATAGTGAAAACTAAGAACCGTGAAGTTGTTGTAACAACTTGATATACCACGATGGGAGTGTACACAAACAGCTATGGATTTTAATGCCAAGCTACCTCACACTTCCAAGAGACCTGATGTTATTGAGTTGACATAAACAATGAAATCGAGTCTACTTATTTCATAACCATACACCAAAAGCCTAGGCTCATTTAGAAGGACTAGGTCACATACAAACAACATTATGGATTGTGCAGTCGAAAGACTGAAAACGAATCCGTAACACATCAAGAGACTCGATGAAACTCAAACACAACTCCGCTTAAACCGGAGAACATGATAAACACGTAATATCAAAACATCTCCACCTATACAAAGAAAAAGTAGTACCCGACAATGATGCTTAAATTTCGGGATGAAATTTCTTTAACAAGGGGAGACTGTGACATCTAGTACTTCATCGTCCGGCAAGTCCTTGCCGTGTGTGTACTTTCACCAATTATTGTGTGTAAATACAGTGATTGAACAGTTGTGTAACAACAACACACGAGAAAACAGGAGACAGTTGTATGTGTTTAAGTGAAAACTTAAATGCAGTAAATACAACAACTCAGGAGAAACAACAGTGTACAAACAAATGACAAGAACAAATCGGTTGCGATCTGATATCCATAGATGACAGAAATCAGATGGCCGACAATTTAGTATTAAAGCAATGTGAATTCGATAATAACAGTGTGAAAACAGGCAGTTTAGTTGAGTCCGTCTGTGAGAATATCCAATACAAAACAATAACTCAGTATTGTATACGAATAATAAACTGACAGCGTGTTTGCGTGGGTGACGATTCACACAAACATATATGTGGGTTTAACGTTCTGAATGTTAACTGATAAGTAGAAAACCAAATCAGAAAGTGAAACGTACGATCGTGTTCGTACAGTTAGCGCTCTGTACGAAAACGCGCGTAGGTGACGTTTTCTGACAAAACGACGAAAACAAACGATCACGAACATTAAAATAATTAAAATAAATTAAAAATAATACATTCTAGAAATTTACACCAAAACCCTAATTTATATCACTAATTATGTAAAACAACTTGTAAATTTCGAATCCTAACGAAACGGCGAAGTTTAACGAATTTATCGCGAATGAACCAATAAAGATAAGTGAAACATAATATTTATGTTTTACAATTTTGAAACTCATCAAAATAGTCTGAGAAAGTGATTATCTTAAATGCATAAAATATGCGAGTAACGTGCCGAAAACACGAAGAAAACGCGAACCGAGCAAACGAAACGAACCCGAACTCACTCAGGGTATAAATACCTGAAATGAGTTCATCTCCTTCATTCAACACCCCACTTTCTCTCTCTAAAACCAAATACCCGGTTCTCTCTCTCTCTAAAAAATTCAAACTTCAACTCTAGAGATCTCCCTCATTTCTTAACGAAAATCGGTGTTCTTGGTGTCTAAACGAAGATCTCGACCTCCTCTATCTAGAAGTACAACTGATCAGAAGTAGAAACCCCTAAATGTGAGGTAATCTGTCACACCCCGAGCCGGCAGGGTTGGATCGGATTTCCCCGTCGGGCGGAAGGTTCCCGGGGCGCGATATAGTGAGTGATAATCGTGATGATCAGATTGTTTACATTGCACATGATATAAATGAGAAAATGCTAAATAGAATAGAATTACAAAGTTAAATTACATCAGTATCGTTTATAATTTAACAATGTAAATCTACCATAAACATCATAAAATTTCTATCTTGTAACTATACAAGATATACAAAATAATTGTATAATGATGTTCCAAAAGTATGCAGGTCCAAAAACACTAAGTCTTCTATCTGAAGTCCTAGTCCAAGAGTAATAACTTCTTAGTTGACCTGTTCATCACCTGAGAAGTCATGCAAAAAGATCAAGTCAACACATGGTTGGTGAGTTCATGTAGTTTTAGAAAATGAGTTTGAATAACCTGAATGACAACCTTAACCTCACCATTAACCACCTATACCATCCAATTCAGTATGCTTATATTTAGGGCATATGTAGGGGAACAAGCCCCAACCAACATCCCACCACATACCAAATCACATGATGTATTGTTCCTGGTGATAATTGAGCGTTTCATCCCACAACTTTGATTTCATAGCATCTGATTCATAGAATTTGATTACTCTGAAAATGTTTACCTTGATCCCCCGAAATGACAACCTTAACCTCATCAACAACCATCTATGCTATCCGATCAAGTATGCTTATATATAGGGCATATGTAGGGGAACAAGCCCCAGCCAACATCCCACCACATACCCAATCACATAACATATTGTTATTGACGATAATTAAGCGTTTCACTCCATTCACCTTCAATTTAGGTTTGATTTCCACAAATAGATTTACCATTATCTTTTGAGTTTACCATGCAGTCATGATTTCCCAAATCGTTTGTAGAAACATGATATTAAATGTTTAATTAATTAAATAAATAAGCATTTAAATACAACTAGGACATGATGATTGAGCCTTATTTGACTCAATCAATTAGACCTAGTTGTTGGTGGTTGTCCAAGTTGTACCCTCTCACACGTGGCCCATATCAGGCATGACTCACAAGGAGTCTACCTGTATGCGTCGGGACTTTCAATGTTATGCCCATATCAGCTTGACCTACTGGTCTACTGTATGCGTCGGGACTTTAGGATATCCTTTGATTCTGATCTTCATTGATTCATGATTCTCTTGATTTCATCTGATAGTTTAAGTTATTGCCCATGTAGCTTGACTACTAGAGTCTACTACTGTGAAGGGACTTTCCGTGTGTTACACGTGGTCTCGATTTAGATACAACTGACAACTCACCTTACTTTAGGTATTAATGATTTCATTAAGTCATAATGATTTCATTATTTCAATGATTCACACATGGTTATGATTCCCATGATTCACTTGATTTCTGATCTGAAGAATTCCATGATTTCACAATGATTATAGATTTATGAGTAGGATCCTGAGTTTACTGATCACACCCTGGATTAGATTTCATGGCATTTGATCTTTAGCTTTGGTTCTTTTGATTTCACTTTGAATTTAGATTTTGAAATTTGAACTCGATGGACTAAGGGTTTCTTTAGAGTTGTAGAATTTAAGTATTACTCCTAGGAGTAATTTAATTAACGTGTTAGTTAATTTGGCATAGAGATTTCCTAAACATAAGTCTAGGATTATGAACAAACATTCATATATACAACATATAACAATTAAAGCATTAAAGTAAACAATTTAATTAAAATAGTTTACGCATGCTTCTCAGCCCCGCGTTTAAAAACAAAAATGTTTAGAAAAGGGGCAATGAACTCACCTGTGTTGCTCTGTATAGAATTAACACAAAATGCGCGCTCGTTGTTGTAGCCTATGTATCTTCTGTTCCTGAGTTGTTTTAATAGAATTTGAATACAATAAGTATATACAATATTTTTCGTATCTAGGGTTTGGTCTCGGTGTGCAACTACGTGTCCTAGATTACTAATGTGTTTCTAAGATTCTTTCTATCTAAATTGACTTATTACTCATTAGCAACACTCATCCCACAATTATCTGTTATAAGTCTTTATTTATAATGTTTATAATTTATTTTATTTCAGGTTACATATTTAGAAAACATCGTCTAATATAATTTAATAAAGTTTGTAATTTGATTTCTTTTATTAAAACATGATTAATTTAAAGATGAGTTAACATGTGATGGGCTTAAGTTAAAACCCAGTGGGCCAATCTCGGGCCCTTTCATTAGTCTTAGATTTCCAAGTGATTTCTTATCAATTATTTGATTTACTAAGCCTATATGATTTAAATAAAACATCTAGGTTAGTTACATGTGTTTATTGATTTCCTAAGGTTCAAGTGTTAATGATTAAATTAACACTCGAAATTTTCAATAGTAGTTTTGATCCACATAATCTCGTAATAAAGTCCCAAGTGTGTTAAGCTACTTTAATAGATTTTTCTTTTAAATCACCCATAACATTTATACAACCCATGCTTTGTCTTTATGGATCCTATGTTGAGTGTATATGAAGAAAACCCTAATATTAGTATCTTGCACACACATACACCCATGCATGAAATTTATAAATCCCATGCACTCACATGGTTTCCCATGCATACACACCCATTCCATGTATGCTATTAATGGGCTGATCGAGTACCCTCCTGGAACAACTGACTGAACTAAGTTAGAGCGAATGGGTGTGGGTTCGGCCGAATGAATACTCACGAATGAGAGCCAACCGAATGAGCAAGACCCGCAGGGCTTGATTCGGGCGAAGGGTTTGGTTCGAATGAACCTTGACCGAATGTGTGAGCTCTGGAGAATGACTAACCAATCAAATGGGGAGTTGGGCTGGGGGTATGCTGGGCCGACTGAAACTGCACTGGGCCGACAGAATGACTGGGCCGATTGAGGCTAGTCCGGCGAATGGCTGGGTGACTGGGTGTCTCATGGCCGAATGAATGGATGTGCTGGCGAAAGGTAGGGTCGGCGAAAGAGCTGGCCTTATTCGGCCGAATGAGGATGTTTGGCTCATTCGTGGAACTGATGCAGGCCCATTCGGCCTGTTGCGCTTACCCAAATGCAAGGTTCAAAAATCGAACTTTAAAGTCATACCATAGCCTAACACTTGTTCCTACTTCATACTAAGGTGTTGTGGAGTGATTCCTAGGACTTGAAATGGTTTAACACTGGTTCTAATAGTGGCCGATCAAAGGGTTTCAAAACCCTAAAAAACCAAACAAAGATCATGATTTTACCTCAAATCGAATGGATGAAACCTTAGATCGGTTGTACTTTCGTGTTCTACAAGTCGTGGTGGTCGTTTGAACACTAAAAACTCAAGATTTCATGAAGAATTGGTGATGAAATCTTAGAGAGATGTTTAGTTTATAGTGAGAAGGTAGAGAGAGTGAGATGAACGAGAAATGAGAATGGGGGGGCTGGCTGGTGGTTGTTGTGGTATTAAATGCCACATTAATTGGCTTAAAATAAACCGGGTTTGTTCGGGTTCGTTCGGTTTCGCGTGGTTTCGCGTAAAAACGTCGGTTTCTCACCGCTTTCGTAACGAAACGATCCGGTTTGAAAATAGAAGTTATAAAATTATTGTAGGTTGTGATTCCTAATAAATTAACTAAATATCTTTTATTTATTTTAAATTTTCAAAAATATTTAATTTACTGTTCAAAATCAAATCGTACGGTTATCGCACGTATTCGTTCGGATCGTCATCCGTACGAACACGGCGATAACTATACTTTTCAATATTGTTTTCTAATTATTAGATATCATTCAGAACGTTAAACTTCCAGATTTATTCGTACAGATCGTCACCTATACGAATAATCCGTCGGTTTAGCATTCACGTAACAACATCCATATTGTTTTGTTCAATAAAGCCTCACATACGTTTATACATAATAGAATCCTAACACATAATCACATGATGGTTCTGTATCGTCAGATAAATATCTGACTGATGAACCGTAATTCTGAGCTTTGATTCTCTGAACTGAATCTGAACTGTGCTATGATACATGTAATGACAATGATATACGAATGATAACTGAAGTATATACCTGATTTACTGTTCATGTACTGCAGAGATCACTGTTCCGGTGACGTTTCCAGCACTGATGTTACAGTCTCCCCTTGTTAGAGAAATTTCGTCCCGAAAATTAAGAATTATTATCGGGTACTGCTTCCTCTTCAAACAGTTGGGGATACTTTGACTTCAAGTGATCTTCACGTTCCCAAGTAAACTCGAGTCCGCGTCTTGAGTTCCAACGAACCTTTACAATCGGAATACGGCTTCGCCTCAGCTGCTTGACTTTGCGATCCATAATCTCTAAAGGTTCTTCAATAAAGTGTAATTGCTCATCGACCTGAATTTTTTCGATTGGGATGACGAGTGATTCGTCAGCAAGGCATTTCTTTAAATTCGAGACATGAAACACGTCATGCACACCACTGAGTTCATCAGGTAGTCTCAGTCTATACGCCACAGGACCAATACGCTCAATGATTTCGAACGGTCCCACATATCGCGGTGTTAACTTGCCTTTCTTTCCAAAACGTACTACACCTTTCCATGGGAAACCTTCAACGTAACACGATCTCCCACTTGGAATTCCAACGGCTTGCGCCGTTTGTCGGCATAGCTTTTCTGTCTGCTTCTTGTAGCTTGTAGTCTTCGTTGAATCTGGGCAATCTTGTCAGAGGTTTCCTGAATAAGTTCTGGCCCAGTTATTCGATTGTCTCCCACTTCAGTCCAACAGATCGGTGACCGACATTTTCGACCATAAAGAGCCTCGAATGGTGCACATCCGATACTGCTATGATAACTGTTATTGTAGGAGAATTCGATCAGTGGCAAATGGGAATCCCAATTCCCACCGAAATCCAACACACAGGTCCTTAACATGTCCTCCAGGGTCTGAATTGTACGTTCGCTTTGACCGTCCGTTTGTGGATGGTAAGCTGTACTAAGATTTAACTGCGTCCCTAGAGATTTCTGTAATGATTGCCAGAACCTTGATGTGAATCTGCTATCTCTGTCCGAAATAACAGACAATGGCACACCGTGGCATACCACTATCTCGTTGATATACAGTCTCGCCAGTTTATCCATCGTGAAGTTCTCACGCATTGGCAAGAAGTGAGCAGATTTTGTCAAACGATCAATGATAACCCAGATCGTATCATGACCACTGGAAGTGCGGGGTAGCTTGGTAACGAAATCCATAGCTATTTGCTCCCACTTCCAGAGCGGAATCTCAGGCTGCTCCAGTAAGCCAGACGGCTTCTGGTGTTCCGCCTTTACCTTCGCACACGTAAGACATTTACCGACATACTCGGCTATATCCTTCTTCATTCCAGGCCAATAAAATCCATGCAGGTCCTGGTACATTTTATCAGCGCCTGGATGAACAGAGTATTTAGTCTTGTGCGATTCATCGAAGATAAGTCTTCTCAATTCGTCTACCGCCGGAATCCATATACGATTCTGGTAGTAGATCATCCCATTGGACTTAGTCTCAAATTGTTTCTCCGCTCCGCAGTCAAGCTCTTTCTTCAAATTTCCTCTGTCAACTGATTCTTGTTGTGCTTGAATTATCTTGTCTTGTAAACTAGTCTGCACAGTCATTCCCATTGCTCTAACGCGCAAGGGTTTGACCCGTTCCTTCTGGCTCAAGGCATCAGCTACAACGTTCGCCTTTCCCGGATGATACTTGATCACACAATCGTAATCATTCAGAAGTTCAACCCAACGGCGTTGTCGCATGTTGAGTTCCTTCTGATCAAAGATGTGTTGCAGACTCTTGTGATCAGTGAATATGGTACACTTGGTGCCGTATAAGTAATGTCTCCAAATCTTCAGTGCGAAGATTACAGCTCCCAGTTCCAGATCATGAGTAGTGTAGTTCTTCTCATGAACTTTTAACTGTCTGGATGCATAAGCGATAACTTTGTCCCGTTGCATTAGTACACAACCAAGTCCCTGATGGGAAGCATCACAATAAACAACAAAGTCATCACAACCTTCCAGGAGAGATAGAATTGGAGCATCACATAACTTCTGTTTCAAAGTCTGAAAAGCATCTTCTTGTTTCTGCTCTTAGACAAACGGTTCACTCTTCTGAGTTAATTTAGTTAGAGGCAAAGCTATCTTAGAAAAGTTTGAGATAAACCTTCTATAATAACCTGCCAATCCCAGAAAAGACCGTATCTCCGTCGGTGTCCTCGGAGTGTCCCAGTTCTTTATCGCTTCAATCTTGGCAGGATCTACGTGTATTCCCTCGCTGTTGACTACGTGACCCAAAAATTGAACTTCTCTTAGCCAGAATTCACACTTAGAGAATTTAGCATTAAGTTTCTGCTCCTTCAACAGCTCCAAGATTTTCCTGAGGTGTTCCTCGTGTTCAGCTTTACTCTTCGAATAAATCAGGATGTCATCTAATCCGAGCTTGAACGTCATGAAGATTAGGGTTTTCACCCTTTTCGTTCGACCCACTATCTAACCTGTTTTCTACACACTAAACTCCTACAAACCACCCTTAAACTAGTCCTTGGAAGGGTGGAGATATGTGTGGCCTTGAGTTCGACCATCAGACCTCGAAATAGGGAGGGTTTAGCTGTGACAGCCGCCATGGCCGAATGAAGATACCTAGTCGGCCGAAAGACCTAGGACCGAAAGGCTGGGCACATGAGCCAGGGGCGACCGAAAGAAGCTCTTATTCGCCAGCCACACATTCACCGTGTCTCATTCTCTCGGCCACCAGTTGCCACCCACAACCACCTTCGGCCACAACCACCTTGCTTCGGCCATCTCTCCTCTGGTCACCCTTCATACGGCCAAGAACTTGGCTCATTCGGCCAAGTGAAGTCGACTGGCCCAAGACCTTCTCATGTGGCCCACTCAGACCCAGTAACATCATACAGCATACTAGTCTGGCCCGAAGCCCACTGGTTTGACCCAAGGCCCACTGGGTCGGCCTAAGGTTACTGTTTCGGCCCAAACACTGATGCAGCCCAAGAATTGATTCAACCCCTTTTGTTAGGCCCAATAACATCCTTTCGGCCCATGGTGATGAAAACAGCCCGATAATCTGGCCCACTTGAGTTGTTCGGCCCAATAAATGGCTATGTCATGTGAATCAATCAGCCTACATTCGATGGTTCAGCCCATGTTTCATTTGGCCCAAGGGACTAGTTAGGCCCATTTTTCATGTGGACTAGCCTATCATTCGGCTCACCTAACTTATTCAACCCCCATGATGGGAGATACAAATTAACATGTTGAACCAACTAGATACCTGATAACATGCATGGAAAATATGGGAATTGATTACAAAGGTGATGGATTATGGGCAATGAACTTTATAAAACATGAAACATTAAACATTTTTACAAGGATTGGGCATGGTTAATGATTAAATATGTAGCAATTATCTCAAACTTAACAAGGACGACATGTAAGACCTTAAACTATAAACCTCAACTTATACTTAGGTGGATTTGGCAAAGCTTCTCAGCAATACACTTAACTAACATTTTATGACAAAGTTTTGGATTATCAAGAATGGATTTAAGACAAACAAAGGTCAAATCAAAGTTAAACATAAAACAAATAACAAGGTATGCTAAGCTTAATTTAAAATGATTAAGTGCTAGTAAAACCCAGCACAAGAGACTCAAGGCCGAATGATGACCGAGACTCACGAGTGTTAGCCAACTTTAGGGCTAACACATGCACACACCCAATTACATACAACTTATACTTATAAGTTACAACGACATGAAATCAATACAAGATTGTGAAAACAACATCAAGTACAACAAAGAACGCGAATATTTCTTGCTAGAACTAAGTCAACCACAGCTACTATAAGGTGAGTCCATATGCCCCCTTTTCTAATCTTTTTTGATTTCAAAGCTCGGGGCTGAGAAACATGCTTAACTTTTAATTATTTAAAAGTTTCCATTAACCTATTGCTTATATTATGATTTAGATAATAATTGCTTATCTTTATTATCGTTTATCATTACATGCTTGCTTGTTTGATTTTATCATACCTGAACTAGCTAGGATGCTACATGCCAACCTAGAATCATGACACATTAACACATAGGATAATGTAAGTTGCTAAGAGTATATCTTTCAACTGTGCATTATTCTTACACGATAGAACAACGGGAAAACCAAGGGATAACATACTAATAACAATTACAAATAACAAGAATGATAATCATGATAACGTAACTTCATGATAACAAGATCATTCACACATTACTAACATTGTGTATACGACAAGTTCTTATAACACTTTGTTCAAGTTAGCAAGAACACTCAACATCGAGATAACAGTTGAGACAATTACTCATGATATCGAGGAGGATATTATGAGCACACGGTTTCGGGATGGTATTCCCCACATGTACTATCACTACCTATTAAGACTCTATTTAGAGTACATCCCATAACCGTCAGAGGATGCCGGTTACACAACCGTAGATCAGTCGGGTAAATAACTAACACTAATCATCAGGGCATGGGGTAATCTAATGAAATCACACCAGGCACGAGGGGTGCTATCATTCCAATTAATATCATTCATATAATTAAGGGAACATATTCATTCCAATAGATATTGTGGGAGGATATCTTGCACGCCGAGCTGGTCAGTAATGACAGCTACTGAGACTATTATGTCTCAAACTAGGAATCATGAGTAGGACATTTTACACACCGGGCTGTACAGGGTTGACAGCTACTAGGACTATTATGTCCCTACCTAGATATCGAGTATGATATCTTACACGCTGGGCTGGTCAGTAATGATTAGCTACAGAAACTATTAAGTTTCTCTCTAGATATCGAGTATGATATCTTACATGCCGGCTAATCCGTAAGGAATAGCTAACAGAGGCCATTATGTCTCTTTACGCAATTATTTGGGTATTTTACACGCCGGGCTAATCAGTAATGATTAGCTACAGAAACAATTAAGTTTCGCTCTAGATATCGAGTATGATATCTTACATGCCGGGCTAATCTGTAAGGAATAGCTAACAGAGACTATTACGTCTCTTATTTTACTTTTTGGGTTATTATACATGCCGGCTATTCCATAAAGAATGGCTAACAGAGATAATTACATCTCTTTCTTTTTCATTGTTGAGATGATCATACCGGGAAATCATGGGTGTAATGAAATGGGTATCCATCGTTGTATTACAGGTAGTGTCGAATCCAGTTGAGCATGTGGTGGGATGGCGTCTGGGCTTGACCCTTTCGTATGCCCTATATATAAGCATGCTTGGTTGGATGAAACACTATCTGTAAATATAGCCATGGAGAGGAGATTGTGTGAAACATGGGAATCAATTGTCGATACAACTTGTGTGAAACATTGTGAACAAGACTGACATAAATTCGACGGTTTTCAATTATTAAACTTATGAACTCACCAACCTAGTGTTGACTTTGTTTAAATACATGTTTCCTCAGGTGACGAACAGGTTTAGTCACCATATATCAAGAGCATAGCTAGAGGACTTTTAGAAGACCTAGCTACGTTTTGGTTGACCATACTTTTGGAGTGACAAAACAATGAATTATATTTTGTAGATCTTGTACGGTAACAAGATATAAACACATTGATTCTTTTGGGTAGATTTACTTAGTTAAATTATGAACGATACATTGTAATTTAACTTTGTAATTCTAAATCATTTTCATGTTAGCATTTCTCAATTATATATCCTGTGCTATGCAAACAATCTGATCAATTCGATTATCATACGATATCGCGTCCCGGGAACCTTCCGCCCGGCGGGAAAGTCGATCCAGCCCGCCGGCTCGGGGTGTGACAGATTGGTATCAGAGCCATGCTTATAGAGAAATATAGGTCATATTACTTAAACAGTTTGGCCTAGACTATAACCTAGGGACCCTCATGTAGAGATCATATGACATAGGATTCTATTTGCATGTGTCTTCTGCATTTGATCGCTGCACTAACCGATTTTCTTTCGGTTATGATCAGAATGCCGCCGAGAAGACCACCGCCTGCTATACTACCACCACCACCACAAGACTTGGCACCACACTCATCTACACCTTCACCTGCTGATTCTCCTACACAACCACCTCCTCCTCCGCCACCGCCTGTTCATCTGTTGGACCCTGCGACTATAGCACTGGCCACTCTACTGACCGGTCAACTGAGGGATGTAATCCCGGAGATGATGAACCGGATTAACAGCAACAACAGTAATATTGCCAACTCATCTGGAGAAGGCAGTGGAAATACCAGGCATCATCAGGATTACTCATACAAGAACTTTGTAGGTTGCAACCCACCGAGCTTTAGTGGCAGTGAGGGTGCTGTCGGATTGATCCAATGGATCGAGAAGATGGAGACTACCTTAGAGATTAGTAACTGTCCTGAACAGTATAAGGTGAAGTATGCTGCTGGTTCATTCCACAAACGAGCGTTAACTTGGTGGAACGCTCAAGTTAATACTAGAGGCAGGGATGAGGCTCTGTCAATGCGTTGGGATGACTTCAAAGCCATACTGCGGGCGGAGTTTTGCCCAAGAAATGAACTCAAGAAGGTTGAGACTGAGTTACTCAACCTTGTTATGATTGGTGCTGGGCATTTGGCCTACACCACAAGATTTCACGAACTAGCATCATTGGCACCGGATATACTGCCGACACTGGAGAAGAGAATTAAACGGTATATCGGGGGATTATCGGCTTGTATGCAAGGTTTTATCCTTGCTGCTCATCCAACAACCTTGGAAATGGTTGTTACTTTGTCATCAACAATGACAGATGTGATGGTTGCCTCTGGGGCGCTCAAGAAAGAGTCTGAATCTATTGAGAAGCGACACCCCGCCAAGAAACAAAAGGTTGCTAAAAATTTCGCAACGACTTAAGTTTCCATTTTAGGAATGTTTCCATATTAAGCAAGTCATACAAGAAATCACTTTCCATTTATTCTAGTATGCATAGTTAACCTATATGATCATGTTATCACGTAGCATTCAATCACACATACTCAAATAATGACGTTTCTCGTTTAAAAGTTTCTATTTACAGAAGTTGTAATAGTAAGCATATTTCACTAAGTCTAACAATCAAAGTCATCAAGATATCAATATCCTAGTCTCAAATAACCGATTAAGCATGCTTGATATGACTAACATATCGTTCTTCACCTACTTCTTAGATTAACGTTACTATTTTTAGAAATAATGAGGTAAATCAAGTTTTATAACACTTTCAACAATCAAATGTACTCAAAATCATCATGCAAATCATAAATCATAATCTCAAACACATGCATATGGCTATTTCATCATCTATCACTGCTTTGTAACATTAAAGTTACTAAAAATAGTAATATGTCACACATTACATTATACCATAAGTCTTACACATCAATATGTCAAGAATCATCATCTCAAACACAATCTAATAACCCAAAACCCATGCATATTTGTATTTCATCATACAACAATGCTTTGTAACATAAAAGTTACTAAATATATATAATATCTTCAAATTACCAATTTTTTACCAACAAATATCATGTTAAACCTTGTAGAATATCCCAAACATCATTCATAAGCATTTGTTCATGTCCAAAATCACATAAATCCAACTAGATCATGCATGCATGTGGCAAAAAGTCATCTTTTCATAGTAACACTATCATATGAACATTAAAACCCATCAAGATCATCATAGATCGTTCAAGATGCACCAAATCAGTAGCAAGATCATAAATCACATATCTATAAATTCAAAATTTCGTGCATGTGTGGGTTGGGTGTGTGCATGTGGCCTTAGAGGCTTGCTTGTGTGTGTTTATGTGTTTTTATGCTACATAGGCCATAGATTTACCTTCAAAGGCTCCTAAGATGCTGAAATGTTACTGTAACAACCCCTAGACTCCTAGACAACAGTTCTTAGCATGATCAATAAGGTGAAGAGGATGAATGAGCTTCAATGGGTCTCCTTCCAAGCTCCTTCAAGCTTCCAAGCTTCAAGATTACTCCAATAGCTTCTAATGGTGTGCCTTGGGTTCCAAAGCTGGTAGCAGGGGTTTAGGGTGGCTTATGGTCGGGTTCTGGCGTCTGGTGGTAGATAAAATGATCGTAGAAGATTTGTAATGATTTTTGTGAGGTTCAAGAAGATTTTTACGATTCTGGGTGGGCAGGCGCATCGCCTGGCGGATGACACTGAGGCCAGGCCTAGCGTGTGGAAGGGCCGGCATCTGAGGCTCCTCTATGTCTCGCGCATACCGCCATGAGTGGGATGTCGGGCCTAGGCATACCGCCTGGTCCCCCGTTCAAGCCCAATTGGCCCATTTTCATGTTTTGGCTCGTTTTTCGCGTATTTCTCGTTTACAATCATCGTTTTGAGACTTATAAACGTTGTTTCACCTGTTTTAGGTTCCATTGAGCCTAATTGTTGTGAAATTAGGTTGTTGTTTCGTTTAGTTCACCAACGTTCGTTATTCAAGACACGTGCGTATTCCGATAATTCCTCGAATTATTGTCTTATTGTGTGTGTTTGGACTATTGCGCCAAGTGTCACACTAAATATCACTAATTCTAGTGCTACGTATGTAATAATAATTCAAATTATTATTAAAATATTAAAATGTTGACCTGGAAAATACGAGGTGTCACATCGTCCCTAGTTAATGGGAATTTCGTCCCGAAATTCAGTTCGCGTTGTCGGTGTTTGTTTGGTTTGTGAACAGGTGAGGGTATTTCTTTCTCATTTGGCCCTCTCGTTCCCAGGTAAATTCCGGTCCACGTT
The DNA here is from genome assembly GCA_009363875.1 of Mikania micrantha. Taxonomy (NCBI): domain Eukaryota; kingdom Viridiplantae; phylum Streptophyta; class Magnoliopsida; order Asterales; family Asteraceae; genus Mikania; species Mikania micrantha. The sequence continues at coordinate 109,008,133 of CM018693.1, read as the reverse complement.
TGGGAGTTCCATCGCACTTTAACTATCGGTATGCGACTAAGTTTGAGCTTCTTGACCTCTTGGTCCATTATCTCCACTGGTTCCTCAACGAAGTGAAGTTGCTCATCAATCTGGATTTCCTCTAAAGGAATAGCGAGGGTTTCGTCGGATAGGCACTTCTTGAGGTTGGATACATGGAATACGTTGTGTACACTAGTAAGTTCTTGTGGTAACTTTAGCTCATAGGCTATGGGGCCTATACGTTTCGTGATCTCGAATGGTCCGATATAGCGAGGATTCAGTTTCCATCATTTCCCGAATCGGATCACTCCTTTCCATGGTGAGACTTTAAGAAGCACTCGATCTCCCACCTGGAATTCCAAAGGCTTGCGCCTTTTGTCAGCGTAGCTCTTCTGTCGATCCCGAGCTGCTGCCATTCTGTTTCGTATCTGCACGATCTTCTCATTCGTCTCGTGCACGAGTTCGAGACAAGTTAGATGGCTTTCACCAACTTCCGCCCAATAGAGGGGTGATCTGCACTTGAGTCCGTATAGTGCTTCAAATGGTGCAACCTTGGTGCTGGTGTGATAACTGTTATTGTGGGAGAATTCAACCAAGGGTAAGTGAGTCTCCGAGCTGCTGCCGAAGTCTATCACGCATGCTCAAAGCATGTCCTCCAGTGTTTGGATGGTTCGTTCACTTTGCCCATCCGTTTGCGGGTGATAGGCAGTACTCATATCTAGCCTTGCCCCTAGTGCCTTATGCAAGGACTTCCAGAAATGATGCGTAAATCGGCTGTCTCGATAAGATATTATGGAGATCGGAACTCTATGTCTGGAAACCACTTCCTTCAGATAGATTCGGGTCAATCTATCCAACTTGTCAGTTTCTTTAATTGGTAGCAGATTTCTTGAGTCGGTCTACGATCACCCAGATGGTATCGCAACCACTCGCCGTCTTTGGCAGCTTTGTGATGAAATCCGTGGAAATTTGCTCCCATTTCCATACCGGGATTTCGGGTTGTTGAAGTAATCCTGATGGTTTCTGATATTCGACTTTCACATTAGAGCAAGTCAGGCACTTTCTCACATAAGTCGTGATTTTTGACTTCATATCAGGCCACCAGTATGTTATCTTCAAATCGTGGTACATCTTGTCAGAACCTGGATGTACATAATATCGGCTTTTGTGTGATTCTTCAATCACTACATTCCTCAATCCTCCATAGTGTGGAATCCAAATCCGATCCATAAGATAGTAGGCTCCGTCAGCCTTCACCTCCAACTGTTTATCCATGCCCTACAAGGATTCATGCGTGAGTTTTTCGGTTTTCGGTTTTCAGAGCTTCCTGTTGTGCGGTTCGGATATTGTTGGGTAGTTCTGAGTGAATCTTGAGTTGTGGTGCACGCACGTGCTTTGTTGTTTCCTTTCGGCTTAATGTCTCGGCTACTACGTTAACTTTTCCCAGGTGGTATTTGATAGCACAGTCATAATCGCCTGTCAATTCGACCCATCTGCGTTGTCTCATGTTCAGTTCCTTCTAGTCGAAGATGTGTTGTAGGCTCTTATGATCGGTGAATATCGTGCACTTGGTGCCGTATAGGTAGTGTCGCCAGATTTTCAGTGCGAACACCACAGCTCCCAACTCCAGATCATGAGTTGTGTAGTTCTTCTCGTGCATCTTTAGTTGTCGTGATGCATAGGCTATAACTTTCTCGCGTTGCATTAACACGTAAGCGAGTCCTTGCTTTGATTCATCACAATAAACTACAAAATCTTCACATCCCTCTGGTAGGGATAAGATTGGTGCACTGCACAATTTCTGCTTCAACAGGTTGAAAGCAGATTCTAGTTTCTCTCCCCATTCAAACTTCTTGTCTTTATGAGCCATGGATGTCAGTGATTGTGTGATCTTCGAGAATCCCTCGATAAACCGCCTGTAATACCCTGCCAATCCTAGGAATTGTCGCACCTCAGTTGGAGTCTTGGGTGCTTCCCAGTTCTTAATGGGTTCAATCTTGGCTGGTTCTACATGTATCCCTTTCTCGTTTACCGCGTGTCCAAGAAACTGGACTTTGCGAATCCAAAAGTTGCATTTCGATAATTTCGAGTATAATTGCTCTGTCTTTAACAGTTCCAAGACAAGCCTCAAATGTTCAGCATGCTCTTCCTGATTCTTGGAGTAAATTAGGATGTCGTCTATGAAAACGATTACGAATTTGTCAAGGTACGGCTTGCACACGCGATTCATGAGATCTATGAATACAACCAGTGCATTGGTCAGTCCGAACGGCATGACCAAGAATTCGTAATGTTCGTATCGTGTCCTGAAGGTTGTCTTAGGGATATCATCCTCTTGTATCCTCAGTTGGTGGTAACCGGATCTCAAATCGATCTTCGAATAGTAGCTTGACCCTTGCAATTGGTCAAACAGATCGTCTATTCACAGTAAAGGGTATCGATTCTTGATCGTCACCTTGTTCAGCTCCTGATAGTCAATGCACATACGGAAAGAGCCATCTTTCTTTTTTATGAGCAGAACCGGGGCTCCCCATGGTGAGAAGCTCGGTCTGATAAATCCTCTATCTGACAACTCTTGTAGCTGATTAGATAGTTCCTGCATCTCGGTAGGAGCCAATCGATATGGTGCCTTAGCTATCATTGCGGCTCCCGGTGTTGGATTTATCTGGAACTCCACTTGTCGTTTTGGTGGTAGTCCAGGATGATCGTCAGGAAAGACTTCGGGGAAATCACGAGCAACGTCGATATCCTCTATCTTTTTCTCCTTCTTTGGTTGTTCTATGATAAGAGCTAATATTGCGGGGTATCCTTTGTGCAGATATTTGCTAGCTTTCATGCATGACATGATACTAAGCGGTATTCCCCGTCGTTCTCCCTGTATAGAGATCTGGCTTCCATTCGGTAACATAACTCGAACTATCTTCTTGTTTCACACAATCTCGACTTGGTTAGCAGATAACCAATACATTCCAACCACCATGTCAAAGCTCCCGAGAGCTACCGGCATCAGGTCGATCTCTAGTTCGTGATCTGCTAGCACCAAAAACGCGCCCCTTGAAGATGTGTTGCGTCTCAATCAGCTTGCCGTCGACTAACTGTACGGTATAGTTATATTCTAGAGGTGTTGGTGTTAAGCATTTAACTAAAATCGCTAGAGATAAAACTCCTATCGGCACCGGTATCAAATAATGTGCTAGCGTAGACATTATTTAAAAAGGAACGTACCGGTAACGATGTTGGGGCCATCTTTAGCTTCCCCAGATCCAATGACGAATGCTCTGCCCTTGTTGGGTTGCCTCCTGCATTCTTGTTTTGCGGACAGTCTCGACGCATGTGCCCCGACTTTCCACAGGTAAAGCATCCCCTCAAGGTATCGTTCTTGTTTGCGTTGGGGTTCGGGTTCGGTTTTGAGCGGCAGTCCTTGGTTAGATGTCCGTTCCGCCCACAGTTGGTGCACTTGACCCTTTTGCACGGGCCGAAGTGATGATAGGAGCAGTTGTTGCATTTGGGGCTGTTGCCCCGATATCCCCCTTGCCTTGGGCGTCAGATTGAGTGGTAGTAAATACTTTGGCTGGTGGAGGTCGGTGTTGGGTTGGTTGTTGTGGGCAGAAGGTACGGTTGTTACTGGGCTCCCACTTTCGCTTGGGTTCTTGGATCTTCAAATGTTCGCCCCTCTTTGGCATTTTGCCCTGAGCTACTGCCTGGTCAGTAAGTTTGTGTGCCAAGCGGATAGTTGGCTGGATGAGAGTGGGGTCAGAAGCAGTCACCATGCTCTGTATATGCTCCGACAGTCCACTGATGAACTGTTCGGTTTTCTTGTATTCTGGCGTCACCATTGCTAGACACAGCCTGCACAGCTCATGAAATCGAGTACAGTACTGCTTGATTTCATAACCCACCATCTTGTGCACCCAGAACTCTTCTTCAAGTTTCTTGATTTCATTCCGGGGACAATACTCCTCATGGGGCATCCTAGTGAACTCCTCCCAAGTGATGGAGTTCGCAGCCTCCAGACCCAATGTCTGGACATGGGAGTTCCACATGGTGAGGGTCGGTCCCTCTAATGTCCCGGTGGCGAACTTCACCCGGTTTTCCTCTGAGCAGTCGGACATGGAGAAGACAGATTCCTCGTTCTCTATCCATCGGAGCAGTCCTACTGCCCGCTCTGTCCCCTTGAAGTTGTGTGGATGACAGCTCAGAAACATTTTAAACGTACACCCCTTGTTCGCATTTCCCTGGGATCCGTTGTTTGTACCGCTTGTCTCACTCTGGAGGCGATTAGCCTCATATTTGGCGATATCTTTGTTTACTCTCCTTTCCACCATCGCTACGATGGTTGCCGAGCCTGAGGGTCGTCGGTGTGTTCGGACGTAAGTTCCCCTTCCAGCCATTTGTTTATTCTATATAGAATGGATAGCGTGTTAGTCGTTAGTTACGTTAGGCGTGGAGTTAGTATGCAATCTTGATTAAAATACTCAAATAATAAATCAAAATATCATTTCATTAATAATAACTTTCTGAGTACAAAGATTTCCAAGACATATGACTATCATCATGATTCATATGAGCACAACCCGCTCATCTAGGCGTACAATACGAAATGAAATACACTGAAACAAAATAACTAACTAAGTTGAGGCGATCGTCGAGTGTGAATCTTCACTGTCAGCAGGTTCATCATCTTGCTCCTCCAATGGATCCTCTCTGGATCCTCATCCGGGTCCTCCTCATCAAGGTCCTCCGCCTCGAACTGTGGCTCATCCTCAGGCTCCGGCTCCATAATGAATTGCACCGCCTAGGTGTTCATCATTGCGTCGCTGGCCTGAATCTGCGCAGTGTTCTCCTCAGATACGACCTCCGCCGCTACCAATCGGCCGCCGTGCTCATGAAAAACTGCAGAGATAGTCTCCTGGTGCTCCTCCAACTGTCCCGTCTGAGCACGGATCTCCGCGACCTCAGCCGCCATCTCCTCCTGTTGCTGTATTGAGCCCTTGGTCATACCGGCCAAGACATCGTGTGCTCGGTCGGTATAAGCAAGCTCGTCCTGCAAGCAGTCCAGTCGTCCCTGAAGGCATCGGTCACGGAGAACTCTGGCCTCCTATATCAGCTCATGCACAAGTCGGGACTCGCGGGCCTATCTGGAGACATGGGCTACAAAAGCCCGCTCCGTAGGCATACCTAGTGGTGGTAATGAGGGACCACTAGATGCATCATCTAGCAATGGTAAAAGTGGCACTCTCTCCTCCTTGCCCCATCGAGCTACAGTCGTGGGGTACCAATCCCATGCTTCGGTACTGCTCGATGGTCGAGCTCGCTTAGACTCCTCGGTGTCTACTCGGGATATGATGTCAAATATCCTCTGTCGGTCTCCCTCGGTCAACTCATACTCGGCAGGGCATTTGCCCGGGTTCTTTCCGTCCTTGTTGTTGTTGTCCATGCCTGTAATCTTGGTTAAATAAGTAACATATAAAAACAGTAATAATAACATATTATTGTGCAATGGCTAAGTGTAGTGTCTTGTGTAGAGCAGTGGCTATAGTTTAAGTATACTATATGCAAACCTAGTTCCCTAAAACCAAGGCACTGACACCAGTCTGTCACACCCCCAAAATTCCCACGTGCGGTGTCAGACCGAGCGGGTGTGACGTGGCCAGGATCATAGCTCTTGATCATATAGAACGACTCTATATGAGTTAGACAGCCATACAGTTTTATAGATAAGGCTAGTTTCGTAAATTAAGCAGCGGAAAAGTTTAATACTAAAGCAGTGGAAATAATAACAATGTTTGCATCGGAAATGTAAGTTGTATCAAAAACTACATGTTTTAGTTATTTCAAAACCAAACAAGCAAAGCGAAAGCCTAGGACTAGAGTCTATATGCATGCAGACTCTCTTGTGCATCACCATGTGCGTCCTAGCTTGAGCTGATCAGTTACCCGAGAATACATGCGAAAACGTGTCAACATAAAGTTGGTGAGTTCACAGGTTTAAATAGTTAAAAGTAGTAAACAGACACATATTGGGTATGTTAAGTGTTTGTTGGATCTACGATCCCGATTGTGTCATTTCATCTTACCGAAACTCGACCGTTCCTTTGCCTCCCTGGGTCATCGTTGACCCCTGCATCAAGATCCATATTACACTCGTCATGACCTCCAGTCACAGTTTTTGTCGAGTGGGGCTAGTCAAACCCAGTAGTACTACGTAACAACGACTCGTTTGTTACACAGCTAACGGTAAGGGTATGTGAGGACTTTGTTGCGACAATAGTTACACTGAAAATGGTTTTACAACATACCAGTCATATATCTAAAAACAATTGCATAGTATTCTCACCCCAAGACTAAACAAAAGAGTTTAAAGAATAAAAGTGGGGCTGTAAACTCACCTGGGTTAAGTAGTTGCGTTCTTCTCGTGAACGGTTTAGTGCGCCTTTAGCGGTTACCTATATCAGATAGGTGTTATGAGTTTGTGTTCACACTCGTGTTGGTCTCACAGGACAATATTCGTGTCCAAACAACTCCAAGTTGTTATGTGGGTCGCGTTGACCGTGTTTGACCATGTTGACCGTGTTTGACCTAACGACCCGTTGGTGACGTGTTTAGTTCAAGTGATCGTTTTACGTGCGATTAGTGTCGTGTGTTACGTTTAAGTCCATAAGTCACGTTCGTGGGATAACTTACTATTGATAGTAAGTTTCCATTTTAGAAAAGTTCCATATTAAGCAAGTCATACAAGAAATCACTTTCCGTTTATTCCAGTATGCATAGTTAACCTATATGATCATGTTATCACTTAGCATTCAATCACACATGGTCAAATAATTACGTTTCTCGTTTAAAAGTTTCTATTTATAGAAGTTGTAATAATAACCATATTTCACTATGTCTAACAATCAAACTCATCAAGATATCAATATCCTAGTCTCAAATAACCGATTAAGCATGCTTGATATGACTAACATATCGTTCTTCACCTACTTCTAAGATTAAAGTTACTATTTTTAGAAATAATGAGGTAAATCAAGTTTTATAACACTTTCAACTATCAAATGTACTCAAAATCATCATGCAAATCATAAATCATAATCTCAAAGACATGCATATGGCTATTTCATCATCTATCACTATTTTGTAACATTAAAGTTACTAAAAGTAGTAACATGTCACAAATTACATTATACCATAAGTCTTACACATCAATATGTCAAGAATCATCATCTCAAACACAATCTGATAACCCAAAACCCATGCATATTTCTATTTCATCATACAACAACGCTTTGTAACTAAAAAGTTACTAAATATAGTAATATCTTCAAATTACCCATTTTTCACCAACAAAAATCATGTTAAACCTTGTAGAATATTCCAAACATCATTCATAAGCATTTGTTCATGTCCAAAATCACATAAATCCAACTAGATCATGCATGCATATGGCAAAAAGTCATCTTTTCACAGTAACACTATCATATGAACATTAAAACCCATCAAGATCATCACAGATCATTCAAGATGCACCAAAGAAGTAGCAAGATCATAAATCACAGATCTATAACGTCAAAATTTCGTGCATGTGCGGGTTGGGTGTGTGCATGTGGCCTTAGAGGCTTGCATGTGTGTGTTTATGTGTTTTTATGCTATATAGGCCATAGATTTACCTTCAAAGGCTCCTATGATGCTAAAATGTTACTGTTACAACCCCCTAGAATCTTGGACAACCGTGCTGAGCAAGATCAAGAAGGTGAAGATGATGAATGAGCTTCAATGGGTCTCCTTCCAAGCTCCTTCAAGCTTCCTAGCTTCAAGCTTCCTCAAATGGCTTCCAATTGTGTTCCTTGGGTTCCAGAGCTGGTAGCATGGGTTTAGGGTGGCTTATGGTCGGGTAGTGGTGTCTGGGGGTAGATAAAATGATGGTAGAAGATTTGTAATGATTTTTGTGAGGTTCAAGAATATTTTTACAATTCTGGACTGGCAGGCGCATCGCCTGGCAGGCGACACTGAGGCCAGGCATAGCGAGCGGAAGGGCCGGCATCTGACCTCTCTGTCTCGCGCGTACCGCCAAGAGTGGGATGTCGGGCCTATGCATACCGCTTGGTCTCCCGGTTAAGCCCAATTGGCCCATTTTCATGTTTTGTCTCATTTTTCGCGTATTTCTCGTTTAGGATCTTCGTTATGAGACTTATAAACGTTGTTTCACCTGTTTTAGGTTCCATTGAGCCTAATTGTTGTGAAATTAGGTTTTTGTTTTGTTTAGTTCACCTACGTTCGTTATTCAAGACACGTGCGTATGTTTTCCGATAATTCCTCGAATTATCGTTGTAAGTCCCAATCACTTTAATCTTAACAATTCAATATCAAACCAAACTAACTAATGACCGGAAATCAATAACTAGTTTATCAAGAAATCAATACAAACATTCAAAACATGCATACGAGATTGTATTTATCAATAATCACTCGTCTGATACAAGAACAATGAGAGAACAATGAAGAGAAAAAGATGAAGAGTAACTCTCTAAGAAAATACTGAATGAATGCTTAACCTTCATAATGAAACAAAAACAAATATATATAACCGGAAATCTATGACCGAGAACCATTAATACCAACAACAAAATCCATCGAAAACCAATCAACTCCATCGAGAACAATTCATTTCACCGAAAACTTGTTGTCATCACCAAAACAAACAATTCCATGATATAACAATCCTTATAGTATTGACCTTTACAATCTTCCCCTAGGATTATGATATCATTGTCAAGACTCAGTAGGAAGTGTTTGCATAACTTTAGATCCGGCTCAGAGTTTAGTTCTCACAATCGATGTAGCCAACGAAGTGAAATCTTTACCATGTACTTCAAAAACTGGATTGGTTTTGATCTGATGCATAGCCAAAATCTTTATATCATGGTCTCCAAACCGCAACAAATCATTTTTATCTAAAATGAGATACTCATGATCTCCACAATTTATCATAGCTTTAGACGATTCAGAATCAATCGCCCACATCACAAACTTCGATAAACAACCATCTGGAAATCTTTGCGGAATAGTAATACTTTTTAATTTGCTTGTTGGTGGCCAGCTGATCAAGGTAAAGGTTTTTTCCTGTTTTACCATCTCTAACTCCCTTATGCTTCTTAACTGTAGACTCAGCTGTCTTCATTCTCTTAAAGTTCAAACACATTTCTTCATGAAGAAAATCATAAAAATATGTTCCTCTTGGGTCATTTGATCGATTGAATAATGGAGTCTCATCAAGTTCCACTAGATCAACACGAGTCCTTGACTCGAAATCCAACGGACTCTGATAATATTCCAAATTTCCATTTTTGCGCTTCACTCCACACATCCTCTTATCTCCATCATAATGCCACGAATGTATCCCCGATCGATCACCCACCTTGTCATAGAAATTCTTTCCAGTTGTAATCACATACTTTTCTGTCAAATCCTGCTGTTGTTTGAAATAGTCCTTGTGCCTAACACTGGGAATTATCAAACGTTCAGATGTATCCATCTTCTTTCCAGCAACCCACTTATCAACATTTGAATAATCACACTCAGCTGAAGAAGATACTTTCCCTTTCCCTGATCCTTCTGTCTCAGTCAGCACCACATTTTCTTCCAGGTCATCAATATCAAACATAAATTGATCTTCAGTTTGTTGACTAGAACCAGCCTCCCCTTGTTTCATTTCAGTCCCCTTATCTTTAACGTTTCCCTCTTAACCTTTACCTTCATTTTCTTTATCAGCTTCAGAATCTAACTGTTTTTCCAAATCACCTCTACTCTACCCACCTTCATCAACATCATTTTTCTTTTCTTGTACACTATCATTGTCATCATTCATGTTTAATTGTTGCTTAAAATCCATGAACAAAGTAGTAAGATATCCCAGATTTGCTTCCAAAGTCTGAATTTTTAAATTCTGAGCCACTTGATTCTCCTAAAGTTCACTGATCAGAATATTCTTAGTCACAGATTGCAACACTTGATCATTCAACTGTTGCTCCAACACAAACACTCTTTCTTGCAACACGTGCTCATTAACCGGAGCTTCTTCAATTCCCTTTCCTTTACTTGCAGCATCTCTCAGCACTTGGTAATATTCAGTTTCCTTTTCCAGTGTCGGTTCTACAACTCTTTCTGTTTCTGATCTTTCCTCCGAGGAGGAAGTTCCAGCAACCAACCTAACCACTGGACATGGTTCAGGACGTGGATCACGTCTAGATCTCATCCGTGGAGTAAGATTCTCGAAAGCTTCAACTTCATCCAATGTCACATCAACCTCATTATCAATCATCTCTTTCACATTTTCATCAAATGTACAACCTCTTGCCCCTGAAGGATCTTGTACATCTACTAACCGTTCCATCTGCGGGTGAATGTCATGCTCCTTGGCTATGATAAAATTTGGTACATTTTCAGCATCAATCTCTCCAAATCGGCCAAACTTCTCTAGCGGTCTCAATCCTCTAAATGTAACTTGTGCTCCCTTCCTCGTCTGTTTAAGTAATCCAAAAACATTTGGTCCCATGTTTTTAATGTCCAATGACTCCACAGTTTTCACTAAGTTAGGATAGTGAGCATCTATAATCATCTGAACAAATCTCGGATACATAAGAAAAATTTCCTTCTTCATTCCTTTCAAGTTCCTCTTCATTTCTTCGAAGACCAGTATTGACCAATTAAAGTTCCAATCCATAGTCAGAGCAACAATGCCTGAGGCTAGCTCTACTCCAAGAACATTTGTGCCTCCTTTATTTCCAGAGATCCCCATCTATACCATGTGTGCTAATAGCCTCCAGCATGGATGAATGAGTTTCTTCACCATTGGAGGATATTCTCCTTCGTATCCTTTCCTTAGCAGCACACTCATCACTACCTCATTTGGATAAGAAATCGGATGATCTGATTGATCTCCAAATAGCAGTGATGACCTGATAACTTCTTCCGTCACAACAATCTTGCACCCTTGCACACTCGCTTCAATCTGACCATTTTGACCATTAATTGTTGCAGATCCCCAAAATTCTCTGATTTCTCCTTCACAAATAACCGTGTTCATTCTATGTGCATAGGCAATCCGTGCAGTATTCATCCTAACGATAAGCGATTTGAACTCCATGTGTTGACGAGGAGGATCACACAAATAGCCACTACGTTATGATTGGGCTCAAACTTTAGAGCCGCCATTCCCTGACATCACAAAATCACAATAAGTCCTGTCACAAAGTCAATATCACTGAAAATATGATAATCAGTTATTCACATCGAGAATTCATTCCCAAACTCACCGAGAACACACTAACTTTTAAAATTAAAATTAAACACTTGAGTTTTCGGTCCACCAGAATTTAAAATTGATTTTTTGTGTTTTCGATGGAATGTTCGGGTTCTCGGTGAACACAGCCCTTCTCGGTTGTGTTCTCGGAGACACATATTCATTTTCGATGATGTTCTCGGTGGTTCCCTTTTCTTCTTCGAAAAACCCACCGAGAAACCCTAATCTACCATTAATCCTTCAATCAAGATTAATGCAAAAGCTTAACTTCCCTTTAATCATTTCTATCCCATCATTTGATTTAACCCTTAGTGAATGTTTCTTCATTACGATCCTGAGTATTGTTCGATTCTACCGCCATTCACCTTTTCGGATCACAAGAAAATGAAAATAGATACTAAAATCATACCTCAGTTCTTCGTTATTCACTAAGTTCCACCAATAATCTTTGCAGAAAAGAAAAAAAACTCGCACGACTTCGCTTTGAATTTCTTGTTTTTCTTCTTTTCTTTTTCTTTTCCACCGAAAACTCTTTTATATTCAATTTGATTCGATCAAGAATTTCTTTTCTTATTTACCAAAAACTAATGCCCAAAAAAAAAATCCTCCACCGAAAATCCATTTTACCAACGTGTTAATTAAAATAGATGAAATTGCCTCGGACATTGGATTAATTTGTTCTTGAATAGGCAAATACACAATGGAAAAATGAAATAAACTAGTAATAATAATGCTAAAATAAGTAAAAACAAAATAAAAATTAAAAAATAAAGAGAATAAAATAAAAAAATAAAAAATAAAAAAAAGAAATAAATTTATTAACAAGTTTCAAGAAACGAAGATAACCTAATTGACTCAATCACTGAATAATAACAACTTGATCAAACTAAGTCAATAACAAGTAGTTACTGATAGTTTAGTTTGGGATCAGATCGCTATGAGACAACCCAATTCCTCAGTCAAAGAATAATTTTACCTATGATTCAGAAATTCACTGATTCTCAATATTCGTTATCCCGTTAAACTCAACTATTCTCATCATGGCATTTTAGCATATGATCTTTTATCATGTTTTGATTATATTTTAACAAGAAAAGGATCTTTCAATTTCAAGGTAAAACCTATCCATCCTCAAGATTTATTGAGAATTCAGTTTTTCACATTGATTTACTTTTAATGCGCTAAGATGTCCAGGTCTATACATCGTATAACAAAGGATTCTCATGCATATGTTGTGTGGATTTTGTGGATGTGCTGAAATCCCATGAAACTAAGTAACATTGGAATATTCATGCATATGTGTATTGTGGACATTTGGAATTTTGGCGGATGCGCTAGGTTTTCATTTCATTTTTGAAGAACCCATGCATAGTCTTATAAATAAAATCAGGAGGTGTAGAATTCAACTCTCAATCCATATTTGATGGAACTCAGTTTTGTGCAAACCTTATATGAAACTGATCAATCAAGTTCTTTTGCATTATTTAGTTTGACCACACATCTAGAGCCCCTTTGAGAATTGTTAAGCCTATTGATACATCATGTGAACATTTTATTCATCTAAGGCTTTGATTTTCATTGATTGAGAGACTGGTTTGTCTTATGTCACGAATTCATATCACTTCCCAACTTTCAAGACATCAACACCTAGAAACCTAGAGACACTTTACCTAGCTACTAATCTTCCCCTAAATTTGTGCATAAAAATAAAAATTAAAATAAAAATTAAAATCAAAAATAAAAGTAAAATTTATATACAAATTTACTTATTCACAGAAGAAGTTAATCAGAAAAATGAAGCATTTTCAGCTGTTTAGCTAACACATTGAATCGGGATCGGTCAACAGCCTTAGTAAAAAGATTAGCAGTATTAACTGATGTGTCAAATTGCTCTAAATGGATTAGATTTCTATCAAAACAGTCACGAATGAAATGAACCTTGATGTCTATGTGTTTGGTCTTTGAGTGTTGGACTGGGTTTTTGAAAATTTGTATAGCAGCATCATTACCACAAAAAATAAGGGAGTTAAGAAATTCCAAACCGTAATCCAGCAATTGATTTTGGATCTAGATGACCTGAGAGCAGCACGCAGATGCAGCCACATACTCTGCTACAGCAGTTGAAGTTGAAACGGTGTGTTGTTTCTTACATTTGCCAAGAAATGAGTCTGTCCCCCAAGAATTGACAGCCACCAGACGTGGATTTTCTGTCAATATCACAACCTCCATAGAGAAAGCATATAAGTTAAACTCAGAATTTTTGGGATACCAAAGGCCAAGCCTAGGCTTGCCCTTGAGATACCGAAAGATTCTTTTGACAGCATGTAAATGAGAGATTTTAGGATTAGCCTGATAACGAGCACATTGACACACGACAAACATAATGTCTGGCCTGCTTGTAGTTAAGTACATCAAGGAGCCAATCATTGAACGATACAAAGTGTGATCAACCGACTGACCATCTTCATCAACTGTCATCACTGGGCGGGTTGCAATTGGAGTATTTGCAGCTTTACAATCATCAAACTTGAATTTTGCCAATATGTCATCAACATATTTGCCTTGATGAATCAGAATGCCAGAAGAATCTTGACGAACTTGTAGGACGAGAAAGAAGATCATTTCTACTAGAGAGCTCATTTCAAACTTTTTACGCATAATTTGATCGAATTCTTTGCACAGTTGATCATTAGTGGGCCCAAAAATAATGTCATCGACATAAATTTGCACCAAGATTAAATCATCATTCACTTGTTTCCTAAATAGCATTTGATCAATGGCTCCACAAACATATCCATGAGATAGCAGATGTTCTGTTAATGTGGCATACCAGGCGCGAGGAACTTGATGTAAGCCATACAATGCTTTATCAAGTTTAAACACCTGTTGAGGATGATTCGAATCAGTGAACCTTGGTGGCTGAGACACATAGATTGTGACACCCGGCAATTTCAGGTAAATTGCAACTCTTACACTCTACGCATTTCACATTCATACTTGTCGTATTTCATTTAATTATGTTTAATTAGATGAGTTGAACACACACAACTGCGAGACGATTGTTCAAGGAACTATCGAATCGTACATTGCATATTGGTTTTGAAAACCAAATGTGGCAAACATAAACACTAACACAAAACAGTAATTCGGAGAATTACTGAATTGTGCATTACATGTTGATTTGAATTAATCAAGCATGCAAACACTTCGTAAAACACTAACACAAACCATCGAAGATAATTCAAGGAATTATCGAAACACACGCACGAGTCTCACGAATGTTGGTGATCAATCAAACTTTTGTGATATTATATGATGATGTGCTAAACATGCATTAGATGGTTAGGATAAACGTTAGGAATCGAGTACGAGCGAAATCGAATAATCAAAACAAAAAAACATGAAAATGGACCCATCGCGGTACGTGGAGAGCCCTTGGCGAAAGGCTTCGCAGTACGCGAAGAAAACCGGGATTCGGGACTCCCGAATCCCACCGCGGTACGCGATAAACTTTCTGATCGGCCTTCGCGGTACGCGAAGGCCATGCAGATCAAATTTTTTATATAAACCAACCCATTTCATTTTCAGTCGAACTCCTTCCATTTTCTCCGACTTTCTTCACCACATCTCGACTAAATCTATCTAAAACCAGCACCCAAGACCCCTGGTAACATCTTTGGAGCAATCCCTTTCATTGGTGGATCATTTGGAGTCTTTGGAGCTCGAGGAAGGCGTTAGGAACCATCAAGAAGCTTGGAGCAACCCTTGATCCACTGGTACTTCATCATCAGTAGCCATCCCCATTGAATCTGAAGCTCTAAGGTAGCTTTACATGTTTATTTGTTGCTAGATCGTACATGAAATGTGTAAAAACCCACATGCAACTCCATGTGATTAGTTTACACGAATTTGTCGGTGATTTTGTGTGATATTGTTGTAGATCTACTGATTTTAGAGTTTAGAAATGTTAGACTTGAGTTTTGGTTGAGTTATTTTGATGTGATAATGACTTTGGTACACTTGCCATAAAAAGAAACTTTTATGTTTCAAGTCTTAGATTTGTGATGATTTAGACATGTTAGACATGTCTAGATGTTGTCAAATGCATATTGGAGTGTTTAGAAACACATTTGGATATTTGATTTTATCAAAAACATGATTTTGTAAAAACTTACTAAATAAGGAAACTTTTTGGGAACAAAAGAGGGATTTTGGTATTTTAGGATGTTTTGATGATTTGTGATCATTGTGATATGTGTAAAAATGATTTCTAAACATATTGGAAACCTTGATTTGTGAAAACGAACTTTTAAATGAGTACTTACTATTTTAGGAAACTTTATTCGGGTAAAATGGCATAAATGTTAATTTATGCCCAAAAGACTTATTTCAAGTGTTTACATATGATCTTACAAACATACTAGAATGATTTGTTTTATGATATGGGATTTCATAACCATACTTTAAAAAAAATAGAAACCTTCTAAATATAGAAAGTTTCCCGGAACGGGAACGTTACGATTTTTGAAACATAACTTATGTGAAGACATTATGATTGGTCATAGGAATGTATGTTGATGTCTTACTCACATTAAGACACATAAACACAACAATCGTGTCACCAACGATTCGTCGAGTCAACACAAGTCAACACACACACTCGGTTGAGCACACCGACACTTGGAGTTGTATGGATTACAACACACCACAAAACACATACTTACACCTATATGATTATAGGTGCTTACTAGCAGGTTTGCTAGCTTTCGCAGTCGCGAACACCACAAAAACCGGAACTGCTCTATCAGGTGAGTTCACGGCCCCTTTTTACATTTTCTACCTTTGGGGGAGAAAACATTGCATACAACTGTTTTGAACAACATACACACATTTTTGGTTACATTTGTACATGCTAATATCGTATATGCATATGTGTGGCATTCATCCACAAAACTGATAAGTCCTCATTAAACACACCTTGAACCGTTAATAGCGCCTTGCGTTTAGCGTGGTAATTCTGAATAGTACTATTTGGGCCTGACAAGCCCCGCTGTTGCGAGTCGTATGGAGGTTGGAACAGTGAAAAATTAACCAATAAATATTGCCATTGTTTTGTTGGATGGACATGGTGGGAGGCAGCATACAAGCTTCGGTTGCGAACCCGCATATGATATAAAACATATTGACTAGCTATCAATGGATATTGCATTATAATGATATATAAATCTGCAAAACATTTACTTTAAACATTTTGATGTTTACTGCTGATGCAAACCTGTGCTCTCACCAACCATTGTGTTGACCCTTTTACTCCCATGTTTTCTCAGGAAGCTAAGGCACGCACTTGAGGATAGGATGCTAGGATGGAGTCCCATGCATCAGCTTTAGTGTCTTAGGGTGTTGAGAACACTTATCATTTTGTTTTGATATGCTTTGTATTGTAAAACTACTTTAATCGCTTCCGCAAACTAATACTCTGTTTCGTTTTGAAAACCGTATTAATCTTATGCTTCCGCAACCTATGAACTTAAACTGTTTTGATATTACTAAACTTCTGCAACTCTGATTTTACAAAATTTTTTTATCCAAGTTATTGGATGTACGTACGCAACCAGACATGTAGGTCTCGCAACACTGTGTGACCGGAGACTGCGATCCTGCCCGATCAGCGAGCCGTCGTGCCCCCGTCCGGGACGGGAGGGCCGGGGTGTGACATAGATCTCTTCTTTAACATCCCATATAGAAAAGCAGTCTTCACATCCATTTGGTACATTGTGAAGTTCATGTATGAAGCATAGGCCAGAAAGATTCGTATTGCTTGAAGGCGAGCCACTGGAGCATAAACTTCATCGTAATTAATTCCTTCCTCTTGTCTGTATCCTTGAACCACCAATATTTCCTTGTTACGAACTATCACACCAGATTCATCCTTTTTATTCTTGAATACCCAACGAGTGCCAAGTGCTTTCTTCCCTTCAGGTAGATCAACTAGCTTCCACAGTTTTAGCTTGGCAAATTGATTGAGCTCTTCTTGCATTGAATCAATCCAGCTAGAATCTTCCAATGCCATCGAGATGTTTTTTGGTACAATTTGAGATACAAAACATGAGAACACACACTCATTTAGATTTTCTGCTACCCGACGAGTCACAACTCCTGAGGTGAGTGGTCCAATAACTTTGTCAAGTGGATGATCTTTGTGAGTGGAAAAAGGAATTGGAGTGTCTGAAACAGTTGAAGATCCAGGTAAGTTTGTTTATATTGTAGGAGTGGCAGCATCTACCATAAACTCTTCAGGCACAGATTTCAGAAAGTCAAGTGAGATATTCTCTAGAGAGGTTGGCTCAGAAGATGATGATGATGTTTCTTTAATATCGACAATTGAATCTGGAATTAGAGCTGGAGGTGGTTGTGGTGTCGGATTCATGCCTGGTGGATCATTGTTGACTTCTTGATGTTTATTTGACTGTAGAAGCTCTTCCTCTAAGTAGTTCTCCGAGAAGTTTTCATGGACGGATGATTCTTCAGACTGTGTTTGAAAGGACTTGAAGAGTGTAGCATAATCAAAAATCTTTGCAGGACCGGAGTCAGCATCGGTGGGATTTTCTTCAAGCCAGTGAACATTATAGGACTCTACCACCTGTTAATCAATTTGTTGTACACTCTATAAGTTGTTTTTCCAGAGTATTCAACGAAATAGCATTCAGTCCCCCGGGCATCAAATTTTGGAATAGCTTCCTGATGCAGTAAAGTGCGTAGTCAATTTATGTCCATAAATAATTTCATATGGAGTCTTCATATGTCGCTTGTTAATCAAAGTGCGATTTTGTACATAACAAGCGGTGTTAACTGCCTCAGCCGAGAAGAAAGTTGGTAGCTTAGAATCACACAACAAGGTGTGAGCTGCTTCAATAAGAGTACGATTTCTTCTTTCGGCGACACCATTTTGCTGAGGAGTGCGGGCGGCACTGTATTGTCTAGCAATTCCCTTTTCAGCACAGAACTGATTTAAAATGGCATTTTTGAATTCTGTACCATTTTCACATCGAATTCCTTTTACTTTTGAGTTCAACTGGTTCTCTATTAACGTGACAAACTGTTTTATCAGTTTTGATGTTTCTCCCTTGTTTGATAAGAAGAATACCCAGGTAAACCGAGAGAAGTTATCAATGATCACTAAGAAATAGGAGTTACGAGAGAGACTGGGAACATTAATTGGACCAAAAAGATCCATGTGAAGCAATTGCATGATTGAGTCAATTGAGTTTATCAATTTGATCTTGTGTGGTTTTCGATGTTGTTTCCCTTTTGCGCAATCAACACACCTTTCAATTGAGAAGAAATCTGTGACTGGTAAGTCTCTGACCAGCTGATTCTTTGCCAAACGATTGAGATTCTTCATATTAGCATGACCCAGTCTCCGGTGCCATAGCATGGCATCATGAGTGGCTATCTTAGAATAGAGACATGTTTCATTTGAGGAAGGTGTCAAGTTCATATCAATGATATAGGAATTTCCCTTTCTTTGAGAAGGTAGCAAAATCCAATCATCAGGAATTACAAACCCAGGCTTGAGAATTAGACACTCTTTGTTGGTGAAGTCAGTGGAGTATCCTTTGTCGCAGATATGTGATAAACTCAGGAAACTGTGGGAAAGTTCTGCAACGAAATTTACATCAGAGAAGGACAGAGTTCCATGAGTGATAGTTCCTCTTTTTGAAATGATTCTTTTTTCGCCTCCTGCAAAGAGGACATTTCCACCACTACCATCACATACATCAGAAAGTTGGGAAATGTCTCCTGTCATGTGCCGGAAACAACCACTGTCTACGTACCATCTCTTGTAGTTTGAGTTGCTTAATTGACCCTGCACATGATACCAGGTTAATGAGATTTGGCAACCCAGGTGAATTTAGGCCTGAGTTTTGAACGTTTGACACTAACAGCAAAGTCATTTGAGAGTGGTTTGATTTTCCAACATTTTTTAACATTTTCCAATGTGATTCCAGCCCTTTTACCCTGTTTATACGAATAAACATCTTTTAATGGCATTGTGATTTTGTTATTGTGATAGGACCACCGATGTTTCTTGTTTCCGTTCAAATTATTATCAACCGGTTTAGATTTAAACAAATGAAATTTCCTAGCCTCTGATTTAACAAATCTTTTAGACTTAAAATTTCTTTCTTTTCTGGTTAAGCAAGGTTAACTTATTGGAGTTTTATAAAAACGGTTTTGTTTTTTGCAATTCCGAGCAATATGACCCGGAATACCGCAACTAAAACAAGTTTGTTTCTTTTCTTGACAGTACCTATTCACATTAGACTTCACATATTTCTTTGCTGTGGGTTTTTCAGAATGCTAGACATGAGATGTGTCATCATGTGTAATTTTAATAGTTGAGTCAGTTGACCCATCCAAGGATAACTTATCCTTGACTTCAATGTTTGACATGCCATCATGATTTCCTAAAAGTATCATATTTGGAACAAAAGGGTCTGCATTAAAATTCAAATTCGAGTTCAAACATAGTTTTTCAGAAACACAATGATCATTGTTTTGAAAAGACTCAACACAAGTTTTTGGTAATTGATTTGAAATAGAAAACTTAATATCACAATCTGAATCGTAATCATATCAACGTCTTCTATCAGCACAGTGTTATAAAGATCTATTTTGTCTACACATGAAATAGTTATTAGCACAGTTCACATGGTCAGTTACAGTATTATTACAACCCTCTGATTGTGATACAAAAACACCATATTTCATGTCTTTTTCTCTCTCCTTTTCTTCCTCCGACAAAGGCATGCTCGTTTAATTATCAGTATATGGCGTAGGCATTTCATTAAAACCCAAACCCCTTTGTTTTTTATTTGAAAAATGTTTATCCAACAAAAGATGCATTTTGTTATTGGTTACATCAATTTTTTTAAGAGAACGATCTGAGTCATTTAAGCTTTCTGATAACATTTTAATTGTAGTAGAGAGTTCTTGAATTTTCGTTTTTGCATCTCTGAGATAACAAACTTTTTCACTTAATTATGATTTTAATCGAGATATATCTTTCTTTTGTGCTTCAATTTTTTCTCTAAAAAGTTTTTCATTTTTTGTTAAAGCACTTTTGGATCTCTTGAGATCATGTATATCTTCGATTAATTCAGAATTATGACTGCGATATTGTTCAACTTTATCACTGCAAGACTGGGAACACAAATTTAAATTTACCTCAGATGTAACTGAATTTGCAATGTCTGCCATGAATGCATAAGGTTCTTCCAAACTCAGAGCTTGAAGTTGATCTCTCCAACTGTATCCGCCAGATTCTTGAGCTACCAGTGCTTTGCCATTTTCTGAAACAGATGATGATGTCACATTTGAATCGCCAGATTTCTCCATCTTGGGTTTCTTGCATTCTCTGGCAAAGTGTCCCTTTTTGTGGCAGTTAAAACATCTGAGCTCATCTTTGTTGAATCCAATTCTTTTATTCTTGTCTACCACTTATTCTTTCAAGTTTTTCTGATGAAAATTTTGGCTCGAAACACAGCCATAGCCATTTGCCAAGTGACATCCATTTCTTCAACATCTTCTGGATGAATCTGATCTAGTTCAGCAGATACTATGCTTGTCTGATTCAAGTCTCCAGCCATAAAAGCGTTGTAACTTTTCATGAAGGCAGTAAATAAAACTAGATTTTCCTCCATAGCTGGTGCAGTCACAATTTTACTATCACTACCTCCCTATGATGCAACATTTAATTCTCTAGCTGGAGTTTGTGGTTTGACAGGCGTTGCTCCAGTTGAGCTTTGATATAGAAAAGCACTGTTCGAGTTTCCAACTCCAACTGCACTTAGGCTGCTGTTGTGATTCAAGGTTCGCTGTTTATCATCCATGTCATAGGACTTAATAATAGAAATCAGTTCAGTTAAACTGATTCTATATAAATCCTTAGTTTTCTTAATCAAGGCCACGTTCATATCCCAGCTTCGAGGTAGAGCATTCAACAATTTTTTGTTCATCTCACCGTTTGACAGAAGAATCTCTGCTCCTTGCATCTCGGTAATCAGACAAACAAATCTTTGAATTTGAGTTTCCAAGCTTTCCCCAAGAACATGATTGAACATGTTAAATCTTTGATTTAACATATCTCTCCAGCTTTCTTTCATATCGGTGTTTCCTTCATACATTTGAATCAACGCTTCCCACAGTTCTTTAGCCGAAGTACATTTCTTGAAACCTTGAGCAATGTCAGGTCCTAGTGCTATGGTTAATGATGCTAGTGCCTTATCATCTTGTTCTACCATTTCAAAGTCATCATCAGTGTATTCTTCAATCGGCTTGGGAACCCTAGTAGTGCATCCATCCGAAACGTACATAGGTACCCTTTTTCCCCTCTGAATGGATCTCCATATCTTAGCATCTGAGAAATTAGCACGATTTTCGAAACGCCATTTCCACTCAATAAACCCATCGGCATGTAGTAGTCTTGGAATCCTTGTAGTTGTGCCCATCTGAGAATCTAGTTGTAGATACATGGTGTTTTGATTTTGATTTTGAGCCTCCGTCGTAATAGGCAACTACTAAAAAATAATCAACACCAAAACAGTAAGGTCAACCGAAAACAGTAAGTTCAGCCGAGAACACCAAACTTCACCGACAACTACAGTTTCAGCCGAGAACACCACTTTCTTCCGAGAACAGCTAATTCAATCCGAGAACACCTGGATTAGCCGAGAAGACCCCTTCGATCGAGAATTCTTTTCGATAGACAGTGATACTATCGAAAACACTTATTCCGTTGACCGAATCTTCAGTGTAATTCCTTGATTTTCTCCAACCAATTAATTCGACCCACAATTCATTCCACCGAAAACCAAACAACTCCACCGAAAACCAAACAACTCCACCGAGAACAATTCATTCCACTGAAAACATGTTGTCATCACCAAAACAAACAATTCCATGATATCACAATCCTTATAGTATTGACCCTTACAATCGTCATACTGTGTGTGTTTGGACTGTTGTGCCACATGTCACACTAAATATCACTAATTCTAGTGCCACGTATGTAATAATAATTCAAATTATTATCAAAATATAAAAATGCTGACCTGGAAAATACGAGGTGTCTCACATCAATAAATAATCAAATATTCAATAAACTTACAAATGCCCAATTTATTATACAACATCAAAGAACCAGGATCAATCGAATAACTCAAAACACAAATTCACAATTTTTGACTATCTCGACTTATTTTTGACAAATCTATAGGGTTTCACATACTAAATAAAAATCAAACTCATCAAACAGATCATTGTTATTTCATACTGATATATTGGAAGCATTTATGTTAATCATATCTCTCTTAAAACCCCAAAATCAACCACCTGATTACAAAACATATTGGGGTAGCCTTCTAAAAAAAACATACAAAAACATAATTAGGGTGAAGTACTCCACAAGTGCCTTGGGTAAAATAGAGTGATCCACTATCCGTTTCTCCAATATTGGTTGAACCACAACAGACATATGTCTCACTATTGCTGCTTTTTGCAAATTCAACTTGGAGAGTATATCTACTAACCTATTGAAAGCATGTATTTTTTGTTTATATTATCATTTGAGAGCATACATGAATTGACAACTCAAAAAGTAGCATCCCAAGTTTCGTGGCACTTCAATTATAAGAGAAGACATTTAGAGAGGCGTGTTTACCTTCTTTCTTTCACTAAAGCTAGATCCTTGAATAAGTGAATCTCAGTAGAGTATAATTCCATGAGAATAAATTGTTTTTGAGAGGCAATCCCTAGTTGATAAGCATGTTCAACAACTACAATATACAAAACATAGTGTATTTAAAAGTACTGTCTTCAAAGAAAGATATAAACATTCTGCTTTAGTACAGAGGGATGCAAAAGATCACTAAATAAACTATAAACTACAATACCATGATCATCAAAAAAGCATTTAAAAAAATTAATATCTGGTTCAAATGAGTGCAATGTAGCATACCAACGGAACCAACCATATGTCGTAGAAGAGAAGCAACATGCCCATGAAGAGAAGAAATAAAATTTGCTAGTTGTTCCTTTAGAGGCTGCAAAAGTTCAAAGAAAGGCATTGGATAACAAGTAACAGGCCCTTTTCATATAATAGAAATGTTACCAAACTAATTGTACAGATGGCAATTGAGATATGCTTTATCTCTAGTAAGTCAACCAGGTTAAATAAAAAAATAAATCAAGAAGGCAGCTTAATCAAATGGCTTGAACAGGATGGTAAATGGCTGCTAGTGTTTTTACTAAGATCAACAACCTGAATAAAAAAATATGAACGATTATTTAAGTTCTAAGCATATTTAGAAGAATTTGTTAAGAAGAGGAAGCTCTTGCTTACACACATAAGGCAGTTCAGAGTGATTTCGTAAAAGGTTGAAACTCAAAACTTTGGGCATCTCAACCAGTGGCTTTGAAGACACTTATAGTTATTCAGTTAGCTAATTTCAAGGAAGATTCGAGCCCCATTGGTTAGCTAATTTCAATTAGCTAATCTGTATGGTTTACTGATTGCAGGCAACATCTGGCTTGGGTGCTGCAGTTGCTTTAGCTCTTTCAAAGGAAGGCTTTTGTGTTGTTATTGGTTTTTTATCTTCTCAAAACTCATTAATACTAACTCGGGTATTTTACAACTTTAATATAATATTTTTTTGTTTTGAAAACATTACTGTTGTGATCATCAGTAATACACGTTTTTAATTTTTGTCAACTACCTCTCATAACGAAATAGAAACTTTGTTATAAATCTGCACTGAATCTTGTGTTGTGCGTGTATGTGTGTTTTTTTTCAATTGGTTTTGTTTCTAACATAAATTAGTGAGAAGCAGCACAGCTTATGTGACATTTGGATGTGTGTTTTGAGGGTGATTATGTAACATATGGCCCCTGATGGATATATATATATTGTTGCCCGTTTGAAGACTTCCTGGTGGTCATTTATTTAGGAATAACTCTCACCTAAACATGCTTAAGTAATTACTATGGATAGGAATCCACTGCTAATGCGCCCAAAATGCATTTGTGTCTTGGTGATACACGAGGCCGAGCCTATTGGCACATTTAACTATGGAAGAAATCCACAGTCCACTCATCCAATTCATGTTAGTGATATTTGTGGTTAGCTGTGCCTTATGAACATATTATGGATTTACTTCCACCCAAAAACACTCAACTGTGGAGAGTTCACAATCAATATGCCCAAATCAATTTAAAGTCAGCCTTTCCTAAAAAAGGCCAAGCCGATATAGAGCATGTCAAAGGTGTACAATACTATGTGATTTTAAATAATCAAGTTCATGATATAGTGTTTATATGCGGGCATAAGAAATTAAAACATAAAACAACCAAAAATGAGAAAAATAGTCAAGGGCTTACTAGTGGGCAAGGGCTGCATCACAAATTGAAGACACATCCATCTTAGGTGACTGCAAAAGACCAAAAAACCTCAGGGAAGCAAAAGCAGCCTGTGAAATAAACATTGGAACTTCTCGCATGATGTTGGTTTAAACTGCTCCCGGGTCTCGCATGAAATGCCTGTATTATAAAAAAAATGTTACCAAAAATAGTAACTTGATTACTTGAACAACCTTGTATAAGCTTTGAAAAGATATAAAATTATCTACCTCTAATGACCATCAGTAGTGAATCGACTTGTAGCGAGTATACTGGCATTATTTATCTACATCTCATGAAATGTCTGTAATTTGTCAGCTGTTTGTCTTATTATTTTTGTCCTTTAACATAGAATGCTTGCGTATTTATACGCCAACATTCCCTGCATCACTTGAATTGATTTTCCCGAAAAATTTCTTGTGTTCTTATTCTGTTTTCTCTTGCTCTAGCTATCTTAACAATCTGAAATAACTAAGTGTTTGACTTAAGAGGGAGTGAATACCAAGTCTTTGACCCTAGTGTCTAAAGTCGGATATTCCTGGTTAATAAATCCTCTCGGTCCAACAAAAGTAGTTAAGTTCCCCGAGATCCTTAGAAGTTAATTCTTGATTGAGTCTTTTAATGAAGGATCTGAGAATAAAATCTTGATTTCCTGTTAAAATTAAGTCACCAACATGAACTAAAAGATGCATTATAGAGGCATCCCATTTAAAAATAAATAGAGACGTGTCAGCCTTACTACATGTAAACCCATTAGCACACAAAAACATACTTAAATGATGGAACCAAGCCTGAGGGGATTGTTTTAAACCATATAAGGCTTTGTTGAGTTCACAAACATGGTGAGAAAGCTGAGGATTAGAGAAACCAGGGGGCTGCTTCATATAAATAGTTTCTTGCAAGTTACCATGACAAAAGCATTATTTACATCAAGTTGGTGCAAAGTCCATCGATTAAGCGGAGCTAAAGATAAAATAATACGAAAAATGGTAGCCTTGACAACGGGACTGAATATATGAGAGTAGTCAAGACTAGGAGTTTGGCTAAATCCTTGAGCCACAAGACGAGCTTTGTGTCTCTCGATTGATCCATCAGAATGATAATTGGTGCAATACACCCATTTGGAGCCAACAACTGGACGATTGGTTGGATGCGGAACAAGAGTCCAAGTCTTGTTAAGGTCAAGAGCATGAAGTTCATGTTTCATAGCATTTACCCACATGGGGTCCTTTATAGCAGTTTTAACAGTTTTGGGATCACTATTAGCTACAAGGGCATGATAAAGTGGAGAGATTATGGAGAGATCAACACGATGGCGAGGTTTAAAGATGCCAAATTTGGCACGAGTGCTCATGGGATGAGTGGTAGCAGGGGTGGCGAAGGTGTCGGGATGGGGCTAGGAGGTGGTGTTGGTTCTTGGCTAGTTGGCGGTGGTCTTGGTTGAGGGTCTGTTAAAGTTGGTTAGGGGTAGGTTGGGTTGAAAGAATTTGGCTAGATGGCAGAGATGTTGTGGGGGCTAAAGAAGGAGAGGTTAAAGGACTCTGGGGTGAGGCGGCATCTTGGGCAGGTAATGTATTTTGGTCCAAGAGATTCAAAATGAGGGGATGGTCTGGTGTAGTTGTAGGTGGTAAAGGATAAGTGCATAAAGTACACGGGGTTGGGTGTAGGTTAGTTTGAGATGTAGAGGGAAGAGGATCGGTGGGGTCTAAAAAACTTGATAGTTCTAGTTGAGAGATTGGTGTGACAGTGGGATTGGAAGCAAAGGGAAAACAAGCTTCATCGAATTTTGCATGACGGTAATGTATATACAAGAAGTGAGGGGATCAAGACCACGATAGCCTTTATAGAAAGGACTATAGCCAATGAATACGCAAGGGAGACTACAGGCACGTAGGTATGGAAAAACTCGGCATCCAAACGCCTTAAAAATAGTGTAAGAAGGTTTTTGAGAAAAAAGGAGTTCAAAAGGGGATTTATTGTTAAGAATTGGGGAAGGTAATCGATTAATTATATATACAATGGATGAAAAAGCATCAAACCTACACGTGGTTGGGAGATGCGCTTTAAAAAGCATGGCCAAACCGGTTTCAACAATGTGACGATGTTTTCGTTCCGCACGGCGATTTTGTTGTGCGGTGCACGGACATGACACACCATGTAACGTGCCATTTGCATTAAACAACGAGCGAACATGGTGATTAATAAATTCCGAGCCACCGTCACTTTGAAAAACTTTGATGGTTTGTGAAAATTGTGTCTAAACAAATTTAACGAACACCTTTAAAGGAGGATAAAAGTCGTATTTTTAATATTAGTGGGTACAACCAACATAACTGAGAGTAGTCGTCAAGAAAGACGACATAGTAGTGATATCTATCACCGGATGTACCTGGAGATGGACCCCATAGATCTAAATGAACGAGATCCAAGGGGTTTGAAGTGAGTTTAATATTAAGATCAAAAGGTAAGCGTTTACTCTTTGCAAGTTCACATGAAGAACAAAAAATTGGTTTAGGAAGTAAAGCATTAAAAGATTAACAACCCATAGGGCACCTATTTTTAGCGACAAAAGCTTGATGATCGGGTTGCAAAAGATAGAGTCCGTTCTCACAACGGCCTTGAGCCAACACCTGCTTGGTGTGCTGGTCTTGAACAAAAAAAGAAGGATATGAAATTAAGAAATCCACACAATTATCACGAGTTAATCGACTGATAGATAGCAGATTTTTTGTGAGATTAGATACCACAAGGATATCATTTAAGCGAGTATTATTATAAATATAAGATGAACCTTTATGGAGGACCGGGAGAGTTTGCCCATTACCGAAGGTAACGGTTTCCTTACTTTGAGGAGTAGCTAAACTGGAAACAATAGTGGGATCGGGGGCATGTGGGCGGTGGCCCCGGAATCAATATACCAGTCGGGTATATATGGTGATATGTTGCACTGTGAAAGGAAGGCAGAAGCAAGGTTGTCATCAGAAGCTGGTGGGGCTTGTGACGTAAACAAAGTCAGCCGTGGGCAACGGTTTGCATAGTGGCCATTAAGATGACATAACTAGCAATGGGGAGATCGGCGACCGTGAGAGGAACCGCGACCACCAGGTTGTGTTGATGATGTAGGAAATCGGCTACCACAACCACGACCAGAGAAATGTTGATTGGAGTTGGCTTGAGCAGAGAATGCAATGGTGGGTTGGGAGGTGCCATAAAGAGATTTTTTGAATAGTTCATGACTCTCGACCATGGAGAGGAGATCGGAAAAGTTAGGAGCTGGACTAGAAGCTTTAATAGAAGTGGAGAAAGTCTCAAACTCGATACCGAGACCACGAAGAAACCGATGAAGAAGATCAGCTTCATCGATTATGTGGCCAAAAGAAGATAGTTGATCATAGAGACTCTTGAACCGGTGACCATAAACCGGAACAGAGTTAGAACCTTTCTCTATCATTGATCATAGAGACTCTTGAACCGGTGACCATAAACCGGAACAGAGTTAGAACCTTTCTCTATCATTCGAAGTTGGTCTTTGAGATTATGATTTTGCTCAATTGAGGTATTGCCATAAGCGGATTTGAGCACAAGCCAAATATGTCAAGCCATAGTAAGGCCGACGATAACCGAAACCACCTCTTCAGTAAGGGAAGCATGAATAAGGATGGTGGTTCTTTGATCATCAAGAAGCCATGCGGAGTAGGCTGGATTAGGTACATCCTTTGCATTGGATAAGATAGTGGGGGTTGGTTTGGAACAGGCCCCGTCGATATGTGGAAGAAGAGAGTGGTAAGTTAAAACGGGAATGATTTTGTTGCGCCATTGGAGGTAGTTTGAAGAACACAACTTGATTGTTAACATTTGAATTGGGTTGTTCATTAGGAAATCACTGGTGTGGGAGGAAGATGCCGCCATTGATGAATGGTGGAGGAGAGGAGATGAAGGTGTTGATTAAGAAGGAAGAAAAGATAGGTGATCGGTTGGAATGGGAAGGGAGGGGTTGGGGAGTAACTAAGGCAATGATACCATGAGTAAATGTAATGTTTACTAACTTTTGTATTTATCATTTACTAAAGAGATGAATATATATACACATACAAAGAATATATTAGAAATGAACAATAAATATACTAACTTAATGAGCTACTTAATAGATTTACACCTTCAAATGTAATTTCAGATACTTTATTTAAGCTCAGAATAATGATTTCATATATATTCTATGCTTAAATCTGTGAAAAGATGAAGAAATCTTACATGGTATATGATTTCTTGGCTTTCTCTCTTTAGAAACTCACACGGGTTGTTTTCTTTATTTTTCTTTTTTGAGCCATCCCTAAAGAATGTTGTAGAGAAATGTAAGCTAATAACATTATATTTATAGTAGGGAAATGTAGTTTATAAGGTTTCAAACCTAATCTTTTTTTTTTTTTGGAACTTTATTGTTGACCCAAAACTTTTATCACACTTCAACTGTACTTTTTAAACCCTTGTATAGGTAGATTATTTTACGACTGTTACATGATTTGACACCATTAATAACTTCAAATTTTATTTTCGGAATTTCGGATATTTACAAGTTCTTTGAAAGTTCAAATTACCAAAAGTGCAAATTCGGATACCTATGTTGAAAAATTTAGGATATTCCAAATGTCCGAACTATCCGAAATATTTTTTTTATCCGGATGATTTTCTGATATTTGGGATATTTCAGATAATTATTCAAATAATTTTTTTTATATTTCGGATAATTTTCAAATATTTCAAATACTATTTGGATATTTTGGATAATCTAGAAAAAAGTTAGATTTACAATTATTTTCTAAAATTTTTTAATAATTAATATTTTTCTAAATTTTGATATTTATATCCGAATGCGGAATTTTGTATAGGATACTAATATTGAAAGTTATTATAAATTTCAGATATCCAATTTTAAATGGATGTCATAGGAGATTTATCCAAACTTAATTGTAATATGAAAATGTTTATAACCATTTTTAATCATATTAAAACTGTAGTACAAATATTTTATAAATCTACGAAAATTACTTATGGTTTATGTGGTCTGCTAGTATATTACTCTCGATCCTTACTTTTTATAAATTACTATGTGGTCCAAAATTTCAGACATTTGTAACACATATAGTCATCACGTCATCAAATTAATTTCACATTATTAACCAAATTACCCTCATATAATAACTATATGTGTCACAAATGTTTAAAATTTAAAATCATACGATTACCTACGAGAAGACGTGACATGTGATCACCCCTTTTTTACTTTGTATATAATATGATAAAAATTAATCTTTAAATAAATACGTACACTCAAACATGCAAATATGGGAATATTTAATAAATGTGTCCCAATGAACGCGAAAAAAAAGGCGCGCGAAAAAGACAAAAGCAATAATAAAAACGGTTTGTGGTGGGCTCCACAATAAGGGAATTGCCCTCATTATCCTAACAAACAGATATGAGGGACCCACTACAATATATATATATATATATATATATATATATATATATATAAGGACAGAGGAAAGTGACATTCTCCTCATTCCGAAATGAGACCATTACACACACACACACCAAAAATCCCCTGAGTCATCTTCCTTCATTAGAGAAAGTACATTGACATTGCTAAGCTCAACAAAGGATGATGGCATAGAGATCTGTTAATTGGAAGGTTGATCTAAACTGTTCCGATTAATACATCTTCATTGGCGCCATCCGTGGGACTCAGAAGTCTACTCCGTCATCATCCCAAGTGTCACACCCCGAGCCGGCGGGCTGGATCGACTTTCCCGCTGGGCGGAAGGTTCCCGGGGCGCGATATCATATGATAATCGAATTGATCAGATTGTTTGTATAGCACAGGATATATAATTGAGAAATGCTAACATGACAATGATTTAGAATTACAAAGTTAAATTACAATGTATCGTTCATAATTTAACTAAGTAAATCTACCCAAAAGAATCAATGTGTTTATATCTTGTAACTGTACAAGATCTACAAAATATGATTCATTGTTTTGTCATTCCAAAAGTATGGTCAACCAAAACGTAGCTAGGTCTTCTAAAAGTCCTCTAGCTATGCTCTTGATATGTGGTGACTAAACATGTTCGTCACCTAAGGAAACATGTATTTAAACAAAGTCAACACTAGGTTGGTGAGTTCATAAGTTTAATAATTGAAAACCCTTGAATTTATGTCAGTCTTGTTCACAATGTTTCACACAAGTTGTATCGACAATTGATTCCCATGTTTCACACAATCTCCTCTCCATGGTTATATTATAGATAGTGTTTCATCCAACCAAGCATGCTTATATATAGGGCATACGAAAGGGTCAAGCCCAGACGCCATCCCACCACATGCTCAACTGGATTCGACACTACCTGTAATACAACGATGGATACCCATTTCATTACACCCATGATTTCCCGGTATGATCATCTCAACAATGAAAAAGAAAGAGACGTAATTATCTCTGTTAGCCATTCTTTACGGAATAGTCGGCATGTATAATAACCAAAAAAGTAAAATAAGAGACGTAATAGTCTCTGTTAGCTATTCCTTACGGATTAGCCCGGCATGTAAGATATCATACTCGATATCTAGAGCGAAACTTAATAGTTTCTGTAGCTAATCATTACTGATTAGCCCGGCGTGTAAAATACCCAAATAATTGCGTAAAGAGACATAATTGCCTCTGTTAGCTATTCCTTACGGATTAGCCCGGCGTGTAAGATATCATACTCGATATCTAGAGCGAAACTTAATAGTTTCTGTAGCTAATCATTACGGACCAGCCCGGCGTGTAAGATATCATACTCGATATCTAGGTAGGGACATAATAGTCCCAGTAGCTGTCAACCCTGTCCAACCCGGTGTGTAAAATGTCCTACTCGTGATTCCTAGTTTGAGACGTAATAGTCTCAGTAGCTGTCATTACTGACCAGCTCGACGTGCAAGATATCCTCCCACAATATCTATTGGAAT
This sequence comes from Mikania micrantha, assembly GCA_009363875.1. Taxonomy (NCBI): domain Eukaryota; kingdom Viridiplantae; phylum Streptophyta; class Magnoliopsida; order Asterales; family Asteraceae; genus Mikania; species Mikania micrantha. The sequence continues at coordinate 108,976,374 of CM018693.1, read as the reverse complement.
GAATACGTTCCCTAAATTTTATGAACGGTATTAATTGGAATGATAGCACCCCTCGTGCCTGGTGTGATTTCATTGGATTACCCCATGCCCTGATGATTAGTGTTTGTGATTTACCCGATTGATCTACGGTTGTGTAACCAGCATCCTCTGATGGTTATGGGATGTACTCAAAATAGAGTCTTAATAGGTAGTGACAGTACATGTGGGGAATACCATCCCGAAAGCGTGTGCTCATAATATCCTCCTCGATATCACGAGTAATTGTCTCAACTGTTATCTCGATGTTGAGTGTTCTTGCTAACTTGAACAAAGTGTTATAAGAACTTGTCTTATACACAATGTTAGTAATGTGTGAATGATCTTGTTATCATGAAGTTACGTTATCATGATTATCATTCTTGTTATTTGTAATTGTTATTGGTATGTTATCCCTTGGTTTTCCTGTTGTTCTATCGTGTAAGAATAATGCACAGTTGATAGATATACTCTTAGCAACTTACATTATCCTATGTGTTAATGTGTCATGATTCTAGGTTGGCATGTAGCATCCTAGCTAGTTCAGGTATGATAAAATCGAACAAGCAAGCATGTAATGATAAACGATAATAACGATAAGCAATTATTATCTAAATCATAATATAAGCAATATGTTAATGGAAACTTTTAAATAATTAAAAGTTAAGCATGTTTCTCAGCCCCGAGCTTTGAAATCAGAAAAGATTAGAAAAAGGGGCATATGAACTCACCTTATAGTAGTTGTGGTTGACTTAGTTCCAGCAAGAAATATCTGCGTTCTTTGTTGTACTTGATGTTGTTTTCACAATCCTGTATTGATTCCATGTCGTTGTAACTTATAAGTATAAGTTGTATGTAATTGGGTGTGTGCATGTGTTAGCCCTAAAGTTGGCTAACACTCGTGAGTCTCGGTCATCATTCGGCCTTGAGTCTCTTGTGCTGGGTTTTACTAACACTTAATCATTTTAGATTAAGCTTAGCATACCTTGTTATTTGTTTTATGTTTAACTTTGTTTTGACCTTTGTTTGTCTTAAATCCATTCTTGATAATCCAAAACTTTGTCATAAAATGTTAGTTAAGTGTATTGCCGAGAAGCTTTGCCAAATCCACCTAAGTATAAGTTGAGGTTTATAGTTTAAGGTCTTACATGTCGTCCTTGTTAAGTTTGAGATAATTGCTACATAGTTAATCATTAACCATGCCCAATCCTTGTAAAAATGTTTAATGTTTCATGTTTTATAAAGTTCATTGCCCACAATCGATCACCTTTGTAATCAATTCCCATATTTTCCATGCATTTTATCAGGTATCTAGTTGGTTCAACATGTTAATTTGTATCTCCCATCATGGGGGTTGAATAAGTTAGGTGGGCCGAATGATAGGCTAGTCCACATGAAAAATGGGCCTAACTAGTCCCTTGGGCCAAATGAAACATGGGCTGAACCATCGAATGTAGGCTGATTGATTCACATGACCTAGCCATTTATTGGGTCGAACAACTCAAGTGGGCCAGACTATCGGGCTGTTTTCATCACCATGGACCGAAAGGATGTTATTGGGCCTAACAAAAGGGGTTGAATCAATTCTTGGGCTGCATCAGTGTTTGGGCCGAAACAGTAACCTTAGGCCGACCCAGTGGGCCTTGGGTCAAACCAGTGGACTTCGGGCCAGACTAGTATGTTGTATGATGTTACTGGGTCTGAGTGGGCCACATGAGAAGGTCTCGGGCCAGTCGACTTCACTTGGCCGAATGAGCCAAGTTCTTGGCCGTATGAAGGGTGACCGGAGGAGAGATGGCCGAAGCAAGGTGGTTGTGGCCGAAGGTGGTTGTGGGTGGCGACTGGTGGCCGAGAGAATGAGACACGGCGAATGGGGGCTGGCGAATGAGAGCTTCTTTCGGTCGTTCCTGGCTTATGCGCCCAGCCTTTCGGTCCTAGGTCTTTCGGCCGACTGGGTATCTTCATTCGGCCATGGCGGCTGTCACAACTAAACCCTCCCCATTTCGAGGTCTGATGGTCGAACTCAAGGCCACACATATCTCCACCCTTCCAAGGACTAGTTTAAGGGTGGTTTGTAGGAGTTTAGTGTGTAGAAAACCGGTTAGGTAGTGGGTCGAACGAAAAGGGTGAAAACCCTAATCTTCATGACTTTCAAGCTCGGATTACCTCAGATTTGGGGGTTTCTACTTCCGATCAGTTGTACTTCTAGATAGAGGAGGTCTAGATCTTCGTTTAGACACCAAGAACACCGATTTTCGTTAAGAAATGAGGGAGATCTCTAGAGTTGAAGTTTGAATTTTTTTAGAGAGAGAGAACCGGGTATTTGGTTTTAGAGAGAGAAAGTGGGGTGTTGAATGAAGGAGATGAACTCATTTAGGGTATTTATACCCCGAGTGAGTTCGGGTTCGTTTCGTTTGCTCGGTTCGCGTTTTCTTCGTGTTTTCGGCACGTTACTCGCGTATTTTACGCATTTAAGATAATCACTTTCTCAGACTATTTTGATGAGTTTCAAAATTGTAAAACATATATATTATGTTTCACTTATTTTTATTGGTTCGTTCGTGATAAATTCGTTAAACTTAGCCGTTTCGTTACGATTAGAAATTTACAAGTTGTTTTACATAATTAGTGATATAAATTAGGGCTTTGGTGTAAATTTCTAGAATGTATTATTTTTAATCTATTTTAATTATTTTAATGTTCTTAATCGTTTGTTTTCGTTGTTTTGTCAGAAAACGTCACCTACGCGCGTTTTCGTACAGAGCGCTAACTGTACGAACACGATCGTACTAGGTGGAGATGTTTTGATATTACGTGTTTATCATGTTCTCCGGTTTAAGCGGAGTTGTGTTTGAGTTTCATCGAGTCTCTTGATGTGTTACGGATTCGTTTTCAGTCTTTCGACTGCACAATCCATAATGTTGTTTGTATGTGACCTAGTCCTTCTAAATGAGCCTAGGCTTTTGGTGTATGGTTATGAAATGAGTAGACTCGATTTCATTGTTTATGTCAACTCAATAACATCAAGTCTCTTGGAAGTGTGAGGTAGCTTGGCATTAAAATCCATAGCTGTTTGTGTACACTCCCATCGTGGTATATCAAGTTGTTACAACAACTTCACGGTTCTTAGTTTTCACTATGATTCTTGTACTCGCGTGTCATGTCTTGCCAGAAGAAACCTCTCGTTTCTCCCCTTTTTGGAATGGATTCGTATATTGTCTGATAGAACAACATTGACAAACCTGATCGTGTGTTTTCGTAACCCAATAATGAGATTCATGAACTCGTCTCTGGTGCTCACTGTAATGACATGTAGAAGGTTGTGTCGGGTCAGATGACCTCAGCCCTATTACGGGTGAAGCATCTGTTCCGGTGATGGTGTTGACACTACTCGTCTCCATTGATTTGAATTTCTACGGCATATGTTTGTTCACTAAAAGTAAGTGAACATAAGGTTCATGTCATTTATACCTGTTTACCTCCAATCACTAAAATAGTGTAAGAGGTATTCTAGAGTTGTTCAAATACGAGTAAGTTATAAACTAACTCTAATGAGGTTAATGATAATCTATGCTACTATAAAAATATACAACTGCAAAGATTTTAAATGAGAAGTGTACTAGTGTTGGTGTCAGTGTCCTGGCGTACAGCAGCCGCCCCTATCTGGAATGCACGTCCTCTTGGTGCTTCCCCTCTCGGTAGCACCCTTCTTGGGCAGTCCTTCGCATAATGTCCTGGTTCCCCGCAGGTGTAACAGGATATGCGATTGTTGTGTACAGCGGTCTGTGCGACTGCTTGGTTTGACCTGTGTTGTGTTGCTTGGTTCTTGCAGAATTTGGCCCAATGCCCCATTTTTCCACAATAAGTGCATCGCCTGCACCCTGTGTCAGGTTGATGATGGTAGTTGCACTTATTGCAGAATGGAGCAGTGCCAGAGTAAGACTGGTGGGTCAGTTGTGGTTGTGTGGGCACTGCTTGTTTGGTTAAACTTTTATTTTCTAAAAATACTAACTTCAAATACTTTTTTTACTACAAAATATTTTGTTACATTGAAAATTTCATATTTTATAAACTTTTTTATGTGTGGTTTTTAATAAAAAAAATTGATTTAATATATTTTATTAAAAACTATTTTCTTGCAAGAAAAAAGACAAGTAATATTATTACTCATTAATATTATAAGTATTCAATATGAGAGAATGTGATTAATTAGTAAGATAGAAAATTGAATAAATTGATAGAAAAATGATAAGTGGCAATAAAAGAATGAAAATTTGACAAGTGACAAACATTATTTTTGTTTATTATAATAGAAAATTTTATTTCAATAGACAGAGACTAAAGGGAATTTTTTTCTTATAAATTTAATGTACAAGCGATTAAGCTTACATTCCCTTAGATACAAACACTTCAAATTCAATTTTTGGGTACTACGTTTGACTTACAAAAAGCCAATGTGTCATTTTAGTTTTTGGGTTCAAATGTTCAGAAGGTGTGTACAATCAGTATTATTTTTTTATTTAAATGTGACACTTAAACTTCCACATTTATTACATAACATGAAAAAAATATCAATTGTATTAAAATACATTTATTTTCAATGCTACCTCACTAAAAATATCATCTTTTATTTCAGGAGCACATGTATTCATGTATTCATTTCAATTGTATTAATATCACAAAGAAATAAAAATCAAATTCTAATGCATCTCCATGTATTACACGGGTCCAAAGCTAGATGTACAATCAATATAAATTATCTCTCATATTAAATAAATATATTCTATCTCTTAATAAATAATCATAATGGTAATTATTTAAATTCAAATTCAAATTCAAACGATTTCAAATTTCAAATTCAAAACTCCTACACCATCATTACTTACCAGCCGAATTTGAAGAGTTTGCTTGGGTATTCTTTTTCAAGATACGAAATTATAATGGTTTTATAACAAATAAAAGTTGATATAAAATTTTTAATTTCAAATCATCTGTAAGGATTGGGAAACAATGTGGCCTCTCATACAAAAACATACTATGCATGTTTAAACATGCAAAAAACTAAGATAATATTACACTAAAAAAAGTTTACTATTTTATTTATACATGTAAGTTATGCATACAAAACACGCATAATAATTCAATAGATGATATTATTTACATTTTTACCTGTGCAGCAAACAATATAAAACCTTACATCATAAAAAGTAAATTGATTTCTCAATGTATTAATCTGTTTATAGTAGGTTAAGATATATATAAAAAATAACATGTTATTAACCTTATGTATTGATAAAAGTTGACTCCTTATTTCTAAATATTCACTATATCATGTGATCAACTGATTTCCTTTTACATGTGCATTAGAAGTCCCAAAAAAACAAAAGAATATCAAACATATTGACTATCAATGTTCTTTGATTTTGAGAGCCTGCTTATAATCTTCTGTTTTTCTTCCGTTCATAAAGTTAAAACAAATTTAAATAACCTAATATATAAATTTGATATATACAATACATGAATGCATTTTTCACGTTTACTTGTGCAGTAAACATGAAACAAGAATACTAAAAGATATCATACAAAATCCGATCATTATTCAATGAAATATGCCATTTTATTATTGAAATGATCATACTTACAAATGCATACTTACTAAATCAGTTTAAAACACAAGAATTAGAATATAACCTAATACCGAACAACATTATTCTCAAAATAAATAATAGGGCAAATTACGATTGGTTACTTTGCAGAATGATAACTTAACAGGATTAAAACGCATTAACAATACTAAAATTCCTAATAATACAGAATACAAAAATCTTTAATTATGAAACAACATAGCGTAATACCTTTGAGTTTTTTCAAATGGATTTTCCTTTCATTCGGTTTATGAACTTATCATGCGATTCAGGAATAGATGAAAACATCGAAAGATAATCAAGATCTATATCCTGCTTCTCACCGCCGATAGAAGAATTTCCGTGAACATCCATGGAGGATTTAGTGCAAAAAGTATGGTAAACCTCGGTTATAAAACGGGTGTTGAAGAAAGAACCGTTTATTGAAAGTTGGTTTTAGGTTTTCAAATTGGGGAAAAAACACTACACTATAAAAAACTGGTATATTATATCATTTGCAGAAGCATAAATTGGATAACAAAATCTAATATGTCAGCACAAACTCTATATAATATTTATCTTTAAAAAAACAAAATCATAAAAATTGCTAACAACTATGTTATAACAAAAATAGAAATATTTGACCCAATTGTAATTTTTCAAAAACTCAATACATTTGTCAAAAACGTAAAGAATTTTATATATAACATATACCAATTTAAATAATATAATATATATATTATCAATGATGCCGACTAAATTTAAAAATAATATATGTATATATATACAATACTTATTTTAATGTAAATTAATTATATATATTAATGTTATTAATTTTAATAAAAATTAAATAAACAAAAAATTATAAATCAACTTCTAATAAATCTCGTGTGGTACACGGGTCCAAAGCTAGTATGTATGTATATATATATAGTTGCTGGATCAAATACATATTCAACTTAACATACTAAACGTAAGAAGCCACAAAACATATGACATGTGTAATTCTAAAATATGTATCGGAGGGTTATTTATGTAACTGACACACAACATATTTTAAGAAACGATTATATTAATTACGGCATCGCACAACAAACGATTATATTTTAAGAAACGATGAAGCCTTCTTATTGAGAGAAACAAGAAATCCTCATTATAAGGCGATTAATGAAATCTTGTAACAATACCAAGACTTGGTTTTGGTTTGTTTTTATGCAATGAAAAATTTTGGTTGGCCTTATGCATTGACAACCTTATGTGTTAAGAGGTGTATGTAAGTTATGTTAAGAAAATTTATTTATGACCAAATTCCAACAAGTGCTTTGTAAATGGTTTAATGCCAAGAGAGATAAGTGTTGGTAGAGATTAAATGTGAAAATGTTAGCACAGTCAACAAAGTAAGGAATAACGCATGCTGTAGCTAAAGAATATGACATGTGGTAGCATACAGTTAGGAAAAGATAAGGACGTAAGGATTAAGGGTCATAATAAGCTACCTGTCACAGCTAAAGTATGACATAAAGGGGAAGACGATTTGTTACCATGTGATCTTCAACGTGTGATTAAAGCATGCTTATTGTTATGTTTACGTTGTTCTGTGCTTATGATGCTGATGAACGAATGATGAATGATGATATACCATGACTATGTATGTACGTTTAGCTTTAGCACGATTTATGCATGAAAGTCGGCTAAGCATGATGAATGCATGTTAGTAAGTTATGACGATGAATTGTATAATAACATAGTATGATAACAATTAGGTGTTATGATGAAATCCTAGGTTGCTAGGATGAAGGTACAATGCTATGACGATTATATGCTAGCATAACGTGTTCACGATGCCATGATGAATGATATGATGATATGTTGCTAGCATGGCATGATATGATGCTAGGAGGTTATGATGATATGAAACTAGCAAAGCATGTTATGAGTATAATGATTCCTATGTTACTAGGAAATTAATATGATAAAGTAGTGCTAGCATGACAGGTTTAAGATGTCATGGTGACTATGATGAATGCCGTTATGATGCTAGCATGAAATGTATGATGATTATACTGAATGGTGATATGATGCTAGTGTATCATGTATGATGAATGAATGATATCCCTATAAGTGCTATAGGGTAAGTATGAATGATGACTGATAATATCAGAATATGGAGCCAATCGGGCTATAAACACAGAGTCAACCACGACTATAACTGGGTATGGTTACTCCCGTACTTGTTACGGGGTAAGTATGATGTGCTCCCATATTCGTATGGGGTAAGTATGGTTGCTCCAGTACTTGTTACTGGGTAAGTATGGATCTGCAGAACGCTTCGGCGGGTCAGATCAATGCTTATGGAGACGTGCCAACATAAGGCATTGTTACACTTGGTAGTAGTGGTTGTACGATGATTAGGAAATGTCTAGCAGATGATGTAGGATATGTACCGTTAAACGCTATTGAAGCTGATGAAATGTTAAACTACATAGAAGAACCAATTGTAATTGTTGACATAAAGAAAACAATTGCGTAACAAGACGATTAGACAAATTAAGGTTCAATGGAAACACCGAAAAGGATTTGAGGCTACATGGAAGACTGAAGGTGAAATGAAACGACTCTACTCACGTTTTTTTTTAAGACGTAACAGGTTTCGAGGACGAAACCTATTGTAAGGAGGGTAGATTTGTAACAGCCGAAGATTTAGCACATTTGATTGTGCTTGAGATTCAAGTTGAGTTGACAAATGAAATTATTCCAGGGTAATAGTATGCGAGAAATGGTGAACGTGGGCGAAAACCGTGCCCGAAACGGAGTTACGGATTGTCCGGAATCGAAAAAAACGAAGAAAAATTTCTAAGTATTGAACTCTGGGGATCGTCGCGGTACGCGAAGCTCGTGTTTGATCCTCTTCGCGGTACGCGATGTGTACAAAATATCTAAATCTTCCGGATTTCTTCGCGGTACGCGAAGCTCCTATCTGGCTACGCTCGCGGTACGCGACGAGGGGGAAACCGACTTAAAGTTGGAAGAAATATCAGAATTCATCTAGAAAACTATTTTATTTCTTCCCTTCGACGTTTCCAGCCACCACACACGAAAAACCACCCTTTAATCCATCAAAACTCAATTTTGAAGGCTTCTCAAGGTTTAGAGCGCAGCAGGGAACGTTTCTGCAAGTCCGGATCATCTCTTTAATCGCAAAACTCCGTCTGAAGAGGTAACGGTTCATTCTAACCTTCTAGATTGGTAATAACTGATTAAATCTTGTTTTTGAACGTGATGATGTAGTTAGGGTTGTTGATTATTGTCTAGATAATGGCTAGGATTGATTATAAATGACAAACTCGAACTGTTAATGGGTAAATCCTTGTTTTAAGCCGTTGTAATGCCCGGTTTGCATGAAATCATAACAATGGTTATAAAGATTTAAACCATTTGATTATAACCATGTAGGTGATTAGTTTGATTAATCCTTGACATGCAAGGTTAAATTCAAGTGTTTCAAACTAATCACAATCATTAACATACTCATTGGAACGAGTATCTGATGTTTATGATAACAAGCAGATCAGTATGTTAAACATGGTTATTAAACCTATTCTAATACTAACAATTGATATTTCATGATATCTGGGTAATCAATAACAAGGATTGATCAATTATAAGCCAGTAATCTGTTTAGGAACCTGTCTAGCGAGATAATCAACAACATTAACTATTTGATGACTATCAAGGCAAAGTCTCTGACATTGAATGTTCAGAAAGACTTAATCAGTAAGTTAAGTAACGTCTAAGACGAATTAAGTAAATAAGAGAATACGCTTATTTAAGCTGAGTAAATAAGTAAACTTTAAGCCTAATAAGATTGGATAGATAAGAATGATCAAAATGAGTGTAAGCGGAATTTTGAAATAAAGTTCCGAATGAAAGTTACGATATACCGAAGTTTCGAGCGGTAATCGTAAATTTGAGAACCTTCATGATAAGGTTATAATCATGATGATATGTTTATATTAATAGGATATCACTGAGAAGTGAGAAAGTAAGGAAAGGAAGAGGAGATAGCAAATTGTGCTTTAGCTCAGGTGAGTTCTATGAGCCCTCTTTTACTGTTTTAATGTTTTAGGGCTGATGTGCATGCATGATAAATAATTATGAAATGATTGTTTTATCTGACTACGGTCGGATAAAAGAATATGTATGTTATAAGGTTATTGTATGAAGGCGATTGATTTACCTGACTACGGTCAGATAAAAGAATGTGTTAAAGTTATCGTATGAAAATGATTTTAGCCTGATTAAGGTCAGGTAAAGAATGTTTTTAGATACAGAATGTTTTCAAGTAAAGAATGTATTAAAGTAAAGAAGGTTTTAAGTCTCGACTACGGTTGAGAAGTAAATGATTTAAAGAAATTCAGCTGAGATGTAATGAATATGTTAAGTCTCAATGATGATTGAGAAGTAAATGATTTTACGAATATCAGCTGAGATATAACGAATGTTTTTTTTAAAGTCTCAACTGCGGTTGAGAAAGAAATGATTATTTTTGTGTAAGACACTCGACTGATGTCGAGGATGAAATGTAAGACACTCGACTGATGTTGAGGATGAAATGTAAGACATTCAACTGAGGTTGAGTAGGAAATGAGGTTTTGCTGGCTGCGGTTGGGCAAAACTTGAACATTACGGTGAAAGGAGCCGTTTATGATTATGATGGTTTAAATGATTTAAACCATATTATGTATGAATGATAAATGTAAAGAAGTCTTATACCGGTATGAGCCGTCAATTTCGGTTGATGGTTAAAGAGTCCTGTGAAAGAACAGGCCTGCCGACTGTGTGTCGCCAGTTCAGTTAAAGAAATCTTAGGCATGCTTGAGTTATCAGCTGCGCGTTGATAGTGTTAAAGAAATCTTATACATGTATGAGTTACCAGCTGCGGGTTGGTAGTTAAAGAGCTTTGTTCTGCTCAAGCCTGTTTGACTTCAGGGTCAGCAGTTAACGGTGAAGTTTCTTCACCGTATGAATGATGTTATGATGATATGTATGTTATGTAATTATGTTATGAGGCTATGTATGTTATGAAACTATGATATGAGAACAGGTATGCAACGTATTTAAATTTTGTCATGTGATGACATGAATAAATAAAGATTTTTCTAAGAAATGAACTTAGAACTCACCAGCATAAAGCTGACTTGTTTTACATGCATGTCAGGTTGAGCAGGTTATGGTAAGGATATGATAGCTCGTGGCAAGACATGAGGACTACCTATTCAAAAACTGGCATTCCTGTTAAGATTAAATGTTATGTAAAGATTTCCGCTGCTATAGTATATGACTATTGTACGGTTTACGAACTATGCTTTTGATGTTTAACCAACCGAGGGACTTCCGGGGAACGGGGCCTCTCAAGTTGGTATCAGAGCCATAGTTTGAGAGATTCGGGCATAACCTAATGCCTGAACTTAAACTGAGAATGGGATCAAGGTTAAGGAAGCCAGTTAAAGGTAGGTCAATGCCACGAGCATCTTGCTAAAGTAAGGAATATGTGTTATGATATATTTGAAATAGATTTAAGGTTTATGTACCATAAAGTCAATATGATGTAGTTAAAGTAAAGATGTATGTTTATGTGCCTATATGTGTTAAGATGCATGAATATGTTGGATTGTTTAGACTATGGGTAATAATAATGTTTATTAGGAAATGAACTAAGCATGTGGTGAAAGAAACCCTAGACACACGAGTACAGATAAATAGTGACCGCAATTAGCTACTGCGGTTACGGATTTATCTATATGACTAATGCTCGGGTTTCATCTATCATATGACTTGAACACCATAGGAAAGATTTAATGATTGAATGAATCATAACTATTCGATGCCAATAAAGGTAAAGAACAACATGCGAATAGCAAGGTTGAAAGGGTTATGGAGACAATTGGGAATGTTTGTTTGGTCAGATGGATACCAGTTAAGGTCTTACTTTATTGGTTCGTCAAAGATTCATGGATTAATGGGCATAAAGTATGAATGGGAATAATAGAGACACGGTTGGAAAAGTAAATGATTAATGACATTCCGGACACTGTTATTAATGATTTACTATACAACTGGGTTTGTGTTATTGTCTATCATACGAATACCTTTTATTTCCTAAAAGGTCGATAATGAAATAAACCCTTAGAACATGGAAACAGAGTTCGATCAATGATAGAAATGTGGTTTGAAGACGATGATGGTCCAAGAAATAAAGCATACATGGAAAGTGATAAGGACAACAATGGTGCATGCAGTGCATGGTGTAATTACTCGGGCAATGGTAATATGATGAAGATAGGAATGTATGTATATCAATATGGATGAAATAAATCAATCACGGATGAAGAGAATCAGCACGGTTGACTGAGTTTATGTGTAGGTGATCCAATTGGTTTACGAATGATAGAACTAACGTATGAATGAAGGGAATGGCTTATAAAGGAACTAAGGAACTTTATTTATGGATGAATTATTCATCGCCTGAGAATGAATAATATTATAAAGTAAGGATAAGTACATCCGATTGAGGTGATGTAAGTTCAAATTTGACCTAGAGATTTGATGAGATTATTCTCTATGTCATGAGTGATAATGCTTTGTTAGTATCCTAAATCCTGACAAGGTCTCACTAGGTTGAGGAATACATGTTGACATTCGAAATTGGGAATTGTACCGGTGGTTACTAAATGTGAAAGTGAAATAGAAAAGTTGATTATAAAGACATATGTGATAAAGATGCGATTAGGGATTGATAAGCAAAGATAAATGATGGTAAATGAATGTATGCCTGGCATTAGGTATAAGTGAATGAAAAGTATAGAGTTAGTCTTATGTTAAATGCGAATGAAAAGAAATGTTAAACCATCAAGAAAGTTCGAAGGTTATGAAAAGTTGACATAATACGAATTGCTTTTGACAAGAAGTGATGTGAAGACCGATTGAACCAAGAACTGGTATGCTAAAGATGTTAGAGATGATTTTAATAACTCTAACAGAAATCTATTTACGCTAGAAGAGGATACATAAGTGTTGCAACATGGTTATCGTTTAATGAATTATATTGTCTTCACAAGATGACAGATGTTGAACATGCATAGAATATGTATAGAGTTTAAAGTATAGATTGTAAAATGTGGGTTTAATACGGTTACAGGTGTTAAGAGAGTCTTGCATCTGTTGCAAGAAACTACTTAAGTAGCTTTGTATTAGTACAAGCTTAAAGATAAAGGATGATTGCCACTGTCTCATGTGTAAAAAAAAAAATAAAGTAAAAATTCATGGTATTGTTATGTGATAGTGTGCATACGTATGTTATCAAAGGAAGGTTTTATGATAAGATTTACGTGCATAAAGTGGATCAGATGATGCAGTTTCCTTGTTGAGGCAAACGATAAAGTCTTTTTAACAAGGGAAAATGATGAAGTCCTCTTAATGAGGCAAATGATAAGGTAAACGATGAAGCCTTCTTATTGAGAGAAACAAGAAATCCTCATTATAAGGCGATTAATGAAATCTTGTAACAATACCAAGACTTGGTTTTGGTTTGTTTTTATGCAATGAAAAATTTTGGTTGGCCTTATGCATTGACAACCTTATGTGTTAAGAGGTGTATGTAAGTTATGTTAAGAAAATTTATTTATGACCAAATTCCAACAAGTGCTTTGTAAATGGTTTAATGCCAAGAGAGATAAGTGTTGGTAGAGATTAAATGTGAAAATGTTAGCACAGTCAACAAAGTAAGGAATAACGCATGCTGTAGCTAAAGAATATGACATGTGGTAGCATACAGTTAGGAAAAGATAAGGACGTAAGGATTAAGGGTCATAATAAGCTACCTGTCACAGCTAAAGTATGACATAAAGGGGAAGACGATTTGTTACCATGTGATCTTCAACGTGTGATTAAAGCATGCTTATTGTTATGTTTACGTTGTTCTGTGCTTATGATGCTGATGAACGAATGATGAATGATGATATACCATGACTATGTATGTACGTTTAGCTTTAGCACGATTTATGCATGAAAGTCGGCTAAGCATGATGAATGCATGTTAGTAAGTTATGACGATGAATTGTATAATAACATAGTATGATAACAATTAGGTGTTATGATGAAATCCTAGGTTGCTAGGATGAAGGTACAATGCTATGACGATTATATGCTAGCATAACGTGTTCACGATGCCATGATGAATGATATGATGATATGTTGCTAGCATGGCATGATATGATGCTAGGAGGTTATGATGATATGAAACTAGCAAAGCATGTTATGAGTATAATGATTCCTATGTTACTAGGAAATTAATATGATAAAGTAGTGCTAGCATGACAGGTTTAAGATGTCATGGTGACTATGATGAATGCCGTTATGATGCTAGCATGAAATGTATGATGATTATACTGAATGGTGATATGATGCTAGTGTATCATGTATGATGAATGAATGATATCCCTATAAGTGCTATAGGGTAAGTATGAATGATGACTGATAATATCAGAATATGGAGCCAATCGGGCTATAAACACAGAGTCAACCACGACTATAACTGGGTATGGTTACTCCCGTACTTGTTACGGGGTAAGTATGATGTGCTCCCATATTCGTATGGGGTAAGTATGGTTGCTCCAGTACTTGTTACTGGGTAAGTATGGATCTGCAGAACGCTTCGGCGGGTCAGATCAATGCTTATGGAGACGTGCCAACATAAGGCATTGTTACACTTGGTAGTAGTGGTTGTACGATGATTAGGAAATGTCTAGCAGATGATGTAGGATATGTACCGTTAAACGCTATTGAAGCTGATGAAATGTTAAACTACATAGAAGAACCAATTGTAATTGTTGACATAAAGAAAACAATTGCGTAACAAGACGATTAGACAAATTAAGGTTCAATGGAAACACCGAAAAGGATTTGAGGCTACATGGAAGACTGAAGGTGAAATGAAACGACTCTACTCACGTTTTTTTTAAGACGTAACAGGTTTCGAGGACGAAACCTATTGTAAGGAGGGTAGATTTGTAACAGCCGAAGATTTAGCACATTTGATTGTGCTTGAGATTCAAGTTGAGTTGACAAATGAAATTATTCCAGGGTAATAGTATGCGAGAAATGGTGAACGTGGGCGAAAACCGTGCCCGAAACGGAGTTACGGATTGTCCGGAATCGAAAAAAACGAAGAAAAATTTCTAAGTATTGAACTCTGGGGATCGTCGCGGTACGCGAAGCTCGTGTTTGATCCTCTTCGCGGTACGCGATGTGTACAAAATATCTAAATCTTCCGGATTTCTTCGCGGTACGCGAAGCTCCTATCTGGCTACGCTCGCGGTACGCGACGAGGGGGAAACCGACTTAAAGTTGGAAGAAATATCAGAATTCATCTAGAAAACTATTTTATTTCTTCCCTTCGACGTTTCCAGCCACCACACACGAAAAACCACCCTTTAATCCATCAAAACTCAATTTTGAAGGCTTCTCAAGGTTTAGAGCGCAGCAGGGAACGTTTCTGCAAGTCCGGATCATCTCTTTAATCGCAAAACTCCGTCTGAAGAGGTAACGGTTCATTCTAACCTTCTAGATTGGTAATAACTGATTAAATCTTGTTTTTGAACGTGATGATGTAGTTAGGGTTGTTGATTATTGTCTAGATAATGGCTAGGATTGATTATAAATGACAAACTCGAACTGTTAATGGGTAAATCCTTGTTTTAAGCCGTTGTAATGCCCGGTTTGCATGAAATCATAACAATGGTTATAAAGATTTAAACCATTTGATTATAACCATGTAGGTGATTAGTTTGATTAATCCTTGACATGCAAGGTTAAATTCAAGTGTTTCAAACTAATCACAATCATTAACATACTCATTGGAACGAGTATCTGATGTTTATGATAACAAGCAGATCAGTATGTTAAACATGGTTATTAAACCTATTCTAATACTAACAATTGATATTTCATGATATCTGGGTAATCAATAACAAGGATTGATCAATTATAAGCCAGTAATCTGTTTAGGAACCTGTCTAGCGAGATAATCAACAACATTAACTATTTGATGACTATCAAGGCAAAGTCTCTGACATTGAATGTTCAGAAAGACTTAATCAGTAAGTTAAGTAACGTCTAAGACGAATTAAGTAAATAAGAGAATACGCTTATTTAAGCTGAGTAAATAAGTAAACTTTAAGCCTAATAAGATTGGATAGATAAGAATGATCAAAATGAGTGTAAGCGGAATTTTGAAATAAAGTTCCGAATGAAAGTTACGATATACCGAAGTTTCGAGCGGTAATCGTAAATTTGAGAACCTTCATGATAAGGTTATAATCATGATGATATGTTTATATTAATAGGATATCACTGAGAAGTGAGAAAGTAAGGAAAGGAAGAGGAGATAGCAAATTGTGCTTTAGCTCAGGTGAGTTCTATGAGCCCTCTTTTACTGTTTTAATGTTTTAGGGCTGATGTGCATGCATGATAAATAATTATGAAATGATTGTTTTATCTGACTACGGTCGGATAAAAGAATATGTATGTTATAAGGTTATTGTATGAAGGCGATTGATTTACCTGACTACGGTCAGATAAAAGAATGTGTTAAAGTTATCGTATGAAAATGATTTTAGCCTGATTAAGGTCAGGTAAAGAATGTTTTTAGATACAGAATGTTTTCAAGTAAAGAATGTATTAAAGTAAAGAAGGTTTTAAGTCTCGACTACGGTTGAGAAGTAAATGATTTAAAGAAATTCAGCTGAGATGTAATGAATATGTTAAGTCTCAATGATGATTGAGAAGTAAATGATTTTACGAATATCAGCTGAGATATAACGAATGTTTTTTTTAAAGTCTCAACTGCGGTTGAGAAAGAAATGATTATTTTTGTGTAAGACACTCGACTGATGTCGAGGATGAAATGTAAGACACTCGACTGATGTTGAGGATGAAATGTAAGACATTCAACTGAGGTTGAGTAGGAAATGAGGTTTTGCTGGCTGCGGTTGGGCAAAACTTGAACATTACGGTGAAAGGAGCCGTTTATGATTATGATGGTTTAAATGATTTAAACCATATTATGTATGAATGATAAATGTAAAGAAGTCTTATACCGGTATGAGCCGTCAATTTCGGTTGATGGTTAAAGAGTCCTGTGAAAGAACAGGCCTGCCGACTGTGTGTCGCCAGTTCAGTTAAAGAAATCTTAGGCATGCTTGAGTTATCAGCTGCGCGTTGATAGTGTTAAAGAAATCTTATACATGTATGAGTTACCAGCTGCGGGTTGGTAGTTAAAGAGCTTTGTGCTGCTCAAGCCTGTTTGACTTCAGGGTCAGCAGTTAACGGTGAAGTTTCTTCACCGTATGAATGATGTTATGATGATATGTATGTTATGTAATTATGTTATGAGGCTATGTATGTTATGAAACTATGATATGAGAACAGGTATGCAACGTATTTAAATTTTGTCATGTGATGACATGAATAAATAAAGATTTTTCTAAGAAATGAACTTAGAACTCACCAGCATAAAGCTGACTTGTTTTACATGCATGTCAGGTTGAGCAGGTTATGGTAAGGATATGATAGCTCGTGGCAAGACATGAGGACTACCTATTCAAAAACTGGCATTCCTGTTAAGATTAAATGTTATGTAAAGATTTCCGCTGCTATAGTATATGACTATTGTACGGTTTACGAACTATGCTTTTGATGTTTAACCAACCGAGGGACTTCCGGGGAACGGGGCCTCTCAGTAGGTGTCATACCTTTAAGTGGATGATGATATCACAGTTAGATGCAGTTGCAAAAGGTTTGGGCAATATGGTTTGTTATGTTGTCATTATTTTTATGTTTTAAGATTATGTCAAGTAAAAGTGTTTCCAGAAAAATATGTAACATGTCGATAGACAAAGGATGTGGTTCCCACTATATCGAATAGTTCAATTATAGCACCAGATGTTTTAAGTGGAATAGATCCTCAAGTTAATAAAGTGGTACGTGATATAATGTCTTCTAGTGAATACATAGTCAACAAGTTTTTGAAAGACATGGACAAGTTAACCAATTTTAGAGATAGCTTAAAAGAAATAATGGACAAGACGGATGAAGAAACAAGAGGAATACCATTAGTAAAACAGAAAGACATTGTTGCATCTTTTGTACCTCCACAAAACGGCTTATCAACCGAAACTGTTCGTGTGCCATCAGGTATAAGGAACAAAGGTTTGGGATCGCATAAAAGTTTCAAATCCAAATGTGAACAAGTTATTAGTAGAATGAGAAAGAGATCTAGATTTTGTCATAATTTTGGTCAATCTAGTCATGATAGAAGGAAGACCTGGAAAAGTTTGACTGGATGGAGAAGTGTTTAAAAAATGTGCGGGGGGACATTATTTTTTTAAATGTTAGTACGTTTATTATACTTTTAAATGTGCATTTTAAATAAAGTATGTGATTCTTGTTATGTTGAGTTATGATATGTAATTTTGATTTATTAGTACGTAAAATGTTTTATGTTTAATAAAGTATCTGATTTTGGTTGTGTTAGAGTATGATACATAATGTTAAGATTATTAGTGGGTAATTATTCATGTAATTGTTTATGTTTTATACAAAGTATGTGATTTTAGTTATGTTTAGAGCACGAAAGGTCATTCTGACATTGTTAGTACGTAATTATTAATGTAATTGTTTATGTTTATATAAAGTACACGATTTTTGGTACGTAATTACTTATTTATATGTTTTATGTTTAATAAAGTATGTCATTTTGGTTATGTTAGAGTATGATACGTTATTTTAACATTAGTAGTGGGTAATTGTTTATGTTTTATATAAAGTAGGTGATTTTGGTTATGTTTAGAGTGTGATACGTAATTACTACATAGTTAGTACGTAATTATTAATTTAATTGTTTATGTTTATATAAAGTATGTGATTTTTGGTTATGTTAGAGTATGATAAGTCATTTTAACTGTATTAGGACGTAATTATTCATGTAATGGTTCATGTTTACATAAAGTATGTTAAATTTGGGTATGTTTTTGTATGATACGTAATTATTACATAGTTATTATGTAGTTATTAATGCAATTGGTCATGTGCACAAAGTGTGATAGTTTGTTTAAGTTTTTTGTATGTTTTTATATGATACTTTATTTTTAACTAATAGAACGTAAAAAATAAATGCAATAGAATGATTAAAATAAAAAAGCATATTTTGTAATTTAATTAAACATACAAAGAAGTAAAAAAAACTACAAAATCACATATAAGATGCTAGGAAATGAGTCTTTAACTTCATTGAACAACGAAGTGTTTTAATGATTTTTGTAATTATCAGCAGTTGTTGAACGTCTGTTGCACCTTCGTCCACCATGAACAAAACGACTAGGTCACGTACTGCATTAGGGGGAGTTTTAGCAACTCTTTACTAAGCTCATCTCTTTGTTTTATTCCTTCTTCGAGACTCTCAAAGTTTGGCTTCAACACATCCATATAAAGAACATCTTTGTTGTATTGCTTCATAATTTTGGAAGTTAGTCTTGATTTTGCATTACTGTCATTTTTTTAATTTGATGTAGATGTAGATGTAGGGGTGTTTTATTACACTAAAAATATGGTTGTATTTATAGGCTGAAAACATTAAATGAAATTAATTAAAGATTAAATATGTGTTACCGGTCCAACTACCAAAATTTAATACGCAACATTTAATATTCTACAAATACCGATAAGTAATACGGACCGTCTACTTCATAATTATATATAGACACCTTTTTGCAAGCATGAGTTTCAAACAACAATTTGTTAAAAAAAATTTCAAGTCTGTGAAATGGCATCTTCATCAACAAACTACAAGTACCAAAAGTCAGAAGAGGCAATCGAGATACTCATTAAAGGTCAAGAGAAGGAGAAAAAAGATGATCGGATCATGAGGAACTCTTTTTGCATACTGAATGGTCTGGTTATTTCAGACATAAGAAGCAACATTTCAACTCTTAGTGAGTTGCTTGATGAAACCAAGGAGGATGGCGGTGTGATTGCAAGGGAATACATGCTCAACTAGTTGATAATCAATGAAGAAATACATTGTGACGTCAAGTTGCTTCTTGACGGCACCAAACAAGATGAAGAAGAAAACGGAAGCAGTTGTGGTGATAAAAGATTTTTAGTGTTAAAGGTTGTATGTTTTTAAGTTTTTGTTTGTGTATGTTTCCCTGGTACATTTTTATCAATGTTTTTAAAACCGGACCGGACAGTAAACCTGTCGTAATATTGGTTCACTGGTCGGATCGGTTGGATCGGTCGGACCGGATTCAAGAACCGGATAATTTAAAAATAGTTTTAAAATTTTAAAATATAGTAAATATATACATCTAAAAAATAAATATTTTTTCTTATTAATCTACATGCTTTTTTATATTTTTAAATACTTAATATACTTAATTCATTTTTAAAAAAATCTTAAGAATAATGTTTACATAAATATAATTCATTCAACCTACAAGAATTCAAATGAAAATTAAACTGTTAACAAATTAAGTTGATATTTTAAAGTATTAATATATTAAATTGAATTTGTGTGTGAGAGTTCCAATAAAAGCCTACAGATTTTACAAAGTTTCCACTTTATTATTCAAAAATTGAATCGCCATCTTCCACTTTACAAAGCTTCCACTTAATTTCATTTAAATGCTTGACGAAATGCTTGAGTTCTCTAGGTCTACAGCTCCAATTCCTTGAGTTCACCTTCATATCTATAACATCAGTGCCGGAAACTTAACCAGAACAGTGACTTGTACAGTAACTCAGGTACGAACTATGTGTATTACATGTGTGTTATTATCATTTGATGTTGAATACGGAACTATTACACATCTTTTTCAGAAACATATTGCAAATCCATGGTTTAACAGTCTGAATTATATCTGACAACACAAAACTATTATGCGAATGCTAGTTAGGATTTTATTATGTATAGGCGTATGTGAGATTTACAGAACAAAACAATAACGGACGTCGTTACGTAAATATTAAACTGACGGAATATTCGTGTGAATGATGATTCGTACGAATATATCTGAAAGTTTAATGTTTTCAATGATGTCTGATAATTAGAAAACCACATCGAAAAGTATAGTTGTCGTCGTGTAGGTACGGGTGACGATCTGAACGAATACGTGCGAAAACCATACGATTCGATCAAACAGATAAATTTAACGTTTTCAGAAATTCAAAATAAATAAAAGCTAATTAGTTAATTTACTAGGAATTACCACCTAATTTAAATTAATAAGTTCTATTTTTAAAAATCATAACGTTTCGTTCCAATAACGATCGAAAACCGACACTTCTACGCGAACCCGAGCCAAACCCGAAAGAACCCGAACACGTCGAAACAATTAGATGAGTCAAATGGCATTAAATGCCATTAACTCTCACTCACCTACCCACTCTCTCTCTCATCAAACCCGTCACTCTCTCTACTTTCTCTCTCCAGAGATTCAAAACCCTGAAACCTTCAATCCTTCACCAAATCAAGTGATTTTGGTGTCAAAACGATCCTCACAACATGTAGAGCACGAAAGTACAAAAAATTAGAGATTTGAACCATCGGAAACGAGGTAAGATTGAGTCCTAAGTCAATATTTTAGAGTTTTCTTTCTTGGTTCGAACCCCCCACTTATAACCGGTTTTAAACCACCACAAACCCTTAGGAACTTCACAACATAGGTCTAGAATCGTGTAGGAACTTGTGGGACATCATGATTTGGTCACGAACTCGAAGATGGGTTAAGAAGATGCTCATTCGCAGTATAGGCGAATGAGCGGAATCTGATACATCTCGGGCGAATGACGTTACCCGAACAGGTTTCATGACCGAATGAGCACCTTATTCGGGGGGACATGGACGACCGAATGAACAATCAACCGAATGGAGCCTCCTATTCTCATGACAGTCACATTCGCATGAACATGATGACCGAAGGAAAGTACCAGGCGAATGAATCCTTTCGTGAGTCACCATTTGCGAGTCTTCATTTGGGAGTATTAATTCGGGAGATCCTATTCACACGAAACATAGTGTAAATGATCTCCATTCGTGCCACGGGTTTTTTTCACCCAGATTCTTGGATACCCATGCATGCGAACCGTACTTATTCGTATTTCGGTCTCATTTGCCGAAGAATTATACGATAATGAGCTAGATTATATAGCGAATTCACAACAAGAAAAATGGGGTATGTTAACCGAACTTGGTCTATAAAAAGGGTTAAAGTTTTTCTAACACTAAAAGTTTTATAAGACTATCATATGTTTAAACAAGTAGTTGAGTTTAAACGTAAAAACTTAACTTATGTTATTAGGTCACTACCAAAGATAACATGATGGGTACTTATGAGCTCCATGAACTAAGAGAACAAGTTGAGATCCATGAAAGAACAAGGAGCAAACTGAGTAGAGATGTGTAGACATTAAGTGTCAACACTCCATACATAGTGATTCTATGCAAATGTATAACTAAATTAGATGGTTTAAATTGAACAAATCTAATTTGAGTAATACATAAGAATGCACAAAGAACTAAGTGTAACAAATATCTAGTGAAGAACTTGGGGTTAATCAAGTAAGATTAACCTAGGCTCTAACATGTTAACTTATATTTTCTTAAAAATAACTTATGTTTTAATTGAAGTAAAATGAGTTATAAACTTCTTTATTAAAATGTTTTAAAATAACTTAAATGATTTCTAAACTTAATGTTTTGCAACTTAAAATGAATTTCTAAATGATGTTTTACTTAAAAGAGAATATGAAATCTTTATAATACAAACCTTATATAAACAAGGTTTAGTTGGGATGTGTTACTAAGGGGTAAGGGTCCATACAAAGTACATAACTAAGAATACTCATAGAAGATCATAGTAGCACACTAGTAAATTCTTAGGACACATAGTTGCAGAGAACTGTTTTCGACTAAGAATACTCATAGAAGATCATAGTAGCACACTAGTAACTAAGAATACTCAAAGAACTGTATACAACTATCTATTTTGAAAGAACTAAAAGAACTAGTACAGAGAACTGTTTTCGACGATCTATTTTCAGAGGAATGTCTCGGAAATATTCAAATATAACATGTGCCAAAGAACTAACGATCTATACGAACAAGAACGAACTATGGACGATCTAGACGAACTATAAAATCCTATACATCAAAAGATGTCCTAGCTAGACTGAATGGTTATAGGTCGCATGTTTGATGAGATTTACAAATTTCCTCAGCTACTAAGAACCTTGATTGCTAGACTAGTCTACTCGAGTATGACCAAGGCCCGATCGTTAGGTCTTAGATTTTATTAAATGTTTACTTATTCATTTACTTAAGCATTTAGTTTACTGTTTCTACAAATGTTATGTTTATCATGTGTATGATGGGCTTAAAAAATCAAGAGGATTTCCATGTTTTGTTGAAACTACCAGAACTAAGAACTAAGAACTGATGTGTTGATGATGAGGAATGAAACGCTTAACTATCATTGACAACAATATGTTATGCGGTTTGGTATGTGGTGGGCTGGAGGTAAGCTTGACCCTACGTATGCCCTATACATAAGCATACTTGGCTGGATAATATGGGTGGTTGTTGATGAGGTTAGTGTTTACAATTTCAGGTGGTTCAAAGGTTGTGAATTGAATGTAAGGGATGAAATGCTTAATTATCATGAAAAACAATATATTATGTAGTTTACTATATGATGGGCTGGCGGTAAGCTTAACCCTACGTATGCCCTATATATAAGCATACTGAATTACATAGTATAGGTGGTTATTGGTGAGGTTAAGTTTGTCATCTGGTAAGGTTTGTACAAATGTGTCACACCCCGAGCCGGCGGGACGGATCGACTTCCTCACCGGGCGGAAGGTTCTCGAGGCGCGATATCGTGAGTGATAATCGTGATGATCAGATTGTTTACATAGCATCAACATTGAGAATAACTAAAGCACAAATAACATTTAACTAGGATTACAAAGTTAAATTACAACTGTTAATGTTTGATAATTTAACTATGTAAACCTATCAAAAGAATTAAATGTTTTCTATCTTGTATCTGTACAAGATATCAAAATAGCTTCACAGCGTTCATCAAAACATGTGCTTTTCAAAATCTGCTAGGTCCTCTAACTGGGCATCCTAGTATGCATTCATTAGCCTTAGCTTATTCCTGTACGTCACCTGAGAAAGCATGTAGGAAAACAAAGTCAACACAATGGTTGGTGAGTTCATATAGTTTAGTAGTTGAAAAAATAGCTTTAGCAAACCTTTTCGATAACAACCTTAATCTCATTAACATCACATGTAATATCCAGATCGGTATGCTTATATATAGGGCATACAGATGCCATCCCACCACATACTAATCCACATATGACATTGTTGTTAATGATAATTAAGCATTTTACCTACAACCCAATCCAGTCTCCATCATAGCTTTAGCATACTGTTTAAAAGTTTATAAGTTTATAGCATTCACATAGCTTAGCCTTAAGTATATTGTACAAGGATAATAGTTTCACAACTCATAGTTTAGCATTCATGAATCTCATGCATGGGTACAAGCTTTGCTCTAGCATAGTTTAGCATTTACGTAGCCCATGATTAGATACAAGCTTTGCTCTAGCATAGTTTAGCCATTACGTATCTCATGAATTGATTCTAGCTTTGCATCAGAATAGTTTAGCCTTCACGTATCTCATATATGTAGATACAAGCCTTGCTCTAGCATAGTTTGGCATTCACGTATATCATATATAGACACAAGCTTAGCATTCACATAGTTTAGCATTCACATATCTCATGCATAGATATCAGCTTGCAATAGCATAGTTTGGCATTCACGTATCTCATGCATAGATACAAGCTTAGCATTTACAAAGTTTAGCATTCACATATCTCATGCATAGATACCAGCTTGCAATAGCATAGTTTGGCACTCACGTATCTCATGCATAGATACAAGCTTAGCATTTACAAATTTTAGCATTCACGTATCTCATGGATAGATACCAGCTTGCAATAGCATAGTTTGGCATTCACGTATCTCATGCATAGATACAAGCTTAGCATTTACAAAGTTTAGCATTCACGTATCTCATGCATAGATACCAGCTTGCAATAGCATAGTTTGGCATTCACGTATCTCATGCATAGATACACGCTTAGCATTTAGCATATGATCATAGCTCGTAGCAGTTAGCATCTAGTATTAGTATATAGTTAGAGCATATAGTTCATAGCATTCGCATTAACATATAATTTAGCATGTAGCTTGTTGCATTAGCATTAGCATGTAATGTAGCATGTAGCATGTAGCTTGTAGCATTAGCATTAGCATATAGTTTAGCATATAGTCTGTAGCATTAGCCTTAGCATATAGTTTGAGCATGTAGCTTATAGTATTAGCATTAACGTCTAGTTGTAGCATGTAGTTTATAGCCTTAGCATTAGCATCTAGTTGTAGCATATAGTCTATAGCATTAGTATTTAAGTTAAAGTCTTAGCTTTTAGCTTTTAGAATAAGTGTAACAAGCATAAGCATTAGTATTAGCATTATGAATAAGTGTAAAAGCATTTATAAAACATTTCAATACTTGTTTAAAATGTATATGATGCTTCTCAGTCCCGAGGTAAAACAAATTAGTTTGAAAAGGGACAAATGAACTCACCTTTTTGTTGAAGTGGTTGACTTAGCTTAACTAGAATGCACGCGCTCGTTGTAGTATTTGTTGTTATGTTCACGATCATGTATTGATTTCATGTTGTTGTAACTTATAAGTATAAGTCGTAGTTAACTGTGTGCGTGTATGTGTTAGCCCTAAAGTTGGCTAACACTTGTGAGTCTCGGTCTTTATTCGGCCCAATTGGCTTGTTAGAGATATTACTGGCACTTATTCAATTTAGGCAAGGTTAATATACTTTGTTTTCGATCTCATATTGTACTCTATGTGAACCTTGTTATAATGTGTAGTCTTGAAATCTATTTTAATAGTTAAAAATTCACTTGAGTTTTGTGTTAATAAAACCTTGTAATTTAATTCTATCTACCACCTTTGTAGTAAAATTATAACCTTCCCATGCATGTTTCCTTATGATTGCTTTCAAGTGCGTATCTTCTATTTTAATGCCATGGGCCGAATAATTGATCATAGGTTGACTAAGTTGTGGGTCTGATGACATGTCCATGGGCCGAATTACTAGAGTGGAGTTGGGCCAAATGATTTATGTGGGTCAAATTGTTGGGCCAAATCCATGGCCTTGGGCCGAATGAAATACCATGGGTCGGTTGGATTTTCTTGGCCCGAAAGCATGTGTGTCCTGTTATGTGTGGCCCGAAAAAGGTATTATGGGCTGGCCCAACCTCTTGGGCCAAAGCAGATCATCCTTAGCAATGTGGGCCAACTAATATGTGGGCCAAACAAAGTGGATTGGATCAGGTAGCTTGGCCGAATGGAAAGGTGCATGGGTTCAGTTCTCATCCAAGCGAACCTCCGGTGGATATGGCTGAAGGTTCGGCCTGCTATGGTTTTCAACGAACCTTGTGGTTCGCCCAGGTGAAGGTTCGTCCAGGTTAGGGTTCGGCTGAGGTCACCGATTCCAAGGTTCGTAGATGATGAAAGGTTCGGTGCTACTATGGTTTCGGTTGTCCCCCGGGTTCGGCCAAGCTAAGGTTCGCCCTTGCCGGTTCGTAACCATAGGAGGTTCATGGACGATGGGTTCGTGGCTCCTTGGTTCGTGGCTCCCTGGGTTCAGTGAAGATATCATGTTCGCAGCAAAAAGGGTTCGGCCAAAGTGTATGTAGGTTCGGCCAATCAGGGGTTCGCCTAGCCTGGTTCTCCTTCGTGACCTGCCACTGTTCACCATCGTTTTCATTAGATCTAAGCTGTTCTAGTTCATCCCCATGGTAGTGGTATCCCCTAATGAATTCCCGAGAGTGTAGGGTTTGTGGGGGGTGGATCTAGGACCGGTTAAGGGTTAGTGAAACCAAAACAAAAGTGAAAACCCTAAATTTGCGAACCTTCAAGCTTCTTTATCTTGATTTCTGCTGGACAACTCTTCAGATCGGTTGTACTTCTAGGTAGAGGATGATTGTAGCGACGTGTGGACACCAAGAACACGAGATTCCACCAAGAAACGAGCGAGATATGATGGTTTGAAGCCTTGAATCTTAGAGAGAGAGAGAAAGGTTCAGAAGTGAGGTTTTAGAGAAAGAGAATGGGTGTGATAAATGAAGAAATGAGTTCATTTAGGCTTTATATACCCCGAGGGTGTTCGGGTTCGTTTCGGTTGCTCGTTTTTCGTCTCCGTTGCGTTTCTGGATCGTTATGCGTATCTTACGTATTTTAAATAAAATGAATTTATTTTTAAGTCTTTTAAAAGGTTGTGATTCCTAATAAATTTTAAATTTTTCGTTTTCTTAAATTATTATCGTTCGTTTCGTTTTTCGTTTTCGTTTCATCAGAACGCGTCACCTTCGCGCGTATTCATTCAAATCGTCACCCGAACGAACATGACGTTGGTTTTACTTTCTGATTTTTGTTTTCTTGTTACAAATCAAGAATATAAGGCGTGGTTTGTATAATTAATAAAATTAGATTACTTAACTTGAAATATCATTAAACATAAATAACTAAAGTTTATTTTTTCTTAACATTTTTATAACTTTTTTCTTTAAAATAATTATTTTTTAAGCATTTCATTTTAAGAAACATTATTTGTTTATAAAAATTCTATTATTTGAAAACTACTCTTCAGTCATCATTTCAGAACGTTAAACTTTCAGATTTATTCGTACAGATCGTCACCTATACGAATAATTCGTCGGTTTAGCATTCTGTAACGACATCCGTTATGGTTTTGTTCTGTTTAGCCTCGCATACGTTTATACATAATAGCATTTAATCAAGCATATGTGTGTCAGTTCAGTGTTGTCTAATGTGTTTCTGAATGTTAAACCGTGAGATTTAATCAGATTTTAGAAACAGTTGCATAATAGTTTAGTGTCAAGCATCATAATGTTAATAGCATACAATAGTTCCCATAGTTTGTACCTGAGTTACTGTGCAAGTTACTGTACAGATCACTGTTCCGGTAACGTTTCCGGCACTGATGTTACAAAAAGCATTTTAAAACAAAACTATATGAACTCACCAACCATGTGTTGACTTGATCTTTTTGCATGACTTCTCAGGTGATGAATAGGTTAATTAGAAGTTCGTGCTTTTGGACTAGGATGCCCAGATTGAGGACCTAGTATTCTTGGACGTGCATATTTTTGAACATCATTATACATATTATTTTGTGTATCTTGTGTAGATACAAGATAGAAGAATTATGATGTTGATAGTAGATTTACATTGTTAAATTATGAATGATACTGATGTAATTTAACTTTGTAATTATATTTCATTTAGCATTTTCTCATTATACATCATGTGCAATGTAAACAATCTGATCATCATGATTATCATCCCCGACATCGCGCCCCAGGACCATTTCGCCCGACGGGACATTCGATCCGGCACGCCGGCTCGGGGTGTGACACTATCTATGGTTGATTTACGAAGTAGTCGACGGCTCCGAAGACTTGAATCAAGGTCAACGAACCAAAGAAGGGAAGAGGGCTCAATGGCGAAATCGAATTAGTCGCTTGAATACAAGGATCGAATCTGGATGCATAGTCGATCATTAGGGTTTGTGATGTGTGTTGATCAGTTGCTAGAATCCAGCACCAGCCCAATCGTTCAGCACCGATCCCGGTCCGACCGGTCAGCCGCCTTGACCGCCCGGTTATTAAAATACGGTTAGATCGACTTTTTTGAACTGGTTTGTCTCCCGATTCGCGGTCCAACCGGTCCGACTAGTCGGCCCGGTCCGGTCATAACAACATTGGTTTTTATGTATGATGATCGGTTTTAATGGAATATTATAATGGTTTTATATATGAAAACAGGTTTCTTTTGTTTTTTTTCTTTAATTAGGAATATATTAACTGAAGATATAATACCAAAAGATAAAACTCTAAAAATAATAAACAATGTATCACAAAAATTTTGACTGCCTACTTTTCATATGCCTTAAGATCGTCTTTGGCCATTGTTTCTTTTTGGGGTCAAGACCATCATGTGCTCTAGCATGTACTAAGATATCATGCTTTAAGAAGTTCACGCTTGATGTAAGAATTTTATATAGATACTTTATTATAAGTTGGTTTAGTTGCTTGCATTGCGCATCAGATTCATTCACCAGACCACACCTCCATCCTTTAACACCACCTCGTATGTTTCCATGTGCCTCATGCAGAAGACTCCACAGCCTACTCCATTATCTATGTTTTTCCATGGAAGGTCTATATTTTTTGGTGTTTGATGATGAAGCTTTAAAACATTTGGATGATCATTATCAAGTAGATACTTGGCCATGACGTCACTCTATAATTTTAAAAAATAATATAAAACATTACAAGCAGTACGTGATTTTTTAAATTTATAGGTACATGATTTACATATGAAATTACATTAGTGTAAGAAACTTTTGTTATTCATGAATGTTGGAAAATTACCATGAATGTTGGAATTTGCTGGTATCTGTCAAGTTGTGCATCCCTGGTTGACATGTTGTCAATTATCTCAAATGATGGAGTTTTTAAATCCAATACTAAAAGAAAAACATGTTCACTTTTTATAATAGGGATGAATATCAAGTCTAGTTTGTTGATGTGGTTGATCTTCAAAGTCGACAAAACCAATCTCATACTCTCATTCAACAGGTCCTTCCTTGTCTTTTCTGGTACGTCTTTCTCAAGCAGAGGCTATGGCTGTGATTTTTGTTGTTATAAAATTATTTTCCTTTTTGTATATGAACATTAAAAAACAAATGCAATAGGAAATATGTTATGCATACCAAGATGTTTGGAGTTAAGAATAACCTAAATGGAGAGCATGGTCCCCGTTGCCTTTCTTCTTCATTAAGAGCATGCATTATTGCTTCTAATACACCAATGTGTTCGTAAACTCCTGGGTAAAGGCTTTCAAACATCACCTTGTAAAACTCTGTGTCACTATGTGTCATGAAGAAAAGTGTATTGTAATTTGTATGAGTAAATAGCAAAATATCAGTTGGTATTAAAGATTATAAGATTTTGTAAATTATTTAATAAAATACTTACTGGAGATCTTTTCTTGGATCTAGTACATATTGGGAAATAATCCTCTCCTCTTTTGTAAGTTTTGATCCCAAAACCACAGACCTCTCAACATATGGTGATCTCAGCTGCTCTGATATCATTTTATCTGTGGGACGTTTCTTGTATTGAATTATTATTTCTAATGCAGGTGTTTTTGCATCTTGATATGTTTCTTCATTTTTTCTGAACATCTTCAAGTTGCAAGAAAGGAATATTTGGTGTGACAATATCTAGATCCACAGTTGTGTCCTCTATGTCAACAATTGGTTGATTTTTTGGTATTTTTGAGGAAGACAATTGTTGTTCAACATTTTCACAAGCTTGAACCATCTCCTATACAAAAGTGCTTATAGTGTCTGTTTCTTTTTCAAATACACAGCTTTTGTCAACACCTACTCCTGAAGCAACCTTTGACAGAACCCCAAGTATTTGTTCCCAATTATTTTTCTTTTTTATTAACTCCTCACTGCTTGAGTAGTCGTTTAGAGTTGAAGTTAGAAATTCATTAACCCCATTTCCTAACCTATCAAAATCTTCAATCTTTTGACCGATTTGTAGTAACAAATCCTGCACATGAGAAGTGGTACGTGATTATAGTGACTAAACATATAATGTAGTACGTAATTATGAACACTTCATCTTTTGTAGTAGGCTTTGAATGAGTAGAAGCACATACTCCAGTCAGTGTTAGAGGAGTATAAGTGTCATCTATAACCCTTTGAGTATAACTAGGGGTGTAAACAAACCAATGCAGCTCGTGAAATTCTCGGGATCGGATCGGTAAAAAGCTCGAACGAGCCGAGCCTTAACGAGCCCGAGCTCGAGCTCAAAAGTGTGGCTCGTTTAGTTATCGAGCCCGAGCTCGAGCTTTACTTATCGAGCTCGAGCCGGCTCGCGAGCCTTAACGAGCTTTTTGTTTATATAATTTTTATTTATTATATTAAGTGTTTATTTATTATATTAAGTGTTTATTTATAAAATTAATTTTTTTATATACAAAATTATGATAAATATATTTAAATCAAATATTTTATGTTAAATTTAGAAAATATAGTTATAAATATAATTAAATTAGTAATTAAAGTAAATAAATTAAATAAATAAAATCTAAACGAGCTGAGCCGAGCCGAGCTCGAGCCTAAAAATTTTCTAACGAGCCGAACTCGAGCTCAAGCCCTAATTTATCTTAACGAGCCGAGCTCGAGCCTTAATTTTTCTAAACGAGCCGAGCTCGAGCCTTAACGAGCTCGGGATCGGCTCGGCTCGTTTACACCCCTAAGTATAACTGCCAATTGGATAAAGCAAGTCACAAGGGTGTGGCCTGTCAAAATCATTAACAGTGTCATTGTTTGGATCAACTTCAACCCTTGAAGGGGAATATTCTTCAAGCCCCTTAGCACCATCAACAAACACAACAACTGGCTTATTTTCATTGTTTTCAGCTTCATCACCTTTTAAAGTTTCAGCATCATGTTCATCAGTCTCATCCTCATCAACTTCCCATGTTTCTTAATCATTTTATTCCCTAGTCTCATCCTCATCAACATCTTCATCATTATCGTTCTTATCAACTACTTCAGATTATTCAAACTAATCATTTTCACAATCCGTTAATGGACCATTCTCATAGATGTGTGAATCAAGATCTAGGAGGTAACTGTTATTGATGTTTAGACTAGTTGGGACAAGTGGTTGTGTGGACTCATATCTTTTGCGTTTTTCATGAACATAGAGCAACTGAAAATTAATAAAAAAACATAAATAACAAGATAATATATAATCATGAATAAGCAAAAAAATTAATAATGTAACATACCACAAGAAACAGTAAAGGACCATTGAAAGGTTCGGCAGATGTCCATTCTTTCTTTGTCCTTTTAAGACATGTAATAAGGTAGTCACACCAATTCATATTTGGTATGTCAGAATCTTTTGTCAATGAGTTTAGAAACCTTTGATTGACTGTTGTGCTTTTTGTTGTCCATCCCATCATAGTGTTGTATATAACTAGCCTATTAAGTTTAAACAGCTAGTCACCATTCTCAGATTTTTTTCATTTCTTCAATAACATCCTTAATAGTATTCCTTGATTTTCCTGGATATTGAGACTTTCATATCCTTAAGGTATTTGATGATCCCATTCTAGGTTTATTTTTCTCATCAACCGTTAACCTACCAAGTGGTATACCCAAAACATTCTTAACTGTCTGTGATGTGACATGTATGAAATGGTTTCCTGCATTTAACTTATTCCTATCACAGTCATAGTTTGACACCAACCATTGTGCAAACCTTGTTGGAATGGTATCTATATCCAATGATAAAAACGGTTTGAAGCCCATTGATTTGATTGCCTTCCTTTGCTGTTTAGACATACTAGTCACACTGTTCTTTAAATTGCCAACACCTACTCTTGCCTTCAATTTTTTGTCGGTATATGGTACAAATTTTTTATGTGATGGTCCTGCTGACATTTTATTGTTTGTTTTTTGTTTACTTTGACGTTCTGGTGGATCCACAAAATCATCATCAACAACAAAAGATATAATCTCTTTTTTACCTACATATTTTAAATTAGGTTGTTAAAAATCACGTACCAAAACTATATTAAAGAAGTCAATCAATTCACGTACCAAGTATGATATGATCATTTATTAGTAAGATGTTTTCATGTACAAATCAAACAGACTATTAAAATTGAAGCGTTTTTTTCTTTTTACAATATTACGTGCCACTAATTTCACAATTAATACAACTCCATTAATTAACGTACCTCTAACAAATATTAATACTATATAACAGACTATTTGTGTATCTTTTTATTTTTTACACATTACGTACCAATATAATGTAATTACGTACTAGTATGACATACTCATCTTACAAGTAATACGTATTCACGTACCAATCATAGGTACTATTAAATTAAATTTTTTTTTTTTCAAAACAAAATTACGTACTACTAGTGGTAATGTTTATAATCATATTATTATAACAGAATGTAGGTAATTATAGACCAAACAACAAAAAATTACAATCTTGAAATATGCTTTGCAAGTATTTAAAACACTTGCATTTATTCTTAACAGCGCTCTTCTGTCATTATTTCTTTTTATCTCAACTCGGTTGTTAATTTTTTAGAATCCATGATTACAGTTTCTGAATATTTACCTAAACATTTGAATGCATGTATGTTAAAATCGTTAATCCAGTAAAAGAATTTAGTAATGAAAATACATTTTACTTACGTTTCTTGCTGACGTTCTTCGTTGGAATCATCTTCTTTGAATAAGTTTTTTCATTTTTGATCGTAAGTATAAAGACGCTCCGAATAACCGTAGATTGATACGAAATATTAGGAAGAAGGGGGTAAAATTCCCTGATTTTTAGGATTAGGTTTAATTTAAAAAAAACTCAAATTACGCTTATACCCTTTTTGTTAATTGCTACCTACAAATTAGTTTAATAAACATTACAAATTACAAAACTGCCATCGCGTTAATCTGGTCCATCAAAAATTACGGATCAACGGCCTAAAAAGCTTATTACGTTTTGTACATTAACACTAATTTATATATATACACACACATACACACATATATATACAAGAACCCTAGAATACTTTAAGATCCAATTCGATCAGGTTAGTGCACAAAAGCATAGGATTTTTGTTCCTCATGTAAAAATAATATTTAGTATAGAAGTTCAATCATTAAAACTAACAAATTCTAACATTCAATGTGTGACATGAGTGTGATAATAACAAGTCTATTAAAATTACTTGTGTCACATTGGACATTTGCTTCGTATATAGGATTAAAAAAAAAGGATAAAAAGAAAAAGAACGTGTCCCAATAAGTATGATAAAAAAGAATAAATAAATAAAAAAAACCGATAGATAAGGAAACCCAGATGACAGGGAAAGAAAGAGAGTAGACCATATCTATGATTGAGGGTTTCAAGGAAGGAGACATACCCAATTTCACCCAACACACCACCCCACCCTCTGTTCTTCAACTTCCCAATCCAAGGTTTACTATTTTATTTTAATCTCACTCTCTTATCTAATCTTTCTCTCATCTTTTATGCTTTGTGTTCGATCTTTTTCAGCATTTCTTGATTTGGGTTTTATTTATTCACGTTTCTTGGATCAAATCAATGCATACTGCCTTTGTTAGCTGTTAGCTGTAGTTTATTTGTTTTAAAGTTTCACAGTGATTTGAGATTCTTCAGTAATTTGATTTTTTTTTTTCATGAAAAAGATTCGAGATTTGATTTGGGGGTTGCATCTATCTGACTTGATCTTGATAATATTCTGAAGAATCAATCAGATAAATGGTAGGATTGATGAATGCTTATGGTTTTTCATTCCAACTTGAGTCTGATGCATGCATCACCCTTGAACTTAGGCTTGCTTCTTATATTGGATGAATGAAGATGTTTGATGATACACTTATATTACAAATTACAATCTAATTAATTCTTGATTTGCTTTCATGGGATTATGATTTTAGGAATAAAGAAAATTCTTCCCTTCCCCTATTATTTAGCTTAAAGATGGTTCCTGCACCTTATGTTTCTGAGGATGCTAATGAGTTGACTCAACAAATTCACAATCAAGATTCATCAACCTGTGATTCACATCACCAATCCCACAAAGATGATGATGATGATGATGATGATGTTGTCGTGATTCACTCGCAAAATCAATGCATCTCAGGTAGTTAACTGATTACTACGATTTTTTACATAATTTTTGAACCAATCATATTTGGCTTTCCTTAGCAACCTAACTATTATATTAACATTTGCAGTTTACAAGAATTAGTGATATCAGACTTTAGAGCAAGTGCGAGAGGGGCGAACACACATGACCTATTTTTTTATTTTTTTAGGGGCCCTAATTTTTTTTTAAAAAACTGTATATATTATATATATTAATTTATTTTACAACAAACACATATAATTTACGTTCCAATTTTTTAAATATATTTAACTCAGTTACGAATTTTATAAAAGCTAAAAGAAAATGTTTTTTTTTTTAAACATTTGACCCAATAACTCATTACAATCTAAAATTTAAGTCAAAAAAACAAATTAACTCACTTTATATTTAGTTACAAACTAATTACCACATGCACATATATGGGCTCAGTTTTACATTCGCATAGGGCACCTAATCTCTCAGAGACGGCCCTGCATCAGACCACTTGTGAACACAAAATGGGAACTATTCTGTTGTGTCAAATTTGCCCATATTTGATAACTCTAATGTGGGCAATAAGAATATTTCCATAATGACAGTCTGTTTGCTACAAAAAAACCAATATGATGGTTTGAAAAGTGAATTAGATAATCTTTGTTAGTTTTATGGTTGTGTTAGCTTTTATAGTCTTATCTAGTAATGGGTAGAAGGGCTTATGTTATGCATCATGTTTTTAAAGATTCTGTCAGTTGCATAATTTCCTTTGAGTTAAAAGAAAATGATAAAATTAAAATCGAAGTTGTGGGAGTTCAAGTCATCAATATATTAGAAGAAGACTTTTGATTAGTTGATCATAACTTGACACTTTGTGTTCATTGTTTCGTGTCTTGAAGATGAAAGCTACAATAAGCTTAAAGAAGGTCAAATGAAGCCAATCTTATTCATGGGCATTCCAAGTTTTGGAATAACGAATCATTCGCTTGAAAAGAACGCCCCCCAAATGGTATGTTTCACTCGCTTTTGAAACCGTTTTTTTCCACATAAATCACCAATATTTTTTGCGTTCATAATCAGGTTCAACATGGTTATGCTGATCATTATTTGGATGGTATTTATGCTGCATATCCTTTGGTAAGTTCCTCACAATCATGTCTCCTGGGTAAGAGATTGACCTGCGTTTAAGTTGAATCTTGTTTTATTTTTTTTTGGTTATTAATTTGATGTGATGATATTTTGATCAGATTCAACCTCATTTGGTACAAATAGCTCCTGCACGAGTTCCCCTGCCCTTAGAAGACGGTCCTATTTATGTGAATGCAAAACAGTATCATGGAATCATCAGACGAAGGCAAATCCGTGCTAAGCTTGAAGCTCAAAACAAACTGGTGAAAAACCGAAAGGTAGAATCAGTTTTTGATCAGTCGGTTGTTGTAGATCCGTTTGTTGATGATGTTTGTATGTGTGAATGCAGCCTTATCTTCATGAATCTCGGCATAAGCATGCTTTGAATCGGGTTAGAGGGTCTGGCGGACGGTTTCTTCCAACCAAGCAATCGAAACCCAGTCGGTTCTTGGGCTTTTCGGATTCTCATTCGTCTGGAAGCGAGCGAGCATATGAATCATGGGGGATAAACGAAGGGTTCCTGGATCGTAATCGTGGCCGGTGACCGGCGGGCAACTCATCCTTGGCTTTGGTAGTCCTTAAGTTTCGATGTTGATCCGTCTGACCTTAAGGTTACCATATCTGTTTTCTTTTCCAAAAAGAAAAAATGTTATGTTGCTTTACTTGCTTGCATTGACCAGCATTAGCCTGACTTGCATATAGACTGATGGAATAGTTGTTTGTTTATGAGTTTGGTAAAATTGTTTGAAACAGTCATTGATTGGTGTTTAAAAGTTTGGGTTTGGTTGTTTGGTATGTAGGATTCACTTGAACTTCCTGTTTTAAAAAATTGGTGTTTATTTGTATAAGGATGCATATTTTGTTTGGCACCTACGGTAGAGATAGTAGGTATTTAGTAGGTATTTGGCCCCCAAAAAGAAAGAGGGATTGTGGTTTTAGATCCTCAGGAGTTGTGTTGCGTTGTGTTGTGTTGTGGCTACCATCAAAACGTGTGAAAATAAACCAAATTAAAATTAATATTGATATTCGGCCCTGAAAGCCCCGTTTGCGGTGTACACATATAATGTGTATATGTGTGAGCCTTATGGGGTAAAAGTAAAGTTCCACTAATTTTAACGTTATTTTACTTTATTTTTGTGAAAATAACGTTAAAACCATTGAGCTGGCCGGTTAATCAGGCATCATGAGTCGGGGGTTTCATTGGAAGCAGTCTCTTTATTCCTACGGGGTAGAGGTAAGACTGTATACATCTTACCCTCTTCAGACCTTACCTTAACTTTACTAATGGTGGGATAGACTGAGTACAATGATGATGATTTGGCCATGACCTTGGATGATATTCGAGTAGCTGGAAAGAACGACGTGTGTATCAGTTTGTCACTTTGAACGGCACAACAACTCGACAGCAAGAAAACAGACCTTGTTTTGTTTGACCTGAGCAGCAAGCATCATCGTTGTAACATCAGTGCCGGAACAGTGATCGCAACAGTAAACATGTACAGTAACTCAGGTACACAATTCGAGAAAACTATGTTTAGACTATTGATGCAATTTATTAACATGAAGCTATTATACGATTGTCTGAATTTGACTGAAACCTTAGGGTTTAACAGTCTGAAACATGTCAGACAACACAGTGTTAGAAACATATATACTTGATGTGATATTAGTTTATATAAACGTATGTGAGGTTAAACAAAATGAAACTATAGCGGTTGTTATTACGGAATGCTAAACCGACGAGTTGTTCGTATAGGTGACGATCTGTACGAATAACTCTGATAGTTTAACGCTCTGAAATAATGACTTAACAGTAGAAAACAAGAATCAGAAAGCCAAATCATCGTCGTGTTCGTTCGAATGACGATTCGAACGAATACGCGCGATGGCGACGCAATCTGACGAAACGAAACGAAAACGAATGAAGACACGAACGATCATAATTTTAAGGAAATAAAATATTTCCTATTTTACAATTTTGAAACTCATCCTAAATAAATTAAACTAAACTATTTTATTAAATCACAAATGAATTAAACGAAACGCGTAAAAGTATTATAATTCGAAAAATAATTAAACGCAACTAAATTTAAAATAATTTCTAGAAATAAATATCATTCGAACCGTTAAAATAAACTCATTTTATTTTATTTACAAAAATACGCGCGTAACGATCCGGATACGCGACGAAATTACGAACCGAGCAACCGAAACGAACCCGGATACCCGTTGGAGTATATAAACACCAATTACCTCATTTAATTCATTTTTATACAATCTCTCTCTCACACTTTCTCTCAACTCGTCACCACCACCAACATTCAAGAATTCAACTTCAAACCACGAGATCTCCCTCAATTCTTGACGGAATTGCGTGATTCTTGCGCCTAAACGACCATCTCGAAGCCCTCTACAAGGAAGTACAAGCTATCAGTGGATTTAACCAGCTGATTTTGAGGTACGATTGAAAGAATAGTCACGGGATTAGGGTTTTTGTAGCTTTGTTGTTCAATCGTGAGCTATAGTCGGTTCTAAGCTTCAGCTCACCATCTAAACGCCATCGAAAATTCCATGTAGCATAGCATCATCATGTAGCCTACCTTAGGAACAAACATCGTTGATGATTATGTTGAAGATGGTGAACAGATTCACGACTTGCAGGTGGAGCCGAACCTGCAAGGGTAATTGGAGACGAACCCTGGTGGTACTGACAAGCGAACCTGTTGCCAGTTGGTGTCACCTACCACCGAACCCTTGGTTCGTTGTTACCATCAGCCGAACCCTAGAGGGTATTCCCGAACCTTTGTACCTGTCACGAACCCTACCAGCCCCGAATCTTCATGCGACGAACCCTTCTTAAGAACGAACCTTGTGTTTCTAAGCCATGACCGAACCCCAGCGAACCCTGCATGGGAATCCCTACGAACCTTCATGCTATGCAGCGAACCATGCAGTAGCTAAGCAACGAGCGAACCATTTGAGAGACGAACCCATACCAGCTGGGGCCGAACATGTTGCTTGCATGGTGGCCGAACCTTCGACCAAATGCATAGGTTCGCTGCCAGGAGGAGTGTCTGCTTCGGTTACCAGACCAAATCAAACAGCCGGCCCAATTTTAGTCTCCTAGGCCCAATGTCAATTGGTGGTGATCCACTTGCATAATTTCGGCCCAATTTACTCTTGAATAAGCCCAAATCGCTGAACCATTTATCCTAGATCGGCCCATGTAGCATCGGTCCAAAACAATGTACCATTCGGCCCAACTTCCTTTCTTTAGGCCCAAGCGTGATAACCGGCCCAACCATGAGACCCAACAAACTAATGGCCCAATACATGTTCTTCCCCGGCCCAAGGATTTTCGAATTGGCCCAATAACCTATTATTCGGCCCATTAGGATTTCTTCGGCCACATGTGTTCATTTTGGTCCAAAGCCCACTCATTCGGCCCAAAGATTTGGTGGTTAGGCCAACGACTATCATACTTGACCTACATGTTTAAGAATATAAACTAACATCTAAACTAATTAATGGAAGATAACACGCAAGGAATTGGATGGTGATTACTATAACATGGTGAAATACTTTAGAAACAATGCTTGAAAACTTTGACTCCTACAACTATAATATCACAAACCATTTTGAATTCAAAGGTGACAACAAGTGTAATAAACCTATAATATGAAGACAATGCAATATTATTCACAAGCAAATAAGGGCCGAATGACTACCGAGACTCACGAGTGTTAGCCAACATTAGGGCTAACACTAACACTTACACGTGCAAACAATTCTTACAAACTTATACTTATAATCTACTGCATCATGAAATCAATACAGGAACGTGAACATCATATCAAGAGCAAACAAAGAGAGCGTGTATTCTTATCCTACTTAGTCAAACACTACGGACATAAGGTGAGTTCAATTGTCCCTTTTTAAACTAATTTGTTTTTACTTCGGGACTGAGAAGCATGTTAAACATTTTCTGAAAAAGTATTGAAATGTTATTTAATGCTTTAAACATAAACTTTATACTTATGTTGAAACTTATTGGTGGAACATAGTAATCATTGAAAAGGCCTTAGACTTGATACATATGCATGAAACATGATACTTATATTCATGAAACTTCATACTATAAACATTGTTGATGTTTCGTGAGACTTGAATGCTTAGACTTGTGAGACTTTATACTTCAAACATGAGACTTGAATGCTTAGACTTGTGAGACTTTATACTTCAAACGTGAGACTTGAATACTTATACTTGAGAAACTTGATACTATGAACTTGAGACTTGATGCAAACGTATGGGATTCATGATGAAACATTGTATGAACACTTGAATTGTATGCTTGAAACTACTACTTGCGCATGAAACATGGTACATATATCTAATCATAGGCTATGTAATGGCTAAACTACTGGTAATCCAGAGCTTGTACCTATGGATTGAGATATATGTAAAACATAAACGTAACGAGACTAAGCTATTACCTATATAAGAGACATGTAATGGCTAAACTACTGGTAATCCAGAGCTTTTGTCTGCTTATATGAGGTATGTAATTGCTAAACATAAACATTGCAATGCTAAGCTGTTATCTATATAAGAGACATGTAATGGCTAAACTACTGGTAATCTAGAGCTTTTGTCTGCTTATATGAGATATGTAATTGTTGAATGACTTGTGTATGCATGGCTTGTGTCTATGTATGAGATATGTAATTGCTAAACTACTGGTAAACCAGAGCTTTTATCTCGTATAGGAGACACGTAATTGCTAGACTAAGCTTAACTAATCGGTGAGCTACGTAATTGCTAAACTACTGCTAGTGCAGAGCTTGTACTCACATATGGGATTAGGGACAGCTAAACTATGTGCGTGTGAAACTTGATGCTTGATAAACATACATTGAAACTGACACTTGTAAACAATATAGACGTGTAAACTTTGAAACAGATAACAAAAGCTTTGATGAGGATTGAATTGATTGGTAGGTAAAATGCTTAATTATTATTAACAACAGTGTCATATCTGGATTAGTATGTGGTGGGATGTTGGCTAGGGCTTGTCCCTTACATATGCCATATATATAAGCATACCGATTTGGATATTACATGTAGAGTTAATGAGGTTAAGGTTTTGCCGAAGGAGGTTTGTTAAAAACTATTTTAAACTTATAAACTTTATGAACTCACCAACCGTTGTGTTGACTTGATCTTTTTACATGCTTTCTCAGGTGAAGAACAGGTTTAAACTTAAGCTCTTGGATTTGCATATTAGGCTGCCCAGGTAGAGGACCTAGTAGACTTTTGGAAAGCACATCTTCTGTGATGATACTTAGTACTTTTGATATCTTGTACAGATACAAGATATAAACATTTGATTCTTTTGATTAGGTTTACTTAGTTAAATTGCAGAACATTACTATTGTAATTTAACTTTGTAATCCTATATATCATTTGATTGTGCTTTAGTTATTCTTAAACGTTGATGCTATGTAAACAATCTGATCATCATGATTATCACCCGCGATATCACGCCCCGGAAACCTTCCGCCCGACGGGGACTCCGATCCAACCCCGCCGGCTCGGGGTGTGACAATCGTTGTCGTACTCAGTATATTTTACCATTAATAAAGCTTAGGTAGGATCGGATGGGGGTAAGCTGTAGAAATTCTTACTTATATCATATAGGAATAGAAAAACTGATTTTAACCAACCAGTCTATTTTTTAATGTTACTTCTACATAAATTATTGCCCTACTTATAATGTACATATATGGCTCTTGAAGAGGAAAAGTAAAATTGCACTAATTTTAATGTTATTTTGTTAATGTTATCTTGGTTGAAGCAATAAGCAAAGACCATAATTTTTGGGTTAGAAAATCCAAAATAAACCTGACTTTTTTGTCAAGTGAATGAGCAAGAACCTTAACAAGTTTTTTAGTAGTGAAACAATATATGTATTTTTTTAACAAATAAAAGTTTTGGTCAACACTTTAAGTTTTTTAGGCCATCTAAAAGTTTGTTTTCTCATCTCTCAATTATATATTTGATTATTTGTAAGTCAATTAGATTTGATTTCTATCTCTTCTTTTAATTATACTAATAATTTTTTTATTTTATATGGTTAATAATATGAGTACCAATAAAAAGAATACAAGAATAGGAACAAGAAAATATACAAAACGAGCAATAATCGAGAATAATCAAAATGGGTGATTTGATCGAAAAAACAGCAAAAAATACAGGGTTGGTTTCAGAACTAAAGAGAGATGTTAAATGGTTTAATTCAAAACGCTAATGTTAGTTGTTAATTATGAAGGAATCAATTGAGAAGGAAAAAAAAAAAAGTTGAAGGGTGATTCAATTAATTGCTATTTAATTAATAAATTGAGTAAATTCCATTTTTAGTCCTTTATGTTTACACAAAATTTCATAGATAGTCCTTCATGTTTCAAAATGTCAAAATCACTCCTTTAAGTTTTCAATTGTTGCAAACTCGGTTCTTTCTTCGTTAACGCCGTGAATTACTAACAGAATAGGGGCATAAATGTAAAAAAAAAATCATATACGTAATTAAATAAATTTCACTTTAGGTCCTTTATGTTTACATAAATTTTTATATATGGTCCTTTATTCTGTTAGTATTTAACGGCGTTAAGGGAGAAAGGACCGAGTTTGTAACATTTGAAAACTTAAAGGACTGATTTTGACATTTTGAACTTAACGGCGTTAACGGAGAAAGGACCGAGTTTGTAACATTTGGAAACTTAAAGGACTGATTTTGACATTTTAAAACATAAAGGACTATCTCTAAAATTTTGTATAAACATAAAGGAACATAAGTGGAATTTACTCTTAATAATTTTAGAATGTTTAGAACTCATAATTGTAAAAAAAAATATATATAGTTAAATTAAGAGTAAATTGCACTTTTGGTCATTTATGTTTACACAAAATTTCAGAGATAGTCCTTTATGTTTCAAAATGTCAAAATCAGTCCTTTAAGTTTTCAAATGTTGCAAACTCAGTCCTTTCTCCGTTAACAGCGTTAAGTACTAACAGAATAAAGGACCATATCTAAAAATTTATGTAAACATAAAGGACCAAAAGTGAAATTTATTTAATTACGTATATGATTTTTTTTACATTTATGCCCCTATTCTGTTAGTAATTCACGGCGTTAACGAAGAAAGGACCGAGTTTGCAACATTTGAAAACTTAAAGGAGTGATTTTAACATTTTGAAACATAAAGGACTGTCTCTGCAATTTTGTTTAAACATAAAGGACCAAAAGTGCAATTTACTCTTAAATTAATTTGATATCTTGTTTGGAATTTCATCTAAAAATGACTTATTAACTTATTGATTTTTTAAAAAGCTAATAAGTTGATAAGTTGTTTGTCAAACTCAAAAGGACTTTTGAAAATAACTTTTTGTAAAATGGTAATAAGTTGTTTTTCAAAAGCTAAAAATTCTGCCTTTTCAAAATGACTTATGACTTATTTACATAAAATTACAAATCTACCTCACTCTATACCCTTTACCTAATAAAAAAATGTCATTTTGGTCATTTTAAAAATTTATTTTAGAAAAAATTAATACAAACACATTTTTAAAAACTTCATTTCAAAAAGTCATAAGTTAATAAGCATTTTTGACAAAAAGTACTTTTGAAGTTAAATAAGCAATCCCAAACATGCTAGTCATCAAGGGCAGCTTGGAGGGGGTGCAAACCCCCCTCCCGCACAGGGCCCATCGGTTTAGGGGCACAATTTTATAAAAAAAATTATATATACTATATATTTT
This sequence comes from Mikania micrantha, assembly GCA_009363875.1. Lineage (NCBI taxonomy): Eukaryota > Viridiplantae > Streptophyta > Magnoliopsida > Asterales > Asteraceae > Mikania > Mikania micrantha. The sequence goes on along the minus strand of CM018693.1, from coordinate 108,932,797 downwards.
TTATATAAATTCAATTGTCTCATTATAACATTCTATGGAGTAAACTACAAGGCTCAATAAATGATTAAAAAAACAATGGGCACATCTACAAGGCCCATTCGGCCAACCCAAAAAGAAAGAAAAAAAAAAAAGAAGTATGTATCTGATACATTAATTGTCACAACATTAGTCATTATATATAAAAAAAATTTATCTAAGAGGCCTTTTTTTCCCTTTTCGCACGGGGCACTCATTCTCGGAGACGCCCCTGCTAGTCATATTCCAACAACATGCCTTTCATAATGAAATTCAACCTTATTTTCATTGCATTGGGGCTTTATTTACTTTCATAATGAAGGAATGAGTTATGTGTGGTTTACGTATCTTGTTGCATTGCATTGGGGCGTATTTGCTTTTTTTGTTAATTAAATTTTCCTTGATAACCAACATACGGATTATAGTGGATTAAACTGATGAGTGCCAAATACTTATTTTCTCTTGAAATGGATTATATTTTAAATATTGGAGAAATAAATTTATTTCTTGGATTGATCAAGTGACGAAAATTCACTAATTATTTCAACGGATTAGTGCCAAAGTCGTATCAATTTTATTAGATCAGCTTTTATTTTGTTTAGGAAATTAACCCTTGAAAAAAAAATGAAATTACTAAATATCACAACCAAGGATTAGGATTGGATTTCAAATTTTAATGATCATCCATCCATGAGTATGATTTCACTACACACCGAATTCCAACCAAACGGGTCGGGTCAGGTTTGAAACAAAAGCTAAAAAGAAACTATATAACAATTGCTATTTAACAAAACAAACAACTTTTCAACATCTTATTCAAATTTGTGGGCAATATCCATTGAACTACAAAATGATTCCTTCTTGATCATCACTTCATATAAAACCTGCCCCGCTAAGCAACTTAACCGTTTCGTTAGGGATAATAACATTAGGGTTCCTTACAGGTGGATCTACCTTCCCCTTTCCCTTTGATGAAATACTCCACAAACTGCCAGAAGAAGATTTATCAGAACCACCACCAGCTTTTGATTTCATAAGTGGATGTTTTGCATTCTTCTTCCCCATTCCATTTGCAACCAACCACCGTGACCCCGCCTGTTGTTGTTTCGCGTTTGAACCCCAAATTGGCTTCTTATTTGACCCAGGTTCAGTTTTCACACCTGCAACATGAACATCTGTGATCTTGAACTGAGGGACCAAAACACTTTCTTCAACAAAAACTTCCTTTTCTTCAGTAACAACTTTCTTTTCCTCCACTTTTACTTCGTGAACCTCCTCTTTTTCTTCAGGTTTATTCCATAATGAATAAATTGAGCTGTATATTTTTGGTTTGGGTGGGACGAAAACCCGTTCGACCTGAACAAGAGCAAGCATTGGAGTACCAACAGGCTCAAAGTTTCTTAATGGGTCACGAAGTTGAACCATTAACGCAACAGTGAAATTATTCCCTAAAAGCCCACCTTTCTTTGACCCCCTTTTACCTGATCTTGCACGCATTAAGTCACTTGCATGATGAGCAGCAAGAATTCTTGAAGTTCTTTCACTAATTTCATCTCCATCGTCCAATTCACCTGAATCCAATCTCATCCATTCATCAAGAGTGACAGATAAACCCATTATTCCATCAAGATCATCATCATTACCACCATCATTTCTGCTGCTCTTAACATCCAACAACTGCAATCCTCCGGTTCCTTCCAAACCCAAAGACCCATCAAAATTTACTCTTTTACCTTCAAGAGCCGAAATTTCACCAATGGATTGCGGGCTTATATTTGAAGGGGCATCCTTGTCAGACATGCCAGACTGTATTCTTAACCCCTCAATTGATAAAGCTTCAATCTTGTTCATTGCCAATGGAGCAAGATCCTCCAGTGATACATACTCTTGGTCAAACCCATTTGATTCATAACTTTTTGGCCCACGACCCGTTTTATGTACATTGGAGTGATCCACTGCATTTTGTCCAAAAAATGGTTCTTGTTGTAATGAATCTTGCCTGCACAACAGATATTTATGCATAACATGTGTTAGATTTGGCAATTTTACAGGTTGGACAAGCTGGTTAATAGGACAAAATGGATATTTGTTGGTAAGGGTCTGTCATGTTGGTTTGACCTTTTTTTTTAGCTTTTGTGTAAACAAGTGATCTAGGTAAATGTATTCATTAAAAAAAAGGTAAATTTATTCATTAAGTGTGTTATATTTTAATAAATTTTTTATTTTGTTTAGTACCATAATATTTAAACCTAATTTTAGTTTGATACCATTATATCTAACTTTATATCTATATAAACGATAATCTCTAATGCTTGAGATAAAGAATCTTGATTTTTATTGTTCAAATAATATGTGCTCGTTTGCATTCGTGAACAAGTTCAATTCCTTAATGAACAAACACAAACAAAAAATTTCGTTCGGTTAGCGTTCATGAACAAGTTAAAAGTTAAACGAACTAACACGAACAAGGGTTTGTTTGTGTTTGTTCGGTTCGTTTACAGCCCTAGAGGCATGGCTTCAGAACTTTTTGACTGCTTTTCTTTAAAGCTATTTCAACTAGTTTTATCAATTTGCCCCCAATGAAGAGTTAGAATAGAATCCGTCTACTCATCCTAACATGAGGCGGAACTGCTATCTATAGCATGTGCAAAGAATCAAAAAACATAGTTTCATATGAAAATTCAGAAATCCACCAAATACCTGCATAAAGCGTCCAAAGATGGTGTGGATTCCCAAGCCAATTGTTGAATGGTTTTTCCAGATATGTCTTCTAAAGGCATGAGTTTATTTGCTTGCGCTGAAAGCTTTTCAATACCAACTGAAGCCAGACACTGTAATACATCCATTATTCCAGAACCCATTTCTGCAGGTACAACAACTGGGCTAGAAACTTGCATAATCAGGTTCCCTCCATTTTTAGCATCCTTGAAAACCTCAGGATTCATTGATCTTAAGAAACCCCCACTACTGGTCTGGACAAACGAGCCTAACCCTTCTCCAAGTGGAGGAAGGTCAAACGGCCCTTCAGGAGACAGGTCAACTGGCCCACCCAATCCACTAGATGGTGAACCCTGAAAAACATTCTCGTTTAGACCCCACTCACACATCAAAGATTTCGTCTCCATTTCTTCTAAGATTGATGCTTTTGTTTTGTTTAGTGGTGGTTCTTCGGGTGTGATCGCTAACATATCAACATCATCATCGTCATCAAGATTGAAGTTAAACAGGGAAGAACCATTAGCCATGGAATCCTTCTCAAATTGACTTAGCAACCGCCCACGTGGTGAATTTGACTCGCTTTCAGAAGTCAAACTGAAGGGACTGTGTTCAATCCCAAGCATGTTTAAAAAATCATCAGCTACAATCTCAGTAGCATAATCCAATTTGAGTGATTTTCCTTTCTCTTTGTAACCAAATTTGACCTCCAAGCTTTCAGTTTCTTTTATACTTTCACTTTCTTCTTGAGAATCAAATTCTTCTTTCAAGTCATCCACATCATTCAGAGCCAACTCCAGTTCTTGCAAGAGTATTTCTTTCTCACCAAATTCTTGTTTTTTGATACTGGCTTCAGTTACAAGACATTCTTCTATTTGACTGGATTCTTTGACCAGAAAAGATTCGAAATTTGAACCATCAAAACCTTTCAAACCACCTTCTTTATCTTGTTTTCTTTCTTTTGTGGGAAATTCAATCCCCTGCTCCATGACAGAAAACTCACTGATAATATTATCATTAGCATGGTCAGGAAAGTTTAAATCTTGAACATCTCGTTTTGTTTCATAGTCAACAGGGATAATTGACTTTTCTTCTTCGAGTTTCTTATACAGCACACTAACCGATTCAGAAAGTTCCGACTTTGGTACTGGCAAAACCTCATGAAGGTCCTTTATATCCTCTCCAGAATGGGACCTAACATGAAGACTTTTGCCACGTTTGATTTGATTTTGACCAGAAGAATTGGCCATCTGAACATTATTTCCAACTACTGAATACCCAAAACTGACATTCATACTTGCACCTTTCGCCTTTCCTGACAACCGATAAGTAGTAGTCCATCGTCCAGAGCTTTTTTCATCCTCCAGCTCCTCCAGTGTAAGAGGGAGTAATCTTGTGAGGTCAACCCTGTGTTTTCCTAGGTCAACATCAGGGTCACCAGACACAGATGCATACAACAAAAAGTGTTTTGCCTCATACTTAGCCGAGTGATGGGGCCCACTTCTGCTACCATAAACCAAGCAAGTGTTGGTCAAAAGTTGCTCAAATTCAGCCACACCTTGCAAAACCATTGCGGGTCGAGTGGTCAACTCACCATCCCTTCTTTTCCACTTGACACAGAGTTTAAGGTTATCAAAACTTGGGGGTAATCCTTGAATCGAGTGGACTTGAAGAGAAAAACAGCAGTTGAATCTTTTGTTCCGAACATGCGTAAAAGATTTCAAAGTGTTCCAACTCCAAATAGACTTTTTGTCCTTTAGAAATCGATCCTCGTTGCTGTTGACTTTGGATTTTGAGTTTGTTTCTGGTTTTATGGATCTGCTACTACTTGTAGAATTCCCAATTCTAGGCTGTGTTTTGTTATGTTGATACAAAGCTTTGGTCAAGACATCAATATCATTAAAGAACATCCCATTTCCAGAACCCTCACCCATTTTCTTCTTGAAGGACATCCTCCTAAGCAAACCAATTTCACTAATTCCTACTCAATTTGGATTCACAAAACACTTCCTGATTAAAATATGAAATTTATAATTCTCTTAATACGAAACAGCAAAGAATTCTAAATAAACACAAGTCGATTCATATAAATAGAAATAGAAGAAGAAGTGTTAACAAACAAAGAAACTTGCCTTGATTAATCAAAGAACATAAAACCCTAACTTAGATTAATGCCTGTCTTTGTTCGTAGGATCAGATTCGAAGCTTGTAACTGCGTGTCTGTGTAAGAAAATGGAGTTTCTTCTTGCAAGCAATCTCTTCTCTGAAACGCAAACCCACCCCTAATCTCTCTCTCTCTCTCTCTCTCTCTCGATTTGATCCAATTTGTTCAAATTCAAACAAAAAAAAAAAAAAACACGATGTGTGTGAGTTGGTGACAGACCCTCAACTTTTCTTATTTCCATTACAAACCGCCCCTTGTACTTTCATTTTTTTTAACAAAACCCCTCTAACTTTTCTTATTTTCATTTCACAAAAATAATATATAATAATTTGACATATAAGTTTCAGGTCAATCTAACATGCGCTAAAAATTCAAAAGAAAGAGTGTGTTCCTTTAAGAATCTTACTATTAATAGTCAAAATTAGTGATCTCCTTAGGATGATTTTGGATAGCAACCTCTTTGTGACAATTATATTTTTGGGTCAATAGCAGTCACCATACAAACAAACAAACTTACCCAATATATTCTCACTTTTAGTTAGGGTCTGGGGAGAAGGATAGACACAAACCTTACCCCTATCCCAGTTGGGATAGAGAGGCTGTTCCGAAAGAGTCTGCGGCTCAAAGTTATCGTTTGAAGTTGATCATCCCAACATTTTTAACGTTACTTTCACAAAATAATTAAATAACGTTAAAATTATTGCACTTTTACTTTGGTCCCTTGAGCGCCCACACATATATACATTATATGTGTGCACCGCAAATGGGGCGTAATTTCTTAAAGGGACACACTCACTATCGATGAGCCGCAAATTTCTTTGTTAGGTTCATGAACTGAAGTTACAGTGAAGAAAAAAGATGAACATGCGTAGATAGTTGATAAAGAAATTAGTAGATATGAAAGGGGAGGAGGTAGAGGAACTTTAAGTAGGGGCATAGGTAATGTCTGAGGATGAGAACATGGTGACTTAGCTAAGTCTATTATGGAATGTTCAAATCACACAAATGGATCAAGAAACTGGTTTATACATCTTCATGAAAACATTAGACACACACATTCAAACTAAGAAATGACTTAAGGCTAATAGTATTGAGACCGGGGGACACATGTATTTTTAGATTGTATCAAATCTTGTGGGAAAGCTCAAGAAAAAAGAGTAAAGGTGGTGATCAAGAAAGGATGATCCACTACTAAGTTTCTTCCTAAAAGTGGTTTAATTAACCACTCAAAAAATAACAACTAATTGTATATTCACTTTCCTTGCGTTTGCAAAATCATATGATGTTAAATTTATGAGAAAATGATGATCAGATTTGGCACAAAAAGGTTGCTCTAAGTGTATGAAAAATCAGTTATATGCTAGACATGCAACATGGAACGAGAAGTAATCCCAAGAATAGTTTATGATGATCAAGGCAGATTTCATCTCATGCATACATATTTCTCATATTGGAAAGAGGTATGTGTTTGTGTTTATATACTTTTAAATATATGGGTTTTTTTGGCCAGATATATCCGTGTAAAGGTGTAACTGGTACCGCTAATTCTTATTTTGGTTCTGATTATGAATTTTCTAGAAAAAACAGAAACACATGTACCCGTAGGCAGAGGGGGGCAAACCGGGTTTGTTTTTTTAACCGAACCCGGTTATGTTTGAGTTTTTGACCGGTTTTTAGCCAGTTTCTGTTCTGGTTTTGGCCAGATAAAAGGGTTCTGGTAATTTCGGTTGTGTTATGATTTATTTGAGAAATTAGAACCGTCTATACCCATCTGTTCTAATTACAGTTCTTGTAGTCACTTCTAAAACCGGCTTTTTGCCCACCTCTACCCGCATGTTTAGATAGAACTGGTTCCAATTTGGATTGTTGGACTCGGTTTTGAAAGTGATTTTTATCCTCCCTATTCCTCTAGTAAAGTTGCACAAACCGGTTTTTTCATCAAACCGGTTCGGTTCCTAAACCAGACCAGTTTGGGTTTAAGTGGAGTGAAACCGGTTCAGGATGTAAACTGGTTTCGGGGGAGCCAAATCACAAACCTATGGGAATCGGTTCTAGTATGGTTAAACCGGTTTGGGTGCAAACCGGTTCCACAAACCGGTTTTTCAATTTTTTTCCCAAAATTTACAAAATGGACAATAAACTTTGCTAAACTTAACTTAATAAAATTTGTAATTTGTAAAAAAAACTTTGTAATTTGTAATTTAAACTTAACTTAACTTAATAAAACCTTAACTCACATTATTTGAAAATAAAAATACATCATAATTGTAATTTGTAATTTGTAAAAAAAAACTTTGATAAAACATTACTTAACTTAATAGAATTTGTAATTTATAAAAAATCTTTGTTTAAATTGTAATTTGCAAAAAAAAACTTTGCTAAAAAAAACCTTAACTTAATAAAATTTGTAGGTTGTAATTTGTAAAAAAAAAAATATTAGTTTGTAATTGTAAACTTTGTAATTTTTTTAAACTTAACTTAACTTAATAAAACCTTAACTTTAATAAAACTTTCATTAATTGAAAAAAGAAAATACATTATAATGAACAAAATTGCAGAAAACATAAATTAAAATACCTAAACAATTAAAACAAACCGAAATCGTAAAACATAATAATGAAATACATTTTGGTAATATGCAGCTTCTTCATGTTTAATTTTCTTCCGAGCTAATTTGATAATATGTGGCTTCTTCCTCATCGGTTATTCCTTCCGACAAACCCGCCTCAACCTTCTCTTGCAATAACTCGCTCTCGTAATCCATTTCGCCTTCAAATGAAGACTTATCTTGAATTTTTTCTATCGCATCCAAATAATCCTTCAAGCAAATCGACATCTCTACCGTCAGAGGAGCGAGTCTTGTTCTTAGTAAAATGACCCTGCCACTAACAGAAAATGTTGATTCCGAAGCTACCGTGGAAGCTTTGACGCTTAGTAGATATCGAGACATAGCGGATAGGATCGGGAATTGTTCTTCTTTGCCTTTCTACCAAGCCAAGATATCAAAGGACATAAACTCTTGTGAAGTCATGCCCAGCAAAAAGTCTGTGGCAATATATCTTCCAAGTTCACTACTTGGAGTGTTGGACCGCACGCGAATTATTCGACGCTTTATCAAATGAGATTGAAAATATTTTGTTTTCCAATTTAAAAGTTTTTATAACTTGGTTTAAAACGTAAAATAAATTCTCACCCGTGTTAGAATAATCAAATAACTCAAAAGCGACCGTACGTTTCATTAATTGCCACGTATCAGGTTGTGTGGAAACTGGTTTGGAGTATGCCTAATACCGGTTTATAAACCGGTTTAAAAATCCTAACCGTTTTTTTTGCCCAAGTCTATCCTCTAGCATTACTAATAATAATACTTTCACATCACTATCAAATTATAAGCCCAATATGGCCCACTTTGCAGAATATTCAAATTTGGAGCGCATAATAATTTGGTTAGGCGGGCTGTTTCATAAAGAATTACCCAATTATTCACGTGATACACGAAAATAAAAAATATAATGTGGATATATGCATAAAAATATATAATTTAGTGACATAGTTATTAATTTCAGTTTATGCACACGTCAATTTTCTTCACATCTTATATATATAGGTGTCACTTATCATATATAAAGAAAGAATTGTATGTGAAATTATATTTGAAGATACAGAGGATATATCATAATTACATGCAAGACTTATCTCTTCTTGTATGGTGTTAAGAGAAAATGTCATAGAAGTGCAATTAACCTTGTCAATTGTTTCAATTTATTTGTATTTTTAAAGTAACTAAACTTTAATTTAATAGTATGTAATAATCAGGCTTTCATGTTACCCCTTTTTCTTAAAATTTTCAATAATGTTTCTAGTATTGTTTTATAGTATAAAACATAAAAAGTACAAATATAATTTTAGGAATAAAAAACATGTTTTTTTTTATTTTTATTATCACACGCTAAAAGTATAATTTTATAATTTAAAATAGAAAAAAGTTTAAACTTAAAAATCAGTTTTAAAATACAAATTTATTTTTTTTAGTTTAAAAATCTACATCATTTTTTTAATTAAAAATACCTGTTATTGTTACATTTTTATAAAGTTACCCATGATATTAATAACATACACACAAATTGTCACAAAAAAAATTATTTTACATGATAACTCCATTTTTGACGATAATTACCACATAATATGTATACTTCATGCGTGAAATCATCCTACGTGAGATACACGGTTATGATTTTGTGCTCCTGCATATATACAGTGAGAGAGGCTTTTATTTACACTGGTTGTTTGTCATTGTAATCCTGTCTTGAAAAACCCTACATTCTTGTTGTTCTGTAGTTTAATTTGTTAGTTATTGTTTAATTCTCCATCAAAGACAATATCATTTTTAAGATATATTTGAGTCATGCTCAAATGATTAGTCAAACTATATATCATCATTATCGTACTCTGTATATCTCATTATTGGCAAAGCTAAGGTAAACTTTGAGGAGGGTAAAATGTAGACAGCTTACCTCTTCCCTGTAGGAATAAAGAGACTGCTTCCGACTAAACCACCGGCTCATGATGCCTGCAAATAGTAAGAATGGGGTCGCGAATTTTGAACCCTAAAGTGTCACACCCCCAAATTCCCACTTGTGGCGTTAGTCCACGTGGGTGTGACGTGACCAGAATCACAGCTCAAGGTCATATAGAACAACTCTATATGCGTTTTCAAATCACAATGTTTGACATATAAGTAACAAAATATTTTGCAGCGGAAAGTATAATATCATAGCAGCGGAAATATTATAAGTTTGATAAATGCAGCGGAAATGTAAATTTTCAGACACTACATTGTATATTACAAAACATAAGTAAAATTGTTCTCAAATGTAAAACAGAAATGCATGAGAATCCTAATGCTCGTCCCTTAAGTGTGCTCCTGAATATTCATAACCCTGTCAGTTACCTGAGAATACAAGTTTAAGAAAAAGTGTCAACACAATGGTTGGTGAGTTCACAGGTTTTGATATATATACATAATAGTAAGAAAACATGTGTCATGCTGTTTATCACAATGTTAGTACCGAGCCCTAGGCTCCAAGTGTCAGTGCGTCACTACCGAACTAGACTTGTTTGTCCTTGCTTTCGCTATGTCTCATACTACATAGCAAATCAAGTCAGAGTTTCATGGGTTATGACCTCCGGTCAAAATTGTGCCCCGTGGGGTTAGTCACACCCAAACGGATCCATTCAAACCTACCACGTTGTTCGTACATTAACGGTAAGACTTTGTGAGGGCTTGTTACGAGTTCAACACTTAATGTTTGTCTAATAAACCAGCATACACAGTAAAATGTTTGTAATAGCATAATTGTTTGACTTGATTCAACTAGTATTCTCCCCCTATTTAAAACGTTTGAAAAGAGTAAAGAGGGGCCGTAAACTCACCTTAGCGAGAATGTGATAAGCAAGCCTAAGCTCCTGCGTCGAAAGGCGTGTCGGTCACCGGCTACCTATATCGTATACCATACGTGAGTTTGTGTAAGTGACCGTGTTCGTGTTAGTGCTCGTGTTTGTGCTCAACAACCCTCGGGTGTTCATGTTTGTCCATGTCGGTCCAAATTGACCGTGTTTGCTCATGTTGGTCCACAATGACAATGTTTGACCGTGTTTGACCAAGTTTGACCGTGTTTGACCAAGTTTGACCGTGTCAAGTCAACGACCAGTTGGTGAACCATGTGTTGGTTGTGAATCATGCAACATTCGTGTTAGTGCTCGTCGTGTGCAAAACGCGCAAGTTGCGTCTATGGACAACTTACTATTTATAGTAAGTTTCCATTTATGGAAAGTTTCACCAAACATATTGTTTTTAAAGTTCTAGCATGCTCGTTTAGTCCTACATGATCATGTTAACACGTAGTACATTATCATTCGAATCAAATAGGTCACGTAAGTCACGTTTGCATACAAAAGTTTCCTAAAATGGAAAGTTTCTAAATCTAGCAAGTGTGATATCGGAAACCATCTAACTTAGCACGAAATCATCCTATTAAAACATATTAAACCACTTAGCACGTTTAAAACATACAAAACGTTCATAAATCAGTATTTCTAGAATTAAAGTTACTATAAATAGTAACTTTGTCAATTTACGTCCAAATGACCATTCTAAACATACCTAAACCATTTTCATATCACAAATCATCATTTTATACTATCTAGCATCATCTAAACATACCAATTTAGTCCAAATCACCACACTTCATTATTTTGACTCGAAAAGTTACTAAATATAGTAACTATGCCATATATGTGTCAAATCAACACTAAATCAATTTCTTGCACATAATATCAAAATATTATCATGCTAATATCAACTCTACATACATACATGTCCATTATATCATCCATAACATCATTTTGTAACAAAAAGTTACTATTAATGGAAAGTTTATCAAAAATCACATTTTTAACCATTTTAATAACATTCAATCATGTAGATCATCACCAATAACATCTATAATCATATAACAACATTCAAGATCATCTAAGATGCCTTAGATCATGCATGCATGTGGGTAAATCACCCATTTGTGACCAAATCACACATTTTACATATGCACATTATCATGGATCGTCACAAATCATTATTTAAACGTCATAGATCATCAGGAAACACATCAAAATCAACAAACCCAGATTCATATAATAGAAAAATTCGTGCATGTGCATGCTATGTGCTTGCATGTGTGATCTAAAGCATTCATGTGTGTTTGAGAGTGCTTAGAGAGTGTTTGGGCCATAGAAACTACCTTCAAATGCTTTGAAATCCCTGAGATGATGGTTCCACAGCTCCTGGAACTCCTGGTCCGTTGGTCTCGACAAGGACAACATGGTGGTGATGAAAGGTGGTGGTCTAGAAGGTCTTCCTCAAGGTTCTTGAGCTTCAAAGGGGCTTCAATGGCTGCCAATGGAGGTTTCAAGGTGGGTTGCAGAGAAATTGGTCGAGTGGTGGCGTGGAAGGTGAAAGATAATTATGGAAATGGATAGACTAGGCATAATGGTCTTGGTTTTATAAAGATTTGGCGTCTGGATGTCGTCGCGTACCGCTGAGAGGGCTCCAGAATCTCTCAGCGTATCGCGATGGATTTCGGGTTTTAAATTTTCCCGAAACTCGTCGCGTACCGCTATAGGGCCTCTTATGGGTCATCGCGTACCGCGATGGGCCCCTGAAGAGCCCAATAGGCCCAATTTCATGGGTTTGTGTAATATCCGAGATTTTCCGATCACTACTACGATGATGATATCCGACTTGTATTTATGACAAACGTTAATAAATAAATACGTTGGATTTATTCCGGTTTATTATGTCGAAACCCTAGGATATATATATATATATATATTTATATATTTATATGTAAGTAATTGTATGTTATTCACACATTTAATTGATATTAAATTAGAATTAATAACTTCTTTAAGTTTTATAAAAACAAAATGCTTAAAAAGAAAATGGGTGATATTAATAATAAAAATCAAGTTATTAAAGATTAAATAAAAGATTTAAACTAAAAATGCAAATTTGTTAAGTAAAAGGGCAAAATGGTAATTATCCCAAACCTTAAACCCCCTCCCCTTCTTGCTTCTCGTTTTTCCGGTGAGAATCCCGCCGGCCACCACCAAAATCCGGCCAAGGCTCCGGCTACCCCCTAAAATCGGTTTTAATGCACCATTTAAGTGGGTTTTTACACCCCCATGAACCAAAATGCATTCCTAACGTAACTATAATGTTGAATCGCGATTATTAACATCATTAAACTCCTTTTGATTAATCTATAACCGAACCATTAACTCTAGAATTAAACATGACCGTTCGAGTCGAATTAATAACTATTTCTATAGTTTTTTTACTCCTCTCGACCATACGAACATAACTATACCCTCAAATCACTCTCAAAATTTTTCTGGAACTGCAACTCGAACGAAGAACGGCCGAATCATTTGTGGAACTCGAACTCGATCAAGACTTGACCAAATCAAGTAAGTTATTTACATGGTTATGATCGATTTTAGGAGTAGAACAAAACCCCTCTATCAATTTTTGATAGTAATCGATCGTTTGTTCGATTTGAAAATTAGGGTTCTTGAAGGAATGTGGAAAAAAAAAATCTAATTTTTAAAGATAAATTAAAGCTAATATGGGATTTTTAAAAGAATTCTAATCTTGGTCTATTGGTGAAAGCTTATTCGAGTGAACGAGAGGTGTTGGGTTCTAGACCCATTCAAACCGTTATCTTTTCTTTTTTTTTTCTTTTTTTTTATTTTGTTTTTAAACTAATTTGAACTACTTAAAAAAAAAACTTTATAAAATTATTTATAAAAACCTTGGAACAATTTACAAACTCAGAAAAAAATTTTGATGAATAAATTCATTTTTATTTAATTATAAAACTAATTGTTTATGTTTATAAATAACTAGTTAAATCATAAAAACATACTAAAACTATTTATAAAATTCTATAAAAATTCTACAACACTTTCGGGACTACTATATACCTGCACAAAAATTTTTATTAATTTTTATGCTGTACATTTTTTTGAACTAATTTAAATGTATTAATAATCTAAAAAAATAATCCCTTAAAAATACTTAAACTATTATAAAAATTCTGGAAAAATTAAACCATATTTCTGGAACTTTTATAAATCTGGGAAAATTTTTATTTAAATTTTTATAACAGAAAAATATTTATTTTGATTTAAAAGCTTTATAAAACTGAATAAATAATTTATTAAAAATACTAAAATAACTTTTAAAATTCTGAAAATTTTTATATAAGAGTTTTGGATTAAAAATAACTTAGAAATATTTTTATTTGAATAAAAATATTTTATTTGAATAAAAATTCTATTTAACTTGAATTATAAATACTATAAATCAATATATTATAAATATATAAAATTTCAGAAAAATACTATTATTTTCTGGAATAATTATATATAACAGAAAATATTTTATTTATCAAATAGAAATAATCTTAAATTAAAACCTTATATTAAAACATATAAATACAAGATTTTGTATCTAGTAATTTAATTGGAAATTTATATAATCAATTATATTTTGTATAACACTTTAACTTTAAATATATATATATATTTAGAATAATTAACTTATGAATTATTGATCATTATTTCCTTATCGAATAATAATTATACCACTTTGTCGTTTTTACCAATCTAATTACTTAACTTAACCTTGAATTCTCTAAACCCATTTAGAACCCAGATCTTGACCTAGAATGCCTTATAACTTTATGTTGAACTTAGAAAACTATGAACTTGACACTATAGGTTTGTTGTGAGAATTGCTTCTCGCAAAATTTGGACGTACAACTACGTTTGCAACTTAGCTATTCATCTTATCCAGGTGAGTTTCATATTCCCCTTTTCTTGATTTGATTTTGTTTTCAAAACATCGGGAATGAAACATGAACTACAACTATTTGAACAATCTGTATCTATGAACTTTATCTTGTGATTTGAGCTTATGTCCCAAACTACATTTGAACTATCCTCGAAACTTGCATTGATCATTAACTATATTAGCCTGACTGTTGTGATGATAGCTATTGAACTGACCATTCCACCCAACCGGTGATCACTCAGTTACAAACTATTGAACTTTGTTTGTTTGAACTATTGTGCACAATTTGAACTATTGGAACTATAAGGATAGTATGTATTACTATGCCTAACTTGGTTAACTAAGGTTTGATCTGCAATAGTTTAATGTATGTTTCCACATTAAGCCTTATCTATTGATATGTTTATGATACATGATTTAAACTTTGAACTATTAAACTATTTATCGAGTCAACTTTATGATTCTCACCAACTACTTTTGTAGTTGACCTTTCAAACTTATTCATGTTTCAGGTGCCACTTAGTGAGCTTTGGGATGAACACATAAGATGCTTGGACTTTAGAAGCATTAGAGATAATTTGAACTTTAGTTTTGTTTATTGAACTTTGGATGTTTGAACTTTGTTTAATTCGAATTGTAAGACATTGAATTTGGTTGCATTAATTATGAAACATTTTAGTTGATCATGAGCTATTGAACAGTCACGTTCGCGCCCCGACGTATTCCGCCGTCGGTTGGGGTGTGACAGTTTGATCCGTTTGTCGCCGTTTTCACGCTTACGAACTATCGTTTGGCCTCGTTTGAACTTTCAAGTTCAATGTTTGAGCGTTTCGTGAGGTTTCGAGTGTTTTTGTTACGCGATGTGCTAAACGTTCACCAACGTTCGTGTGTTTTGACACGTGTGTGCGGTTTCTAGATAATTCCTCGAATTATCTTGTTGTGCGTCAGTGTTTGTACTGTCGTGCCACGTGTCACACTAAATTAATCTAATTTTAGTGCCACGTATACAGATGTCATTTAAATAAACATGTAAATAATTAGTAAGCTGACCTGGAATTTACGGGGTGTCACATAAAGTCTAGTGTGTGAATACTAAGGCAACCTAAACTAGGTTCAAACATTTGACCTATCAATTAACCAGTCAAGCAGCACAAAGGAATCACATAGTCAATTTGACCTATCATGGCAACTATAAAGTTCAAGTAACAGTTCAAAGCCGAGCATGGCAACTATAAAGTTCACATAACAGTTCATGGCCTAGCATGGCAACTATAGAGTTCAAACTAAGGCGTCCTATGGTTATAGTCTAGGTCATATAATTCTAGTAACCTAATTCTCTATAACCCAGGCTCTGATATCAGTCTGTAACACCCCGACCGATGGCGGAAACATTGGGGCGCCACGAAGTGTAGATCGTTCATAGCACAAGGTATATAGTTGTAAATAATTCAAAAATCGCATTCAATTCCTCAGCAAATTCAAACGTTCAATACACTGCTTAAAGATTTCCCAACTATTACATCAACTTAATTCGAAACATCAAACATAAACAAATCCAATCCAAGCTCAATAATATAGCTAAATGGCATCCTCACCTGAAACATGTTTAAAATCAAGTGTCAACTACGAATAGTTGGTGAGTCTCATAGGTTTGTACACTCACACCAAAATATTTTTACAAACATGTTATAAATGATGTCTTATGTGAATAGAAAGCGAAATGAAAATAGACAAATGAACTAGCAAGTAAAGTAGATCAACTGATGTTAACAAATGATGCTAACAACTAACATTAAAAGATTTATTTGTATAATAGTTTGCAAATAAGTTTAAAAATATCGTTTTTATAATAAAAGTTTCATGTTTGTAAGTTTATATGTTGAAACATAAGTTTAAAAATGTTTTTATTTAGATATAAAACATTTTGTAAATGTAAGATCATTTGTTTAAGTTATAAACAAAAATATGATTTTTATAATGTTTTTCATAGTTGGTTATTATTTGCAACAAACTATAAATATATATGTTATCATAAGTTGTTCAAATATATAATTTAAAAATATGGGAATATTTATATGTATTGTTATACAAGAAGAAAATTGTTTATATAATAATAGAGAATGTTAAATTAAAAGTTAACTATTTGAGTTTAATATAGCCACTTTGTATAAATTTATTTATAAAAAAAATAAACCAACTAATAACTATATATATATATATATATTATTTATTTATTTATTTTTTTAAGTAATTAAACTACTTGAATATAATTATTTACCAATAATCTACATATGTTATGTATATTATTAGTTATATTATTAAAATGATATTTATATTTTTTTTATTAGAAATGGTAGTATTTTAATAAAAATAATTTTCTATGTAAACAGAATTTAAAAATGCATTTTAGATAAAAATTTATAATGAAAATATAAAAAAATGGTCAGAACTGGCCGTAGCCCGGTTCGAACCCATGACCTCAAACCCGAAATCACAAGCTTCGAGGTTGGTCTGGAGCCCTAAGAACGAGATGGAACTGTTTTGATTATTTAAAACATAGTTTGATAATCTTCCCCAAATCAGATTCAAATAAAACCAAAAAACCCTAATCTTTTCTTGATCAAGTTCGTTTCCATAGCCAACCGATTGTTAAAACAATCATGGGGATTTTATTCTCAATCTAGAAAGGAAAGGAATTGTATAACAAACAATTACTTTTGTTTGTGTTTGACTGGGTTTCGAGTTGAAGCTCAAAAAATAGCTGACCGAAGCTTGTTTAGCCTTGATTCGCAAGTTATAATGGCTGTGAATGGTGTTCGTTTGTCCAGAGAGGTTCGTTGGGTCTAAATATGGCTAAAACATCGATCATATGCGAGTTTTATACTTGATTTCCTAGAATTTGATTAACGCGTTTTGTGTATAGTTTTTTTTTTTTTTGTAACAATTATGATTGATACGAGTATACGACATCAATTCAATTAGTTGTTGATTGGGAAGGGTTAACGCGTTCAACACCTTCCTAAAATAGGTCTTGATTGACTGAATCGTGTCGAAATGAGCTGTATTCGATCTGCTATGTAAATGGGTCGTTGATTGATCTTGGTTTGATCCATAGCTGAAACCGGGTAGGATGGGAGGAAAGCTTTGGACATATGGCAGATGTGGTCCCTCCCGTTTTGCTTGTTATGATTAGTTTAATTTTTTGACAAAAGGAGTCCCTCAACTTTACATTAGCTCTTTTTAATTTCTATAATTTATTTAATGTTTACAAAGGTTAGTAGAATTAAAGTGTTTTAACATTTTATAGATGTGTTATTTAATAAAATATTTTGTGATTTTAGTTTATTATTATTATTATTATTATTATTATTATTATAATTATTATTATTCATTAAAATTTTATAACTAAAATTTATTTATTTGTTTAAGTTCTCTATTTACAAATATGTTCTAAATCAAATATTTTTAAATATATGTTCTTATTCTTTAACTTGTGTAATTTTAAATAATTACATACATATACATACTTATATATGTATTTTAAGCAATTACATACATATACTTAAATTTATTTTCTCATACACATACACATACATATACATATACATATACATATACATATACATATACATATACATATAGGGATGGTTATTTTGGAAACCACCCTTAGTTGAGGAAACTTTGGAAACCTTTAAAAAAACAATGTAAACAAAACAATTTTTTTGCAGTCTTATAACATCATTAGGGTCAATTTTATAAAAAAAAAAAAGAAAAAACCATCGACAATATTTTTTAGAAAAAATAGTTTGTAAACGATGTTACACAGACGTTACAAAAGTATAAAAAAATTAGTTTTGTATATATAAAGATATATTTGTGTAATTACGCATATGTATATGTATATAAACTCATAGCTGAATATTTCATATGACGTCATAAATTATTTACTAAATTTAATTGTTTATTACAAATAACACAAATGTTACATTTATTGTTGTTAGAAAATAAACAAAAATAATGTTTTATGTTCATGTTCGTTACAGTGATGTAAATACAAAACATTTGAAAAAAAATAAAAAAAAACTAGTCAAGAGATTACAAAATTAGAGAGAAAACTGAAACAAGTACAATGACGCAATTATAATAAAAAATAATATAGTATAAAAATGTGAATAATTTAAAAAATATAGGGTAAACTTTATATAAAAAATTATATTGATTAAAATATATTAGATAGTGATACTTGTCACCAACATAATAAATCTAGTTTTTGATAGATACTAAATGTTTTAAATGCCTTCATATACTAAAAAAAGAATAATGACATGTGACATGATTTTATTCACTTGATTTTTTATGTTAACCATTGGATGATAGTTAACAGGTTGTTGCAAATGCTTTAGGCTATATTTAATTCCCAATCCTATATACATACACGTACGCACACATATGCGTATACATACATACATACATATACGTGCATGCGTGTGTGCACGGCTAGGTGAGAAAAGTAAAAGAGGAAAAAATATAGTTAAATAATGTAAAGATAGTATGAGTGTTCAAAATATCATAAACTCAAAAAAATTCGAAATCCGAATCGTATACGAAACCCAAAAAAAACTCATCCGAATCTAATTCGGGTTTTTCGGGTTGGATAATATTGTTTTAAATCGGATTTCAGATAGGCAAAAAGTAGTTTTTTCGGATTGGATATCTCAATAAACCTGGTTTATTCGGGTTGTTTGGATTCGGATGTAATAGTCACAGTTTTTTCGGGTTATTCGGATTTTTCGGGTCGTTTGAGTCGGATAATATTTTTTGATTTTTATATTGGGTCGGATTTCGACCAAAAAATTTCAAACCTGAATAACTGTTTATCCAACCAGATGAACACCCTTAAATGATAGAATTTGATGGTAATAGTATAATTATCAATCTGCTATATTTGGGAAACATCCAAAAGCACAGATCTAACAGATGTTGAAAGATCCGATTGCTTTTTCTAAAATTAGTATAAATAAATACGAGAAGAACCAAAACCATCCATTCTTACCTAAAATTTACATTTGTATTTTCTTTCTCTTTAAGACCCAAGCGAAGAAAACCTTATTTTCTTCTTCGTCTAAATGTTTTGATCGGAAGTTTTTCGTGTTCAATCACAAGTCACAAGAGTTTGTTTTTACATGTCAAGGATCTTGCATCAAACTCACGTATTTGAGCTTAGATTCAGTATGACAATTCGCAATTCCAGGTTAGAATTTCGTACATTAGTCTTAATTAAGTGTTATTAAGATTAAAATGATCAAAACAAGAAATCAACCTTTATATATATATATATATATATATATATATACGTGCACACACACACACACACATATATATATATATATGGATTAGGAATGCCATGATTTGCCAAACGTTAGTTACGCAATAGCAACTTACGCGAGTAAGTTAAAAACCGGATCCAAGAGCAATGTAACCTAAGTAAATAATTTATGTTATAATAAATTTTATATCATCTACAAGAAACAATAAAAATGGGTGAAAGCTGAATTGACAAATATTGGTCTCAGTAAAAGTTATGGTAAGTCGAAAATTTACCGTGATTATAAAATGGTCCACATAATTAGTGCACCCCTATAAGGAATACTTGATATGTTTAGAAAGATTTTGGAAAATCGTGAACGTGGGCGAAAACAGGACGCAAAACGGAGTTCATACGAAGCGGGAATCGTGAATACAAGTTCAGGGTTATACCGCACGACACAGAACGTGTCTGGGATTCTTGCCACGTGTCCCAGCCCTATGACACGTGTCACATGAGATTGCCACGTGTCCTTTGAGTTTTCCACAAGTCTTGTGAGTTTTCCACGTGTCCCATGAAGTGTCGGATTCTCGTTGCCTCGATTTGCGCCTGTTCCTATAAATAGACTTCAAAATTTCATTTTCTACGTATTCCAATCAAATATCATATTTTTCTCTCAAAGTAAACACTTCTCTAAGCCCCTTTTGAAGCCATAAAAGTCTAAGAAAGATCGGAACAAACATTCGAGACCGTCATTGTAAGATCATTGTATTTCAGGTATGTCCGTACATATTTAAATTGTACTGATAAAACCTGATCTGAAAATTTGATAATTTTTGATTTACTTGATGGTATTATCACTGGTATACATTTCTGAGAACACATGATTGTTACGCATAAACCATGGGAAAGTCAGTTTAAAATATAACTAGGCTGAACCACAGAGTTTATTGCAGTTGATTAATTATGAGCTGAACTGGTTTTGGTTGGAAAAAGTTATGGTTTGGTCACTAAATATAGTCAAGGACACATGGTCATGATTTATCTAAACGGTGGTGGGACTGCGGCTGGATAAGTTGCGACCTACTCCTACGTATGTGTAACATCTGTGCCGGAATCGATACCGGAACAGTAACTTGCACAGTAGATTGCACAGTAATTCAGGTACACACTACGTGAAACTAGTATATGCTATTGACACTTGATGATTGACATTAAACTATTATGCTATTGTTCTGAAATCTGATTTAAACCTTATGGTTTAAACAGTCAGAAACACATCAGACAACACAGAACTGACACACAGATGCTTGATTAATGTTATTATGTATAAACGTATGCGAGGTTAAACAGAACGAAACCATAACGGTTGTTGTTACAGAATGCTAAACCGACGAATCACTCGTATAGGTGATGATCTGTACGAATAAATCCGAAAGTTTAAAGTTCTGAAATGATGATTGGAAAGTAGAAAACAAGAATCAGAAAGCCAAACCATCGTCGTGTTCGTTCGAATGACGATTCGAACGAATACGCGCGATGGTGACGCGTTCTGACGAAACGAAAACGAAAACGATACGAACGGTAATAAATGTAAGAAAATATAATATTTTCTGTTTTACAATTTTGAAACTCATCAGAAATAAATTAAAAGAAAACATTTTAATTAATATGTTACGACAAATAATTCAAGAAAAATGATATTAAAAGATTTAATAGAAATAACCGCCTCCTAAACATTTGAAAATAAATTCCTTTTTATTTTAGTTACAAAAACACACGCGTAACGTGCCAAAAACACGACGAAAACGAGAACCGAGCAACCAAAACGAACCCGAACACCCCCAGAGTATTTAAACCGTAAATGAAGCATTTAATTCATTTTTACATGTCCTCTCTCTCTCTCTCTAAAACTCTCCTAGTCGTCCATCTCTCTCTCTCTAACAATTCCACCTTTAAACAAATGTTCTAAATGATTCCTAAATGCTTTTATACTTAGTCATGATGCTAGTACTAATGCTTATCACACATACCCTAAATGCTAAAAGCTAAGGTTTGTTGGAAAGTGCTAAAGCTTAATATACTTGACCTAAATACTTATGCTAATGTTATATGCTACAGGCTACATGCTAATACTAAATGCTAATGCTAGTTGCTAAATACTTATGTTACATGCTAATACTAAATGCTAATGCTAGTTGCTAAATACTTATGTTAATGCTAATGCTACATGCTACATGCTAATACTAAATACTAATGCTAGTTGCTAAATACTCATGCTAATGCTAATGCTAATGCTACAAGCTACATGCTAAACTGAATGCTAATGCTACGAACTACATGCTACAACTCGATGCTAATGCTAATGCTACAAGCTACATATAAATACTAAATGATAATGCTATAAGCTAACAATAAATGCTAATTCTACATGCTAATGCTAAGACTATATGCAAAGACTACATACATTGATGCTGAATGCTTGAAATGCTCAGAATGCTTGAAACTATATATGCTTATTATGCTTACCATGCTAAAGCAATGGATGGACCTCTCAGTGCTTGCCCTACCGGTTGTGAAGCTAGTACTTGTGTACAAGATACATAAATGCTATGCTATCTGAATGCTATAAACTTGTATGCTAAAACTATCGACTATGATAGAACATACCAAATTGGCTTCTCAGTGCTTGCCATGGGATGTTCTTCATAGTTGGGACTTGAAGGAACAGACCGTCGGCCTCTCAGTGCTTGCCATAGGGTGACCTTCATAGTCATGACTTGGAGGAGTAGACTGTTGGTCTCTCTGTGCTTGCCATACAGTGATTCCTCCATGTCCACTCATGTTGTAAACTTAAACATAATGCTAAAGCTATTGGCTATTTTAGAATGGACCAACTGGCCTCTCAGTGCTTGCCAGGGGGTGTTCTTTGTAGCTAGGACTATGGTAGATCAGACCGTTTGGCCTCTCAGTGCTTGCCAGGGGGTGTTCTTTGTAGCTAGGACTATGGTAGATCAGACCGTTTGGCCTCTCAGTGCTTGCCAAAAGGGTGTTCTCCATAGTCAGGATCCTGAGGAGTAGACTGATGGCCTCTCAGTGCTTTCCATACAGTGATTCCTCATTTTCCACTCATGTTGTAAACTTAATGGGATGCTAAAGCTATGAATGAAATGGATGGTAGGTAAGATGCTTAATTATCATTAACAACAATGTCCTATGTGGCTTAGTATGTGGTGGGATGGCGTCTGGGCGGGTTGTAGGCTCGACTCAGGGGTATACCCTATATATAAGCATACCGAGCTGGATGATACAGGTGATGTTAATGAGATTAAGGTTGTTACCGAAGGGATTTGGGAATGCTATTGGGTAGATAACTTAAACTTCTAAACATGATGCTTGAAACTATGATGGGAATTGAATGGTAGATAAAATGCTTAATTATCCTTAACAACAATGTCCTATGTGGCTTAGTATGTGGTGGGATGGCGTCTGGGCGGGTTGTAGGCTCGACTCAGAGGTATGCCCTATATATAAGCATACCGAGCTGGATGATACAGGTGATGTTAATGAGGTTAAGGTTTTACCGAAGAGGTTGCAAAACTATTTTTCAAAATACTAAAACTATATGAACTCACCAACCATTGTGTTGAATTTGTTTTCTCACATGTTTTCTCAGGTGATGCACATGATTAAGCTAAGGCTCATGATTGCATGCTAGGATGCCAGATAGAGGACCTAGTAGTTTTTGAGAAGCACATATTTTGTTGACAATTGTAACTTAACTTTGTAAACTCTAGCTTATGTTATATTGTGCTTTAGTTATTCTCAATGTTGATGCTATGTAAACAATCTGATCACCACGATTATCACTCATGATATCGCGCCCCGAGAACCTTCCGCTTGGCGGGGAAGTCGATCCGTCCCGCCGGCTCTGGGTGTGATAGTATGCCCTATGCATAAACTTATTTCGGTCTATTATGGATATGTCAGTGATATGATTTAGTGGGGTTAAGGATTGGGAAATTGAAAATTGATAAACATATTTTATTAAAATAATGAAAGCGATAATGAAAACATTTATGCGATGGTGAGGTCACGAATATAGCTTAATTATAACGCGAATGTTATTTCAGAAATGTTAGCCTAATAATGTGTTCGCGTGGGTGACGATTCACACGAATACAGTTATTAGGAATAATATTCTTAGACGATATTCCATGAATCGTAGATCAAGTTGAAATACAATAAGAACGTTGTATTTATAAAGGTGACGATCTTTATAAATGCGTACGTAAGTAACGCGTTTAAACGAGATAGCTAAAATAATATTTTTAAGATATTTAAATTAATGAAAAAAATTTAAAACGTTTATTATGAATTATCACCTTAAACGGATTTATACAAAAATCATTTTATTAAACGAAATCATTTTATTAAACTTTTTGTAATTTAAAATAAAGATATCAAGAAAACCGAGCAACTTAAATTAGTTAACGTGGAGATAAACATAACGAAGCGAGCGGGATTGACCCAGAGTATAAAAGGGGAAGAACCTTCTTCTTCCCCCATTTCCAGCCCTCTCTCTCTAAAACACACACACTGTCATCTCTCTCTCTAGAGATCTCTCTCAAATCACCACCATTTTGCTTGATCTTGTGTCAAAACACTCCTCCACTCATCTAGATCACGAACCCACGAAGAAAACGAGCTCAAACGACACCAAACGAGGTAAAAATTTCAGTTTTAGGTTCGGATTTTAGGGTTTTCAACAAACCCGACCCAAAATCAATCAATGAAGTCATCCCATCAGATCCAGATACTTCTCAGTCCATTCACCCACTCCCAGAGACTGATCAAGCTTCATCTTCTTCCCACCAAACTTTTGATAATCCATTGTTCTTAGACCACATTCCTGAGGAACACTGTGTGGATCATGGAGCCGAAGCTAGTGAAACAGCTCCAGTTGACAACATTTCTTCCTCCAGTGAAGACCAGATGAACCACATTAGCAATTTGCTTGATAATTTGGCAGTGGAGGAAGTACCAACCCTAAGCATTAACAAGAATCATCCAGTGGAAAACATTATTGGCCTCTTTCGGAAGGAGTTCTCACAAGAAGCCGGTCCATTCCAGCTCAGAACACCTTGTCTGAAAACACTCTCACACGAAGTCAATCGGGTCCGATTAATTCTTGTATGTATTCCTGTTTTATTTCGCAGGTCGAGCCCAAGAATGTCAAGATGGCTCTCAAGGAGTCTAGCTGGGTCGAGGCGATGCGGGAAGAGCTGATGCAGTTTCAGAAGCTCAAAGTGTGGAATTTGGTCACATTGCCCAAAGGGAAGCTGCAAGTTGGAACCAGATGGTCTTCATAAACAAAAGGGATGATTCGGGGGTGATTGTTAGGAATAAGGCACGTTTGGTAGTTCAGGGCTTCTACCTGCAAGAGGGGATCGACTATGAAGAATTTTTGGCACCAGTTGCGAGACTTGAGACTATAAGGATCCTCTTGGCCTATGCTTCCTACATGAACTTCACAGTGTATCGAATGGATGTGAAGATTGCTTTCTTGTATGGAAAGGTCCAAGAAGAGATTTACGTCTGCCAGCCCCCAGGATTCGAGGATTCGCAGCATCCTGACCATGTCTACAAGTTAGACAACGCCCTATATGGTCTTCATCAAGCACCTCGAGCATGGTATGCTATTCTTATAGATCATGTGCTTGCTCATGGATATACCCGTGGAGCCATTGACCATACATTGTTCGTTCGCAAGGATAAGGACGATCTGATTCTCGTCCAAATCTACGTGGATGATATTATTTTTGGTCCATGAGCTCGGTGCTATGCAAGGAATTTGAAGCAGTGATGAAGAAAAAGTTTGAGATGAGTGCGATGGGAGAAATGACCTTCTTCTTAGGTCTTTAGGTAAAGCAAGATCCGAAGGGCGTGCTGATTCATCAACGCAAATATGTTACTGATATTCTGATAAAGTTCAAAATGTTGGAATCCAAGCCTGCATCCACTCCCATGGCTTCCCGTCCGGTCTTAACTTAGGATTCTGATGGTGAAGATGTTGATCAACACCTCTATCGCTCGATGATTGGCTCATTGATGTACCTGACCGCAAGCCGACCTGACATCATGTTCTTTGTATGTCAGTGTGCCAGATATCAAGCTAATCCAAAGGCTTCTCACCTGATCCCTGTTAAGAGGATTTTTCGTTACCTTGTCGGGAAACCTCGTCTCGGCTTGTGGTACCCCAAGAACTCTGAGTTTCGTTTACATGTTACTCTGACAGTGATTTTGGTGGTTGTAATTTAGACAGGAAATCCACCAAGGGAGGATGTCAATACTTAGGAGGTCGCCTTGTCTCTTGGCAAAGCAAGAATCACACAACTGTTTCTACATCCACTGCAGAAGCGAAGTATGTTGCTGCTTCCAGTTGCTGCTCTCAGGTTATATGGATGCAACAGCAGCTCCTCGATTACGGTTTGAATTTTCTTAACTCTCCTATCTATTGTGACAATGAAGCTGCCCTTCAGATCGTCAAGAATCCGGTACAACATTCCAAAACTAAACACATTGATATCCGGATTCACTTTATCCGCGACTGTTTCGAACGAAAACTGATTCATCTTGAAAAGGTCCACATAGATGATAATCTCGCGGATCTTTTCACAAAACCGTTCGATACAGCTCGATTTCATCGCCTCCTTGCATCTCTCAAACTAATAAGTTTTGATTAAGACAGTTTTGTAAATACTATGTTTTACTTTAATTTTTATATCACAAATTTAGGGGGAGAAAATTTACAAAAACAACAAAAAGATTTTCGGTCTTTGATTCAAAATTACAAAAACAACAATTTTTTTTTGCATTTTGAGTCAGTCTAAGTTGATCTACAGGTTTAGGGGGAGTGAATTTTAACAAAACAACAAAAAGATTTTACATTTTCAAAATTTAAGAAAATACAAAATGATTTTGATTTGGATGGTTAAAGTAAAGCGATTCAATAGGGAAGTGACATAATTTCTGACACTCAGGAATTCGCTACCTAAAAGTAATTTCTAAAGAATAACAACTTTGGATAACTATAATTCACTAAGAAGTTAAAAAAAGTTTTTCAAAATGAAAGAAATGGACATGATCATTCAATAATATAAATAAGAGAGAAGTAAGGAAAATCAAATAACCGGATAGATGTAACAACTATTTGACTTTTTGTATAAATCCTTAAGTCAAAACGAGATTATTTCGATAAACTTGAAACTGTTTTAAAAAACTCGGGCATTTTCTATGTTTTGAGCAAGCAAAGACCTGGATGTGTGACGTTAAGGCCAATGAGCCTGCAGATCAGTAAAGTAAAAGATGCCAATGAGCACCAAGATGATAGAACCCCTTCTTGTTCTTGATTCTAATCTAATTGATTTGTTCTTTTCTTTTCTCATCTTAAACTCTGTAAAACATTTTAAGTTCATTGAAACACAATCATAGTTTGAAACAAAAGATTTTACAAAATTGATAGGTTTCATGATAATCTGGTTCAACAGTCTGAGTATCCATTAACTTCCCAAAAGTAGTTTCAGAAAAGCCGTTAGAAAACCTTTTGATCATGAGTCTTATCTCTGAATTACGGATTAACGAGTGGAAATTATTGGTGGGGTATAATTATTTTAAGGTTGGGTTTCAAAAGAAATTATTTTAAGGTGGTCAAATTTTTGACACAGATTTGATCCCACGAAATCGACCCAACTTAACTTTGAACTCGTTCAAAGTTTCTTATTTTATGATATTTTATTTTATTTTATTTTAATTTATTTTAATTTATTTTAAAAGTTAGAAAATTTTTGAAAAACAGTAATAATACTCGAAATTATACTCGAAATTCGAGTACACGAAAATTCGTGTACTCAAACCATGCCTATAAATAGGCCGAGTATGCTACATTTCGAGTACCATTCACTGTCGTATACGTTTTTGCTTTTACCTTGTCAATCTTGTTTTATGTGCCCTGTTTTCGAAATCCACTCCGACTATATTGTAGATCACACTTAGGCATATATAGGTATAGATTTTCATCAAGTTTCATCCGTTGAATCAAAAGTTATGGACCAAAAACGCAATTCGAGTACTCTGTTCTGTTAACAGATAAAGTTTTGCAAAATTAACCTCGAAAAACTCAAAATTAAAAGGGGATCTTCTAGTATGTTGGTCACCTCTTAATTCCGAACATTTTGAGTATAATTGGGTGTTTTAAGGAACAAAATTGAAGAAGTTATGAAGCTTTTGAGGTTCTCGAAATTTTGAATTTCGAATACTACAAAATTTCGTATACAATTCAAACTTCGAATAGACCCTGATTTCGAATACATTTTCAGATTTCGAATAAGTTCCTGTTTTCGAATACCAGTATTTTTCGAATATATTTTAACCTTCGAGAACATCAAAAGCTTCGCGAACTTTCAACATTTGAACTGATTTCGATTTCGAAATTTTTCTAACTCCTAGAACTCGAACTGGAACTTGTACTTGTTATGCATTGACTTTTACTTCGATATTGACTAACTTGACTTGGTTTAATTTCAGATGGCTGACTTGCAGTTCGTCTCTGATCATAATATGTCAGCCAATGTCGGAGATCCACCAGCAAAGCATTCGATGTTCAAGAGTTTAGTTGATGGACTGATCTTGTCACCGGTGACTTATGCTATTATGGAGCATCCAGCCATTATCGCAGAGTACATCCAGAGCTTCTGGAACTCGATTTCTGAGCGCACAGATGCTAATGAGATTGTCAGTCTCATTGGGAAGATTCAGGGCCAACCCATCATTATTACTGAGCAGATTCTGAGGGAGTGCCTTCATTTCGGAGATAAAGCTACCCACCCTGGTGAGTTAGATCACGATTTGGTTAACCGAACTGTATATCAGATGGGGCATGAAGGAGTCTACCCTCCCACCGAGAAGAAGCTGCTACACTCGTATTGGAGATACTTGGCGCATGTCGTTACTTAGTGTCTTTCAGGAAGGAAAGGGGGTTATGATGTACTTAATCAGACCCTCAGCTAATGTTTAGTGGCTTTGGCTTTAGGAGTTGACTTCAACTTCTCCAAGATGATCTTCCAAGGCAGGCACGCTAACATCAAAGGGAAGAGGAAGGAGAGGTTTTTGGCGTTTCCACGTTTTCTACAGATAGTCATCAACAAGAGACATCCTAACCTTGTTCCCACTATCAGCACTCTCAGGATTAAGAGGATGAGAGACGATATATTTTCATATATGAAGATGAACAAGAGAGGGAAGAAACAATATGCTGGGGAGCGTCCTCTCATCAAGTTTAGGAGATTTGTTGGTGATAATGTAGTGGCAGATGAGCAAGAAACCCCAGTTGCTATTGTTGCCGAGGAACATGACATCCCTTCTACCAGCACAAGCACACAAACCGTCGCAACTACCGAGGAACTCATTTCTGAGTCATCATCATCTTCGAGTGAGGAGATTCTTGTTAGAGAGAAGGAGCCTATCATCCCTCCTCTCACCAGGGCAGAAAGGGAAGATATTCAGGATGTCGATTATGCACCGGCTCCTGAGTCTTCACCTAAGAAGAAGAGCCTAAAGATGATGTCAAAGCGACAAAAGGACCCCTAGCTGAAGAAGAAAACTGCTGGATCATCTTCATCCACTGCTGCTCAAACTCCACCACCTCCACCTCCTATAGTGCCCACACCACCTCAGACTCAGATTCCACCACCTCCACCTCATACACAGTCATCTATTCTACCCACTCAGCCCAAGCCACCCACTCAGCCTAAACCACAGACTCAGTCAAAACCACCCACACAACTCGTTAAACCCATAACCACCACTCAAATTCCTGTTCCACCTCCACCACCACCTATCGCTACCACCCAAACCACATCATCACCGCCTCACACCCATACCCACATCCCTCACACAGAGCCAACACCATCACCAGGCAGGAGTCGGAGAGACAAAGGCAAGGCACCCATGCGTATGCCTTCGCCCTATGCACCTGATGGGTCTTCGGTAGATGTTGTATGGCTATAGGAGAGAGTATTTCTACTAGAGCAGGACTCCATCACTAAGGATGAGAAGATTGCTAAGCTACAGGGATCCATCATCAGAGTGTGCGACATGTTCAGAAGACAAATCTGACATGTTGATCGCCTCGAAAGACATAATTTTATTTTGAAGGAGGCAATTGAGAAATTGACGGGTAAACCGCTTGTTGAAGAGGATGATGATGACAACGATGACAACAATGTTGATGAAGAAATTGAGATGAAGAAGAAAGATGATGAAAAAGAGAAGGATGGGGATTATCCCAAGGTTGATCAAGGGAGTGATAAAGACGGCGATAGTGCCAAAGACGATAAAGGAAAAGGGAAGGAAGACGATGATACAGGTGATGATCAGGGTCAAGGCGCCAGTTCTTCGGGCCAACAAAATGACGAGCCAACTCAGGATGATACCAAAGGCACCGATGCTTCTGAGAATCCACCATCTTCGAAGAAACCTCTAGATTACTATAATGACTTATTTGAGGATCTCCCAGAGAACTTCTTGTTCGACGGATTTGGTGAAGAGCTCGGTGGAGCGGGCCTGGGGGATTTATTCTCTGATATATCCATGGACTCAGTCTTTGAGGCAGTTTGCGATCAGGAGAGAAGGGAGAAGTCCGAGTCCTCTGTAGGAGCATCTGTAGAGGAAGAACCAGAGAATGTAGTTATCAGCGATGTGAGCAAAGATCCCTATGTTGATTTCTTGTATGCTCACAAGTAAATCAACCAAGATGGACAAGAGATTCCTCCTTTGGAGACGGTTATCAACAGTTGGTTTGAAAAGCAGAGAGATTGGACTTCGGCACCTTCAGAGGTCAAAGCCACATGGTGTGGAGAGATGAGTGAAGTACATCCAGAGCACACCTTCATCACAGATGACTGAACTTTGTTTGATGTATGCAATGATAGGTCAAATGTTTGCTGCTGGTTATACGACAAAGACAGAGATCTTTATCTGGTGAAGCGCATGAATGGAAAGGTCGAGTGCTACAAGAGGCCGAGGGATTTCTGCACAATGCCCAAGTTTGACATACAGAGCATCAACAACGCCATGTTTTTCAATCCTTCAAAGGATACTCAGGCCGACTTGTTAGCTAAGTTTATCAAGGATCAGTGTGAGAAGGATTTTCCCGTGATGAGAACTGCTAAAGGAAGACCTTTTGTCTCAACATGTATCGTGGATCCAGTAAAGAAGGAGCCCTGGGTGTATTACAAGTATCTTCCTCCTCACACTGAAGAAGCCATTCCTGTGTCTCCAAGATTTCCAGACAACTTATTGGTCAACTTTCTGTCATGGTACTTTGATGAGAAGAACTTGTAGCAATCATTCTCAGGAACAAAGATGATCTCAATGACATTGACATGATACTGGATACTATGGATCTTCTGAAGTACGGCAAATACGACATGATGAAGTTGCACAAGTCGCCCATTAAAGTATACGGTGGATGGGACGAAGAAGTGAAACCCTTCACACGTGCAGTTGCATTTGCCATGGAGCTAAAGCTATATGCCGGAGCTGGTCCACACTCAGTTACACTTCCCATCGGTTGACTTCATCAGTCTAGTGGGAGTTTGTAGAGCCCAAATTGAAGATAAAGACTGACAAAGCCAACCGGAGAATATTTTGTTCTGATATTCGAGCACTTAGTTTTTCGTTTACACTTGTATCTCGTGTAATCGAACATTTTTGTGTATAGTAGGTTCGAGTACTCCTAGAAGTAGTATAAATAGACGTATTTTGTACTATTCTAGGGTTGGATTCTCGAGGAATGCTCTCTAGATGTATTAAGGAATTACTTCGTGTACTTCACTGAAATATATCAAAGTTTTGAACTTTCTTCTTGTTCTTGTGTTTCTATTTCTGATTCCGCACGTTGTAGATACATCTGATGCAGATTGGAGGTTTAAAGCTCAGTTCTTGATCTGTTTAGGGACCTACAAACCATGACCGGAGGTCTGGAGGGTGCTCCATAAGGCAATACCTATACAATGTCTCGCGACAAAGACATTGGGAAGGGGCAATTGAACTCGTCAGTTCGGTTACAGGAGCCCAAGAGTTATAACGGACTTTGTTGATTGAAACAATTGAGTGTTGTTGGTTGGAACACAACAACATGGTTGGTTAGAACAACACGGGATTGTTGATGGAAACAATGTTGCACTAGAAACCAATGTTTTACACCCAGTTGGGACATTAATATTTTTGATCTCTTTATGAACATACTTGACTTGATTTGATACATTGGAAACATACATTTTTTTAAATATTAAAACTTGTGAACTCACCAGAAATATGTTGATTGTTTAAAACTATGTTTTTCTCAAATGAATAATGATACAAGGGGTGGAGCACGGAGCTCAATGTTGAATCAATATAGTAGAGTCTACGAGAATTAGACTCAGTTGTATGATGCGCAGCTTACTAGATATATGAAACTCTGTTTTAGCTGTTGAGACAGTTTGTAACAAATATAGTTGTAACCTGGTTGTTTAATAGATAAACATATGTGTCTTTGTTATAAGAATGACTATGAAATCATGAACGTCACACCGCATGCTTCTGCAACGACAAGGGTGTGACAGATTGGTATCAGAGTCATTGGTTATAGCGAATTAGGTTGCATGACTAAGACCTAATCTATGGCCATATGACTCTAACACGAAACATTCATGTTGAATGTTTAGAAACATGCCGAGAGGATGACCAAGGGGAACCCTCAAGTAAAATCGCATGGCAATTGTGAAATTGAGCAACCTGCTATATCGACAGAGATGGACCGACTCATAAACCAACGAGTGGATGATGTTATGGCCACCTACAAAACTCAACAGTAAACAGGAGAGGGAGGATCCTGTGCCATTGGAAACGGTACAGGAAGCGGCAGTGGAGCTGTAGATGGTAATGGTGCCGTTGGATGCAGCTCGGCTACCAGAAGAGTTGAACCTGCACCAAAGGGATGTTCTTACAAGGATTTAGCCATCGCACTGATCTGATGGTGCGAAAAGATGGAAATAGTATTTCATGTCAGTAATTGCCCTAAGGAATGTTGAGTCAAGTATGCCACTTGTACTCTAAATGGAGCAGCTCTTACACGGTGGAATTACCATGCTCAAGGTTTAGGCATTGATGAAGCCTATCAGATTCCGTAGGTAGCACTAAAAAAATGATGATGGATGAATATTACCCACGATACGAGATCCAGAAAATAGAAGAAGAATTCTATAACCTGAAGTTGCAAGGGGGTGGCATTGCAAGTTATACTACTAGATTTCATGAGATGGCGCAACTTTGCTCGTCAATGGTAACTCCTGAGTACAAGCGAATAGAGCAATATCTGAAAGGGCTTCCTAACTCGGTACAAAACACTCCGGTATTATGCAGGTTCCTTCGATCGATCGTGCCGCGCGGTTTAATCCAGTTTTACCGGTTTTTCCAATTTCAAAAAAAACACAAAATTTCGGCTTTTAAACGATTTTTGACTATTAAGTGATCGTGAACTTGATGCGTTTAACACGCCAATGCCATAATCCTATTATGCATTTTTATTTAAAAAAAATTATTACAATTTGAGTACTTTTAGATTGTTTTGGATGAATTTGGGTACTTTTTGAATTGTTTTTGAATGAATTTGTGTTCTTTTTGGAAACTTATTTGAGTATAAGTTGTATTTGTATAGAATTCTATGGTTAATTAGTGTGTCCGGTTGCACCATCTAGTACAACCCAGTTGAACCATTTTTGAGCCAAATCCGGTGCACCTAAAATACCGGTTTTTAAAACATTTTCCCTAACAATGCTAAAGTAGTAAACTATCACCGAGGGCCTTCCCCGTAGGTTCGATTAAACATTGGTGGGATGGTCGGTCCAATAGATCTTTCATAGTCACTAAACAAACAAAAAAAAAAAAACAAACTTGCCCAGTATATTCCCACTTTTCAGTAGGGTCTGGGGTGAAGGATGGACACAAACCTTACCCCTATCCGAGTGGGGATAGAGAGGCTGCTCCGAAGGAGTCCCCAGCTCAAAGTTATCGTCTAAAGTTGATCATCCCAACATTTTTAACTTTATTTTCACAAAATAAGTAAAATAACGTGAAAATTAGTGCAATTTTACTTTGTCCTCTTGAGGGCTCACACATATAGACATTATATGTGTGCACCGCAAATGGGGCATATCATATTCACTAAATGAGGGTGATAAATGAATATTCCTAGCTAAAGTTCAATAACTATAAGGTCATTAAGCAAACTTCACATGATAATATAATTAGATAAGTTGCATGTTTCACCCCAAAAGTAAAACAGTAAAAGAGGGGCTATGAAGACTCACCTTTTGATAAGTTTGATAGTTATGCAATAGATAAATCAGATAGTAGCTCAAGTGTCCTAACAAGTTCAATATCAACCTAGAGAGTTCATCATGTATAAATGTATGTTCTTGTCACACCCCCAAATTTCAACTAACGGAATCTTACCGTTTAGGGCGTGACAAACCAGGATCTCAGGCATTAGACATAACGAAAGACCTCTATATGCTTTCCAAACATAAATTTGGTCTAAACTGTAATATCAAAGTTTTAACGTTGCGGAAGCGTTTTAAAACCAATAACCAAACATAACGGTTTGTAAAATGTAAATTACAAATTCAAAATCATTCAATGTCTTAATTAATCAAATCTAAAACACTTGAACTGAAATGTATGCGTGAGACTCAACATCCTAGTCCCTGCTCGGCCTTACTTGTGCTTTAGTGTCATAAGAAAACACGTAAATAAAGCCAACATAATGGTTGGTGCATGCACAGGTTTGAATAAGTAATCACAATGTTTGAACAACTGTTTGAAAAGTAATGTTTACAGATAACATAATCACACATGCACAGTCATGATAGCTAGTCATTTGTACTATTTACATAAGCGGTCAACACCGTAGCTGACTATTAGAATGTAATTTGCCTTTCCACTATTGTCTAGCACAAACAATAGTAATGTTTGAATTGGCTAGTTAAACACTTGCGTAGACCTACAATCTACCAAGTGAAGTTTGTCAAACCCAATAGATCTATCTTCAACTACCACGCTTTGCACTACGACTGTCACACCCCCAAATTCCCACGTGCGGTGTCAGACCGCGCGGGTGTGACATGGCCATGATCACAGCTCATGGTCATATAGAATGACTCCATATAAGTTACGCAACCATACAGTTTGTAAAATAAGACTAGTTTCATAAGTTTAGCAGCGGAAATGTTCATCACTAAAGCAACGGAATAAGTAATTAGTTTTGCAGGGGAAATGAAAGGTGTATCAGAACTACATTGTTAACATTGTTTAAAATGACAATAATCAAAACATAAGCCTAGGATTAGAGTCTATATGTATGTAGACTCTCTTGTGCATCTCCATGTGCATCCTAGCTCGTGCTGTTCAGTTACCTGAGAATACATGCTAAAAAATGTCAACATAAAGTTGGTGAGTTTACAGGTTTAAGTATTTGAAAGCAGTAAAACAGTTATATACTGGGTATGTTAAATAGTTTTGTTGGATCTACGATCGGTGAGTATGTCATGGCATCCTATCGAAACTCTACTGTTTCCTTTTTCCTCCTCGGGTCATCGTTGAACCCAGATAAACATCGATATTACACTCGTTATGACCTCTAGTCAACGTTGTTGCCGAGTGGGCTAGTCAAACCCAGTAGTACTACGTAATAATGACTCGTTTGTTACACAACTAACGGTAAGGGTAATGAGGACTTGTTGCGATAATAGTTACACTCAAAATAGTTTTACAACATACCAGTCATATATCTAAAACAGTTGCATTATATTCTCACTCCAAAAGTTTAGCAAAAGCAGTTAAAGGGTAAAAGTGGGGCTATTAACTCACCTGAGTTTCCGTAGAGTGCGCTCTTACAAGAACGGAATAGTGCGCCTCTTTCAGCGGTTACCTATATCACATAGGTGTTATAAGTTTGTGTTTACATTCGTGTGGGTGTCACAGGACCGTATTCGTGTTCAAACAACTCCAAGTTGTTATGTGGGTCGTGTTGACTGTGTTTGACCGCGTTGGTCGTGTTGACCGTGTTTGACCTAACAACCCATTGGTGATGTGTTTTATTCAGGTGATGTGATCTTGTAACGTACGATTAGTGTCGTGTGATGTGTGTGATCATCAAAATTGCATCCGTGGGATAACTTACTACTTATAGTAAGTTTCTTTTATAGTAAAATTTCCATATTAAGCAAGTCATGCAAGTTATCACTTTACGTTTGTTCTAGCATGCATGGTTAACCTATATGATCATGTTATCACATAGTATGTTGTCCCATGCGATCAATTAACACATAGCTTGTTTTTAGCCGTTAAAGTTTCCTAAAAGGAAAGTTTCTAAATCTAGCATGATTATCATCGTAAATCACTTAACTTATCATATCATAATCATATTATATCAATTTAAGACATTTATCATGCTCGTATCATATCTAGCATCCTTAGATCGAAATTTCACAAAATAAAGTTACTAAAGATAGTAACCATGACAAATACTATTCAAATGATCATTCTAAGCATTCCTAATTCATTTTTATACCAATACACTTTATTATATCATGATTCATCATCCAAACATTTACATTTAGTCAAAATCATCATCTATCAATAATCGAGTCTCAAAAGTTACTATAAATAGCAACTTGGTCTAAAATGATCACAAACCAATCACAAATCTAAGGTGTTTTTAAGCTACTAGGAGTGTAGATCTAGCTTCTAATGGTTCAATAATAATGAGATGATGCACTAAAGCAGCTCTTAAGCCTCCTGGATCACGAGGTTTTGCAGAAACAAGATGGTAATGGTGGTGGTTTGAGCTTCAAATATTCTTCCAAGCCTCCAAAGCTTTCAACAATGGCTTCCAAGGACTTCAAGGTGTACAAAAATGGCTTCCAAGGATGAAAATGGAGTTGTAGTAGGTGATATGATGGCTTATGGTCGAGTGATGTCGTGTGGGATTAGAGAAAATGATGATAGTAGGGTAATAGTGGTCTTGGGGTGTTAAAAAGGATTTTTCTGCGATTTTGCCTCCTAGGCGTACTGCCTAGCGGTCGACTCCCGTCCCAGGTGTACCGCGCGGAAGGCCGGAATCCGAGGCACTTCTCCTGTCTCGCGCGCACCGCCAAGGTTGGAGGTTTAGGTCCAGGCGTACCGCCTGGGCCTCCGGACAAGCCCAATAGGCCCATTTTCATTGTTTTGCCTCATTTTCGCGCATTTCCCAATTACGATCATCGTTTTAAGACTTGTAAACATTGTTTCACTTGTTTTAGGTTTCTTAGGGCCTAAGTGTTGTGGTTGTGGCTTGTTTATTTCACCAACGTTCGTTATTCAAGACACGTTTGTGCGTTTTCGATAATTCCTCGTATTATAGTTTTATTATGTGTGTTTGGACTGTCGGGCCACGTGTCACACTAAGCATCACTAATTCTAGTGCAACGTAAGTAATAATAGTATAAATTATTATTAAAATAAATAGAATGCTGACGTGGAAATTATGAGGTGTCACAACGGCAAACTAAACGGTTCGATATGTAAGGACTTGTAATGCTATGTTCGCACTTATCGTAAATAGCTAACTCATGCAAGTGATATGTATCTAAAAGTGTTTGTTTGCACATGTTTTCTCCCCTAAAACAGTTAAAATAAGAAAAGGGGGCGTGTACGCACCTGTGAATGTGAGTCGAATGATCAAATGCTCGCGAAATCACGTAGATTATCTTCTACGAATAATCTGTGTATTTACAATAACATTTCGTTATTTGAATGTCCAAATTGTGTTTTTTATCTCATACGTGTCAACACACGTATATTAGATTGTGTGAAACGTACATACGAAAGTATGCACGAATTTTATTTCGTTAGTTTAAATCATATAAACGAATACGATTAACTTAAACACACGTAAATATACGCGATCGTGTTTTTGATTAAAAATATAAATTTTATCACTTAATTTTGTTCGGGATTCCGTTACGGTTCCAACGCAACTTGAACGGATCGATTTGGAGTTAAAATGAAGATGTTATGATAAAAATACCAAAATTGGTCTTGAAATCAAAAAGTAGCAGCCCTCGGATTCGAACCTGGGACCTCCAGAACCACACACACACACCCACCCAATCCCTCTATCTTTGATGTCGCAACAGAACATGGTTTTTAATTCTTTTAACCATCATCCAGCTGGTTCCCCTTTGTTCCTTACTCGACCCATCCCAATTGGTTTCGATTGAAGTCGATTCGACCACGATCGAACCTCGAATCATAGGGCTTTCCATCCCTTGATCAAAACAAATCTTTCCATGCACATTAATTGGATATTGAAAATCATTTGCTTAAAAAAACCCAAAACATTTTTCAAGTTGAAACTTGAAACCGGTTTGTATTGAATTCAATGTTATTTAACAAAATTGGTATAGGGTTTTTATTAAATTGATCATTACGAAGCAGAGGATGTAGTTTAATTTGATTATAACATTCGTTTGAACCAAAAACCCCAAATCCGTTCTTAGTATGAACCCTAGAACTCCTTTCCATGGAATTCGTTGTTGTTACTTGAAATTGATATATGGTTTTCATTAAAAAGAGGATTACAAAGCTATCTGTGCACTTTAATTTGAGTAAAGATCTCGTCTTCATTAAAACCCCCAAATCGTTTTGGGTTAAGAACCCTAGAAATCAATTTCATAAAATTTGATGTTTTGATATCAAATTGATATAATGTTTTTGTGTAATATGTTAATGCGAAACTAATGATGTAATTTGATTTTGTTTTTGAACTCATTTGGTTAAAAACCCCCAAATTCGTTCTTGATATAAACCCTAGTTACCAAACTCTTGAATTTCGTTGTTAAAACTCGAAATTAACTTAGGGTTATGTTTAGTCGGCCATTTTAGGATATGTAGAAGTGAATCTTTACCTTGTTTAACTTCGAATGGATTTTAATCGACTTAAAGCTTGACTTTCGATCAACCTCCTCTTGAATTCGTAATTTCACAGTGTTTCTCTTCGAATTATGATGTGTAACAGGTGCTAAAGGGGCATACTAGAGTTTATGTTTGTTCAATTCGGCTTATCAAGTTCAAATTATGTGTGTTTGATGATCACTAATGACGGTTATAAAGTTTCGAACTCCCATGGGTTTAATTCGATGAATTAAGGCTCCATAGCATATGATAACTGTATTTTATCATTGATGAGATCATTATGGATGATTAAATTCGGTAGTAACTGATTATTGATGTAAAATTCGAATTTCAATTTGATAACAACTCGAATTTTGACTTTAATAGTCAAAATTGATCATTTTATATAATTTTAACATTAATTCTTATAATTTAAATGTTTGTAAACTTGTTTTTTTCAAGTTTAATCCTCTATTTTGATTTCGAATAATTTCGTCTCGTTTCTGTTAATTTCTGATTAACAGGGTTAATCCGGAAATGTCGGATTGTCACATCATCCCCTTGTTGAAGGAATTTTCGTCCCTAAAATTGTTAAATGTTAGAAGTAGTTAGGACACTACTTGTGAGTTCAAAATGTACGAGCTAGTACGATATTTGATCATTCTGTGTATTAATGTGTACTCACACACAAAGTTCAACGTTTGCAACATCACACCTAAGTGTGATCGTTCTATGTAACTGTTTGCATGCACACTAGTTAGTACACCTAACTGTGAATGTTTGTGTTTGATCATATTTTGCTATGTAACCTTAGACTTAGTGAATGTTGGCAACTGTTTGTACTATGTAGCCTCGCACATAGCAAATGTTTGAAACTAATCATGTCTGTACTACCATACCATGTAACATATGAATTGTTCGCAACTGTTTGTACTATGTAACCACGCACATAGCAAATGTTTGAAACTAATCATGTCTGTACTACCATACCATGTAACATATGAAATGTAGCACATAAAATGTAATGTAGCACAAATGTTTGTAACAAAACCAATTGTATAAAATGTTTATGCTTACAGTTTGAAATCTGAAGTGTTGAAGTGTGAAGTATCACATCATCCCCATGTTGAAGAAAATTTCGTCCCGAAATTTAACATGCCTTCTCAGTGTGTGAAGTTGTTGTTTTGAACAAATGAGGATAGTTCTTCATCATTTGGTCTTCCCTTTCCCATGTGAATTCAGGTCCATATCTTGAATTCCACCGGACCTTGACTATCGGAATCTTGCTTTGTTTGAGCTATTTGACCTCTCGGTCCTTGATTTCAACTGGTTCCTTGATGAACCGTAACTGTTCATCTACTTGTATTTCTTCCCGTGGTACAACCAATGTCTCATCAGATAGACATTTCTTCAAGTTTGAAACGTGAAACACATCATGAACTCCGCTAAGTTCATCCGATAATTTGAGTTAATACGCTACCGGACCAATCCTTTTCAGGATCTCAAAAGGTCCTACGTAGCGTGGGCTAAGCTTCCCGCGCTTGCCGAATCGTATCACACCTTTCCAAGGTGATACTTTTAGAAGAACTCGGTCTCCTATTTGAAATTCCAACGGCTTGCGACGTTTATCAGCGTAACTCTTTTGTCGATCCCGAGCCGCTGCCATACGGGTCCGGATTTGTACTATCTTCTCTGTCATCTCATGTACTAGTTCAGGTCCTGTTTTTTGACTGTCACCAATTTCAGCCCAGCAAACCGGTGAACGACATTTACGACCATATAAAGCTTCAAACGGTGCTGCCTGAATACTTGTATGGTAACTGTTATTATAAGAGAATTCCACTAACGGTAAGTGGTTTTCCCAGCTATCACCAAAGTCAATTACACACGCTCGTAACATGTCTTCGAGTGTCTGAATCGTGCGTTCACTCTGACCGTCAGTTTGCGGATGGTATGCGGTACTCATGTCTAAACGAGTTCCCAATAACTTATGGAGAGATTTCCAAAAGTTTGAAGTAAATTGGGCATCCTGATCTGATATGATGGAGATTGGTATGCCATGTCGCACTACCACTTTCTTGATGTAAATACAAGTCAATTTCTCCATTTTGTCAGTTTTTTTAATTGCCAAGAAATGTGCAGATTTTGTTAATTGATCGACAATTACCCATATCATATCACAACCACTTAGTGTACGGGGTAACTTAGTAATGAAATCCATCGAAATCTATTCCCATTTCCATATAGGTATTTATGGTTGTTGCAGTAAACCAGATGGTTTTTGATATTCAACTTTGACTTTAGAACAAGTCAAACATTTGCTAACGTACTAAGCAATGTCGGCTTTCATGTGAGGCCAGCAATACAGTGCCTTTAAGTTATGATACATCTTGTCTGACCCCAAATGGACTGAATACCTAGATTTGTGTGCTTCATTCATCACTAGTTCCCTTAGGCCACCATGCAAAGGTATCCAAAGTCAGTTCATGAAACAACGAGTTCCATCAGTCATGACTTCCAATTGTTTTTCCATTCCTCGTAAGGATTCCTGTTCCAAGTTATCCTTTTCTAAGGCTTCCAGCTGAGCACTGCGTACCTTGTCAGGTAAGTCAGTATTTATCGTTAACATAAGTGCACGAACCCGTCTTGTTGATGTTGTGTCTTTTTTGCTTAGAGCATTAGCTACCACATTAGCTTTTCCCGGATGATATTTGATCGCGCATTCATAGTCATTCAACAACTCGACCCACCGTCGCTGTCTCATATTGAGTTCCTTCTGATCAAAGATATGTTGCATACTCTTGTAATCAGTGTAAATGGTACACTTGGTTCCATATAAGTAGTGCCTCCAAATAAATCTGTGTATTTACGATTGGGCAGATGCGTCACAATACACCACAAAGTCTTCTATTCCTTCCGGTAAGGACAGTATTGGTGCACTGCAGAATTTTTGTTTCAATAGCTAGAATGCAGCTTCCTGTTTATCTGTCCAATCATACTTCGTCCCTTTGTGCGTAAGAGCTGTAAGTGGTTGAGCGATTTTTGAAAAAACCCCAATAAATCGTCGGTAGTAACCCGCCAAACCTAGGAATTGCCGTACCTCGGTAGGGGTCTTTGGTTCTTCCCAATTCTTAATTGCACTACGGCAAACTAAACGGTTCGATATGTAAGGACTTGTAATGCTATGTTCGCACTTATCGTAAATAGCTAACTCATGCAAGTGATATGTATTTAAAAGTGTTTGTTTGCACATGTTTTCTCCCCCAAAACAGTTAAAATAAGAAAAGGGGTTGTGTACGCACCTGTGAATGTGAGTCGAATGATCAAATGCTCGCGAAATCACATAGATTATCTTCTACGAATAATCTGTGTATTTACGATAACATTTCGTTATTTGAATGTCCAAATCGTGTTTGTTATCTCATACGTGTCAACACACGTATATTAGATTGTGTGAAACGTACATACGAAAGTATGCACGGATTTTATTTCGTTTGTTTAAATCATATAAACGAATACGATTAACTTAAACACACGTAAATATACACGATCGTGTTTTTGATTAAAAATATAAATTTTATCACTTACTTTTGTTCGGGATTCCGTTACGGTTCCAACGCAACTTGAACGGATCGATTTGGAATTAAAATGAAGAAGTTATGATAAAAATACCAAAATTGGTCTTTAAATTAAAAAGTAGCAGCCTTTTGGATTCGAACCCGGGACCTCCAGAACCACACACACACGCCCAACCAATCCCTCTATCTTTGATTTCGCAACAAAACATGGTTTTTAATTCTTTTAACCATCATCCTACCGGTTCCCCTTTGTTCCTTACTCGACTGATCCCAATTGGTTTCGATTGAAGCTCGATTTGACCACGATCGAACCTCGAATCATAGGGATTTCCATCCCTTGATCAAAACAAATCTTTCCATGCACATTAATTGGATATTGAAAATCATTTGCTTATAAAAACCCCAAAACGTTTTTCAAGTTGAATCTTGAAACCGGTTTGTATTGAATTCAATGTTATTTAACAAAATTGGTATAGGGTTTTTATTAAATTGATCATTACGAAGTAGAGGATGTAGTTTAATTTGATTATAACATTCGTTTGAACCAATAAACCCAAATCCGTTCTTAGTATGAACCCTAGAACTCCTTTTCATGGAATTCGTTGTTGTTACTTGAAATTGATATATGGTTTTCATTAAAAAGAGGATTACAAAGCTATCTGTTCACTTTAATTTGAGTAAAGATCTCGTCTTCGTTAAAACCCCCAAATCGTTTTGGGTTAAGAACCCTAGAAATCAATTTCATAAAATTTGATGTTTTGATATCAAATTGATATAATGTTTTCGTTTAATATGTTAATGCGAAACTAATGATGTAATTTGATTTTGTTTTTGAACTCATTTGGTTAAAAACCCCCAAATTCGTTCTAGATATAAACCCTAGTTACCAAACTTTTGAATTTCGTTGTTAAAACTCGAAATTAACTTAGGGTTATGTTTAGTCGGCCATTTTAGGATATGTAGAAGTGAATCTTTACCTTGTTTAACTTCGAATGGATTTTAATCAACTTGAAGCTTGACTTTCGACCAACCTCCTCTTGAATTCGTAACTTCACAGTGTGTCTCTTCGAATTATGATGTGTAACAGGTGCTAAAGGGGCCGACTAGAGTTTATGTTTGTTCAATTCGGCTTATCAAGTTCAAATTATGCGTGTTTGATGATCACTAATGACGGTTATAAAGATGGGTTTAATTCGATGAATTAACGTATGATAAATGTATTTTATCATTAATGAGATCATTATGGATGATTAAATTCGGTAGTAACTGATTATTGATGTAAAATTCGAATTTCAATTTGATAACTCGAATTTTGACTTTAATAGTCAAAATTGATCATTTTATATAATTTTAACATTAATTCTTATAATTTAAATGTTTGTAAACTTGTTTCGTTCAAGTTTAATCCTTCTAGTTTGATTTCGAATAATTTCGTCTCGTTTCTGTTAATTTCTGATTAATGGGGTTAATCCGAAAATGCCGGATTGTCACAGTTCTTATGTAGTTATGACTTCTACGTAATATCACAATCTATACAGGTCATAAAGTTTGATTTTTTTTTGAGACGTTGTTAAATGTTTATCAATTGTTTTGGTTTAAAGTAATTTGGTTTTATTGTAAGAGTTTAAATATAAATCTTTAAATAAAATTTCCAAAGTTGAAGTATATAAAAATGTAAACCACCCAGATGTTTTTTTTTTAAGATTAAAAGATATGTAAATTATTAAATGAGTTTAAAATTGTTTTAAAATGTGACAACTAACATTAAAATATTTATTTGTATAATATTTTGCAAATAA
The DNA here is from genome assembly GCA_009363875.1 of Mikania micrantha. NCBI lineage: Eukaryota > Viridiplantae > Streptophyta > Magnoliopsida > Asterales > Asteraceae > Mikania > Mikania micrantha. Next base: position 108,888,771 of record CM018693.1, on the reverse strand, counting down.
GTTTAAAAATATCGTTTTTATAATAAAAGTTTCATGCTTGTAAGTTTATATGTTGAAATAAAAGTTTAAAAATGTTTTTATTTAGATATAAAACATTTTGTAAATGTAAGATCATTTGTTTAAGTTATAAACAAAAATATGATTTTTATAATGTTTTTCATAGTTGGTTATTATTTGTAGCAAACTATAAATATGTATGTTATCATAAGTTGTTAAAAGATATAGTATAAAAAATATGTGAATATATATATATATATATATATATATATATATTGTTATGCAAGAAAAATGTTTATTTAATAAAATAAAATGTTAAATTAAAAGTTAACTATTTGAGTTTAATATAGTCACTTTGTATAAATTTATTTATAATAAAAATAAATCAATTAATAACTATATATATTATTTATTTTTTTAAGTAATTAAGCTACTTGAATATAATTATTTACTAATAATCTACATATGTTATGTATATTATTAATTATATTATTAAAATGATATTTATATTTTTTATTAAAAATGGTAGTATTTTTAAGAAAAATAATTTTCTGTGAATACGGAATTTAAAAATGCATTTTAGATAAAAAGTTATAACGAAAATATAAAAAAATGGTCAAAACTTTGGACATATGGCAGATCTGGTCCCTCCCATTTTGCTTGTTATGATTAGTTTAAATTTTTGGCGAAAGGAGTCCCTCAACTTTATATTAGCCCTTTTTAATTTCTATAATTTATTTAAAGTTTACAAAGGTTAATAGAATTAAAGTGTTTAAAATTTTATGGATGTGTTATTTAATAAAATGTTTTGTGATTTTATTTTATTATTATTATTATTATTATTATTATTATTATTATTATTATTATTCCTTAAAATTTTATAATTAAAATTTATTTATTTGTTTAAGTTCTCTATTTACAAATATGTTCTAAATCAATTATTTTTAAAAATATGTTGTTGTTCTTTAACTTGTGTAATTTTAAATAATTACATACATATACTTAAATTTATTTTCTCATATACATACATATACATACATATATATATATATATATATATATATGTATATAAACTCATAGATAAATATTTCAAATGACGTCATAAATTATTTACTAAATATAATTGTTTATTACAAATTACACGAGTGTTACATTTATTGTTGTTAGAAAATAAATAAAAATAATGTTTTATGTTTATGTTCGTTACAGTGATTTAAATACGAAACATTCGAAAAATATTAAAAAAAAAAACTAGTCAAGAGATACCAAAATTAGAGAGAAAACTGAAAAAAGTACGATGACACAATTTTAATAAAAAACTATATAGTATAAAAAATGTGAATGTTTTAAAAAATATAGGGTAAACTTTATAAAAAAATTATATTGATTAAAATATATTAGATGGTGACACTTGTCACCAACATAATAAATCTAGTTTTTGATAGGTACTAAATGTTTTAAATGCCTTCATATATTAAAAAAAAAGAATAATGACATGTAACACGATTTTATTCGGTTGACTTTTTATGTTAACCATTGGATGATAGTTAACAGGTTGTTGCAAATACTTTGGGGTATATTTAATTCCCAATCATATATATACACGCACGCATACATACGTGTGTGCACGGCTAGGTGAGAAAAGTAAAATAAGAAAAAATCTAGTTAAACAATGCAAAGATAGTATGAGTGTTCAAAATATCATAAACTCAAAAAAATTCGGAATCCGAATCGTATACGAAACCTCAAAAAAACTCATCCGAAATCTAATTCGGATTTTTCGGGTCGGATAATATTGTTTTAGATCAGATTTCGGATAGGCAAAAAGTAGTTTTTTCGGATTGGATATCCGAATAAACCCGGTTTATTCGGGTTGTTTGGGTTATTTGGTTGTAATAGTCACACTTTTTCCGGGTTATTCGGATTTTTCGGGTCGTTCGGGTCAGATAATATATTTTGATTTTCAGGTCGGGTCGGATTTTGACCAAATAATTTCAAATACGAATAACTCGTTATTCAACCCGATGAATAGTATAATTATTAATCTGCTATATTTGGGAAACATCCAAAAGCACGGATCTAACGGATCTTGAAAGTTCCGATTGTGTGACACCTCGCAATTTCCAGGTCAACACTAACTTTATATTAATAATAATGTGTATTATTATTTCATACGTGACACTAGAATTGTTAATATTTAGAGTGACACGTGGCATAACAGTTCAAACACACAGATAATTCGAGGAATTATCGTGAAACGCACACACGTGTCTTGAATAACGAACGTTGGTGAATTACACAAACCACAGACCAATCACACTACACTTAGGTTCTAGGGAACCTAAAATAGGAGAAATGATGTCCATATGCCTCGAAAATATGTCCGTAATCGAGGAATACACGAAGAACGGGCCAAAACATGAAAATGGGCCAAATTGGGCTAGGCCAAGGGTCCAGGCGGTACGCCTGACCCGATACTCCTCCTCTGGCGATGCGTGCGGATGAGGAAGGGGGAGCCCCTAGCCGGTGGACCCGCGCGGTATGCCTGGCTCAGGAGTTTGCAGTGAGGCGACACGCCTGGGGCTCTGACAGCTAAAAATCTCTTGGTTAAGCTCCCAAATCTCATTATTACCCTACCATAATAATTAAGTCCGAATTCAGATGCCATTAGCACTACTTAACCCTCCCCTAACCACCTGATATCACCTTTACAACACTCTAAACACTTCTAAAAATCACTTGGAAGCTCAAGGTTGAAGATTAAAGGCTTGGAGGTGAAACTTGGAGCTAAGCATCAACACCACCATCACTTGAAACAACTAGAGAGCCATTTCTAGGAACATTGGAGCTGATTAATCCTTATCTTGGTGCATTTTGGAACCATAGAAGGTAGATCTCGAGTCTATGTAGCATAAAACACACATGCAACATACACAAACCCACTTGCAAGGTTCAAAGCTTGCATGCACACACTAGATCTTCACATGCACGAATTTTTCTTAATTTGAATCTGGGTTTGATGATGTTTACATGATTATTGATGGTCTATGATAGTATTTTGATGTTTTATGACAATCCATGATGATTACTATATGCATGTTGATTGATTTGGTCACGAATGAATGAAATGCTAGCATGCATGTATGATCTAAGCATATTTACTTGATTATTGATATTAATACGATTGTTAGTTATGATATTTGAAATGATCTTCAAGGATTGACATGATTATTATTAAGTAAAAATGGGTTATTCGTATAACTTGCCATTTTTAGTAACTTTATTGTTACAAAATGTGATTAAATGAAGAGATGGTCACATGCATGTGGTTATATCTAGGGTTTATGCTTAAAAGGATGATTTGAAAACATTGTGATGATTATTGATGTGTTTAGGTTGCTAGAAATGTTCAAAGATGCGATTTGCACACTATTTCTAAAAATAATAACTTTTTGTTATGAATTTTCTGATGAATGATGAACTTGATGTTATAGTATGATTAACATGATTATATGGGTTTAACATATTGATATTAGGCATTTTGATTCACTAGAATGGTGGAAATATGTGTGTTTGTGACAAGTTTCCATAAATGGAAACTTTGTTCATAAGACTTGTTCATAATAACTTGTTTTGGTCAAAATGGGTTGCCATGATAATGTCAAGAATCCTAGGTTCATGTTAGAACGAATTATTGATGACTAGGATAATGTGCTATGTGAACTTTCTATACTTAGAAACTATTGAACGCGAAACATGCTAAACCGGCTAAGTGTAAACTATGTGCTATGTGATAACATGATTACTTAGGATAACTATGCATGATAGAGTAATCGGAAAGTGATATCTTGCATAACTTGCTCAATATGGAAACTTTCTTAAATTAGGAACTTACTATAAATAGTAAGTCTCCTCACGGATGTGAATTTGGTATCCGCACACCTCACACGACACTAGATCGCACGTTACACGATCACTTGAACTAAAACCGTCACCAACGGGTCGTTAGGTCAAACACGGTCAACATGACCCACACAACAACCTAGAGTGGTTAGGACACAAACATGGTCCCGTGAGACCCACATGTATGTAAACACAAACTTATAGTACCTATGTGATATAGGTAACTGCTAGCCGGTGAACTACACTATTCTTGTACGAATACTCTGCTAAACTCAAGTGAGTTTACAGCCCCACTTTTACTCTTTAACTGCTTTTGCTAAACTTTTGGGGTGAGAATACAATGCAATTGTTTTAGATATATGACTGGTATGTTGTAAAACTATTTTGAGTGTAACTATTATCGCAACAAGTCCTCATTACCCTTACCGTTAGTTGTGTAACAAACGAGTCGTTATTACGTAGTACTACTGGGTTTGACTAGCCCCACTCGACAAAGCGTTGACTGGAGGTCATAACGAGTGTAATATCGATATTGATGCTGGGTTCAGCGATGACCCGGGGAGGCAACAGGAAACAGTCGAGTTTCGGTAGGATGACATGACACACTCACGGATCGTAGAATCCAACAAACAACTTAACATACCCAGTATATGCCTGTTTATTATTTTCTGTCTGTCTAAACCTGTGAACTCACCAACTTTATAGTTGACACTTTTTCGCATGTATTCTCAGGTAACTGATGGAACCCAAGCTAGGATGCGCACAAGGAAGCATTAAGGAGTCTGGCTTGCATATAGACTCGTGTCCTAGGCTTAAGATTGAATTATGTCTCTTAAAACAATACTGAATTTGTAGTGTCTATTAACAATTTATCTTTCCGCTGTAATACTTCACATTTCCGCTGCTTTATTACGAAAACATGTTTATTTTACAAAACAGTATGTTTGTGTCACTCATATAGAGTCGTTCTATATAACCAAGAGCTGTGATTCTGGCCACGTCACACCCGCGCGGTATGACACCGCACGTGGGAATTTGGGGGTGTGACAGATTGCTTTTTCTAAAATTAGTAAAAATAAATAAGAGAAGAACCACAACCATCCATTCTTACCTAAAATTATATTTGTATTTTCTCTTCTCTTTAAGAACTTGAGCGAAGAAAACCCTATTTTCTTCTTCGTCTAAATGTTTTGATAGGAAGTTTTTCGAGTTCAATCACAACTCACAAGATTTTGTTTTTGCTTGTCAAGGATCTTGCATCAAACTCAAGTATTTGAGCTTAGATTCAGGTAGAACCGCCACCTTTTTTCTAAATGTCTCTCATCTTTAGATATTTCAAGTGTATGGTTTACATTTTCTTTTGGAAAAGTGACTTTCGGACTCGCATTTTGGTTGTGGTGAGGAAATTTGTAAGTAGAATCGAAAGAGGGGCATTTCCTACGCCGGTTCATAGGTTTATCCTACTAACAGGGCTTGATAATGTGGCCAGATCTGTCTTTTTTTTTTTTAACAGCTGAAAATTTTTATTAATCACCAAAAATAAACTAGCAAGTTGCTAGCAATTAATCCCCATACATTATACAACTAATATGATCAGTTCATACGAAAAAATCTCCACTCATCCCAACCCAAATTTGCTTTTTTCGCCCTAGTTTTATACCACAAGAACCCGGTTCTTTTGACATCTTCAACCAATCGATACAGTGACGGCCTTGTTCCGTTAAACACCACCTCATTTCTCAACTTCCTCAAGCACCAAGCCTTGATAATTATGGAATGGATCACCTCCTTATGTTCCTCCTTTGCCAGAGTTGTGGATGATAATTCCAACAGGCCCTTGATTTCGAAAGCAAATATAGGAGGCACCTTACACCAATCAGAAACATGCTGCCAAAGAGCCATGGCAAATTCGCACCCAATTAGAAGATGGACGGCAGACTCCTCCTCCTTATTACATAATGGACATATACTCGAACTGATGGAAATATTTCTACGAATTAGATTGTCCTGAGGTAAATATTTTGCGTAAATGATCAATCTCGAAATAAGTTCAATATAAAACAACTTCCGATCTTGATTATTTATAGATTAAAACATTATTATGAATATCATATATATTTTGAGCAAATAATACTATTTTAAATTTATTAAGGAATAATTATAAAAATTATTGTCTGAAAGAAATAATATTTTAAGGGTCATTTTAAAGATTTTAAATGAACAAAATAATAATCGAGAAGTGAGCGGGATACTGTAAGTTTAATGTAAATTTAAGTATCACTGTGTTTTATTACAAACGTATAATTAGACAATGTTTACAGAAATAATTACGAATAAATGTTTTATGGTTTGAGTTTAGAAATACTGATAGTTGTGGATATTGTATTGCTTGAGAGGGAAACAATTACGGATAGGTTTAATAAATCTTACTATTCTAATAATCAAAAATGTTCGATTGCCACATGTCACGTTATAATACTATAATGGCACTTCTCAATTTTTTATGCATTTATTTAATTCCCTCTTATTAAGCAAAAGATATTATTTCTCCTATTAAATAAATTATATTATCTATCTTATCAAATAATTATAATTTTAATAACTAATGATATTATTTATCTTTTAACAAATTTGAAAATAGTTTTTAATATATTCAAAATCAAATCATTTTATTATAAAACATATTTTAAAAATAGTTTTTTAAAAATGCTTTATAAAAAAATGAATTATAAACAAAACATTATAAAAATGATGATTAAAGTCATTTTTTGTCACGTATATATGTTTAACGGTAATTTCAAATTAGGTTTCTTAACTTTAATAATTACAAAGATGTTACCTTATCATTTTAATTTGAAATAGTTAGTTTTTGGCAGAAACTAACTAACTAAATTTTTAACTTTAGTTAGGCCAGTGATTTTAATTATTACAAATGAAGAAGGTTAAATGATATTGCTATTGTTATTAAAAACTTTACTTATTGTTATATGATTTAAAGTAATTATTAATACACAATCTAATCAATTAATATACAAATATCATTAATATATTTTTAAAATTTTCATTATTTACTATTTAACATTCAATCCGTGTGTGACACGGGGTAATAGCCTAGCATATACGCACAAACAAGAATAACAGCGTTTACGAATAAATACTTGGTGAGATGAATTCAGGTGAGTTGTATGTTGTCATTTTTCATAATATAATACTTTGATCTGATGTGTGCACCAAAAACAAATGTTAAACTAAACTTTTCAGAATATTATGCAAATAAAGAGCTTCGTTTTAGTTTGGCTAAAACATGGACTTAACTATGATTGATTTTGCCTTGGCAATAACAGATAAAGTAAGTTGTGTTTTGTCGATCTCATCGTGATGAGATTTTACCTACCCTTGGAGAAAGACATATTATATGGGGTTGATTGCTATATTTATGACCGGTCTTGACACAGAGTATAGAGTTGATATAAATGTTGATGTTGCATAATAAATTTGGTTTTTAATAAATAGTTAACACCAGGAATATTCAAGAAATATTTTTGAGAATATAAACTTAGATTATTTTTATATGCATGTCAGAGAGTAAAGCTAATGGGTCCAAGGGAAGATGTAGTAGCCATGCCACGAATACACTAACTACGGATATCAATTTGCAGATTTTTAATGTATTTTGAATTGCACTAAACTATGCATTACACACCTGGGATGCAAGTATTTTGTAACTAACATTATCGTATCTCTGCATATCTCTATATTTACCATGCGTAAATCCACTTAACTAGTTGATTTTATTTGTAAAAATACATGTAAATCAATATATATATACATAGGGTTCAAAAGAAAACTTCTCACTTTAAAGAAAATCAAGAAAACTCCTACTAACCAATCAATTTTTTTTTACAAAAATTACATGATTTTTTATTATTAGCTTAGAAATATTATAAATAAAAGAAAAATTTTAATAAAAATATGTATATCACGAAGTTACGTATATGTAACATATAAAGTTACATATATGTAAGTCATATATGTAATTTACAAGTTACATATATGTAATCAATAAGTTACATATATGTAATAACATGAATTACATATATATATTTTTTTATTTTTGATAACAAATATAATCTTATAATAAAACAAAATGTAAAACGAAATTGATTGATATCAATTGTTATTAGTTTTCTTCAAAATGTAGGAAACCACAAAATGTTGCCACGTGGATAAGAAGTCAAAGGGTAAACATGTTAAAACAAAAAATGAACAGACACATGCAAGTTTCTCTCATTTTTTTAAACGTTCATCAATTTTGCATACGTTAATATTTTCTAAAAAAAATTCCACCATAAAATCAAGCGTTTTTGTATCTTTCTAATAAGTATAATATTAATATATTAAAAAAAAATTAAAATAGCGTCTTAAACTGTGTTAAACAAATTGTAAGTTTTATGGCGTTTTTTTTTAATATTATTCAAACTAGACTTTTATGATGTTTTTTTAAGACGCGTCTGTACGTTTTATGGTATTCACGTTTTATGGTGTTTTTCGAGATATATTATGGTATTAATACTTTATGGTGTTCAAGTATTAATGAAACTAAAACAGGGGATTTTATAGTGATTTTAAAAAACTAAAAACACCATAAACACTTACAGTGTGTACATTATGTTTTTTTCAGTGTTGTAAAAATCATTAGTCGCTAGTCGGTCGGCGAGGTAGGGACTAGGGATTAATCGGGGTTAATCGAATTGGAATTTTATATGTAATTTTAAAAATTATATACATATATACAATTTTTTTATATATAATTTTTCAAATAACTAAAAATTTTAACCAATTAATTATAAATACCTTCAATTTTCTCCCTTTAAAAAACCATAAAAAATAAAAAAGCCCATGAACTATAAACCCAATATCCTTTTATTAATATTATTCCCTAGTGCCCTCCTGTTCTCAAACTTGTTGCTTGTTCTCAGCTTCTTTCCCGACTTCCAGCTAGGGCAAACACTTTCTCGTTCTCAGCTTCTTTCCAACTAGGGCAAAAACGCACCATGCCTTCTCCATCTCCAGTTGTTGCTTCTTCTTCTCGCCACTCCACAGATTCCGACAGCCATCACCATCCTGTCGCCAAATTTGAATCGGAGTTCGGCCGGAATCTCAGGTGAGTCGTTCTATTTTGGTTCATGTTGGTTAGATTGAAGTGTTCTAGCTCGAATCGCCGGAATTTGGCCGACATGTGGCCGATTAGGATCGGCTAGGGCACCAGAATTGTTGGAATCTCGTGATTTTAAGGGGAACCGATTAGTCCGATTTTCCAGACTAGAGCCGACTAACTCCGACTTTGACCGAGTTTGACCGACTACCGATTTTTTGACCAACTAGGTCAAAATTAATCAGGACAGTGCCGACTAGCGATTAATCGCGATTTTTATAACACTGGTTTTTTTAACTTAGGTTATGGTTTTTTTCGAAATATTTTATTGTGTTTATAGTGTTTACGTTTTATGGTGTTTTTTCAAGTTTTTTTATTATGTTTATGGTGTTCGAATATTTTTGAAACTAACATGGGCATTTTATAGAGTTTGTGAACACTAAAAACACCATAAACCCTTGAGTTTGTAAATGGTGTTTCCGAACTAAGCAACTTTATATATGAACACTAAAAACACCATAATAGTTTACCCTTCTGTTTATTTAGAGAAAAAACACCACAAAAATGTTCAATTTTATGAACTTTTGAAAAAACAATATAAAATGCTTAGTTTCATGAACATCCAAAAACATATAAAAAGTCACCATAAACGATTGTTATCATTTTTGTTTATTCAGTGAAAAACAACATAAAATGTTCAGTTTTATGCATCTATGAAAAAACACCATAATACATCAGGTTCATAAAACGCCATAAAAACACCCAGTTATCAAACACATGAAAAAACACCTCAATTTCATACAACGCATTTTGTTCGTTTTTTTATATAACAATATTATACTCGTTGTAAAGATAAAAAAATTCTCGATTTTATAGTGTAGTTTTTTTTTAAAAAAATAATAACGTGTAAAAAAGTTATTGTAGTTTGAAAAAAAAAATGGGGAAGTTAAAAGTCAACAATTGCTGCAATATCTATTATACCCTTCCAGCCATCTTATTTCCTTTTCAAATCCCCCATGTGAGGTGTCACGTTTAAAGCCATCCATTTTTAAAATAAGTAGCTAAGATTTCTTCTTACACTTTATAAGATTTTTTTGCCTTTGTAAAGTAACCATATACTATATATATACACATACACATACACATACACATACACATACACATACACATACACATACACACACATAGGGGATGGTTCGAATGTTAACCATTCTTTATTGCGATAACCGAATAACTATATCTTATTACTTTGGTGCCTACATTAAAGTAAATATAAAGGTGTGAGTTTTTTCTTATTTTTTTATTAATATAAATGGGCCCTACATTAATTAAAAAAAAAAGGAAATAACATACACCTTTAGATTTACTTTAGTGTAGGCCCCAAAGTAATAAGATATAGTTATTTGGTTAACGCAATAAACACAAGTTAACATTTGATCCTCTCCCTACACATACACACACACACACACATATATATATATATATAATATATATATATATATGGTAAGGAGTAAATGATAACCCATGTTAATTGAGGTAACTTATAAACCCAATTTGATTGGTTGTCTAATTTAATGAATTTGAAATGTGTGCTTCATATTAAATCTGAGAAAAATGAGTGGTTGAGATTTCTTTAAGGGTATTTTGGAGATTTGTAAGGTGTACTTGATTTGATTTTTAAAATAAAAGCTAACCCCCATTTTTTTAAACCTTCATAACTTTTATATACATTATTATTTTTTTAAAAAATTACACCATTAAATTTGTCACATTTTTATCTTTAATTCAAGTATAGTTTTGTCAAAAAATTTTAAAGTTTTCGAAATTACACTGATGTAACGAGCTGAATTTTTTCAAAGTGTTCGTAATTACACTGATATAACGAGCTGAATTTTTTCAAAGTGTTCATAATTACACTGATGTAACCAGTCGTTACATTGATGAAACGAGCTGTAACTTATTATTTATTTTACGTTACAATTATCTAACTTTCTATCTTATTTGATATAAATTTATCTAATTAACTAAATTTTATAATAAAAAATAAGTTTGTAATATATATTTAAGATGAGAAAAAAAAATTTGATGAAAAATTTTTGAAAAGAGAAAAATTAGTGTACTTATGTTTTTTACGTTAGTGTAATTATGAACGTCCGAAAAAAATTTGGCATGTCTATAATAAAATTAACGAGAAGAATATGATGAGTTTAATGGTGTAATTTTTATAAAAAAATAACATAGTATAAAAAAGTTATAATTTTATAAAAATCAAGGAGGGAACTTTAATTTAAAAATAGGAAAATAGATGGTCTTTTAAGAATGTGACACTTGTCACTCTTATATTAAATCTGGTTTTTGTAATTAAGACAAAAGACCATAATGCCCTTTTGTATTAAAAATTAATTAGTGACACATGTCACCATTAGATTTAATCTTGAAAATTTGAACCATTGGATTTGAGTTATTGAGTTTTCTCAATTAGAGAGGGTTATTATATGATTCCTTCCCTATATATATATATATATATATATATATATATATATATATATATATATATATAGGGAGGTATTCTATTAAGAACCATTTTTATGCTAGGAACTTGAGAACTACATAATACACTTGTACATTATGCTTTAAGTTTTGTACATAGAGTGGTTATTTAAAAGGGTAAAATAGTAACTTCTCATACTTTAAGGTTAAATTACTTTTATACCCCTAATAACATATGGTTTAAAATTAGTTCCTTTAGTTCTTTCATATTTAGTGGTTCTCAATAGAATAAGTCCCTATATATATATATATATAAGAGTAGGTTCAGATACAAAATAAGATTTTTGTAAAAATGGTAGGAACCAACCAAATGCTGACACGTGTATTAAGAATTAATTATAATTATAGGGTAATTTAGTCAAGTTAAGTAATAATGTAGATTTGATAATCCTTTAATTAAGGAAAGATTGTTCAGTGAATAAGATTATATTATTTCTAAAATTCATTGATTGACAGTCAATTATTAAGTTTTACCTCAAACAATCAAGCAAACGTTCATAAATAAATTATTTATGAGTATTTCGATTTAAAAAAATTGTTAACAGGATATTGTTATGTATATGCGGTGATATATGCTATCATGTGTTAATAACACATATTAACACATAGCAAACCAAACAAAAAAAATTGTTTCATGTATATAATTATGTATATGTGCTGATATATGCTAACATGTACTAATAACACGTATTAGCACATAGGAAAACATACAAAAAAGTTTATTAACAGGTATACGATTATGTGTATGTGCGCATAGCAAAATAAACAGCCACCATTTTCGTAACTGATTCTCTCCTATTTAAATGGAGAGTGGTGTTAGCGAATTAGATTAAGAAATTCCTTTTATGCCCTTATTTCCATTTTAAACAACATATTAATTACTATCATGCCATTGAATCTTTTATAACCATTGATGATAACACATTAATGGTTCAGATCGTTTCTATTTGTTTTTACAAAATTATCCATTTGTACAATAACCTTACACTCTCGCTCTCTATATATATAGATTGAATCCTATAAAAACCCGATCTTAGAAAGAAAACCCTTAAACCCTATGTGAACCATTGATTTAGAATCTAGAAAATAAATATGTAGTCTGCATTAACCTACATTAAAAATGATTTATTTGTTCAGAAGCTATTTTTTTATTCAGGTTTAATTTCAACCACACATTTATTTTTAAAGATTGAGATTTTAAATCTTTTTATAAGAATTAATAATAACTGCATTTTAAGTTAAATTAATCGGGGATAATATCATATATCTCCTTATTAAACATCAAAATTACATATATCTCCAATGTTAAACTAAAATTACAAATATCCCCATGTTTCAAAATTGCCCCTTAGGAAGGAAAAATATGTAAGATGTTTTTAGTTAATTCATTAAGGGTAAAATAGGAAATACATAATTTGTTTTTTAATGAAATAGATAAATATGTAATATATTTGGTTTAGAAAGGGGAAATATGTAATTTAGTTTTATGGTTGGGTAAATATGTAATAAACAGTTTTAGCAAGGGGATATATGTAATTAACCCAATTAATTGTATTAAAAGTATATTTAAAGGACTAATATTAAATTAACATTTATCAATCACATAAAAAAAAGTTAACACCCTCCTAGAAAAAAAATGTTTTAAAATTAACTTAATAGAATTGTAATTGTCACAACAAAGTTAATTTCTTAAAAGCTATATTTTGATAAATGTATGTGTCAACATATTATATTATAATTTAGTCAACCTGTGTATTATATATTCCAACTAATGCAATACACAATCGTTTTTAAAGACATTATTTTTTATTATTAAGTATATAACATTTCATTTATTCAACACATGTAATATATAAGATTTTAACCTAGTTATAAATAGTTATTATATCATTAGCTAATTATTGTTAAGTTTTTCTTTATTGAATATCGAATAACACTCCGGTTTTCCAACTAGTTAAAATAATAAATCCTAACTTAAATAATATGTATTAACTAATAAACAATCAAAGGATGTAAAATCATAAAAGAACACAATCTTTCTATACAATTAATTTATTAAATTTATTAAATGCATAATTATCAGTATTAAAAACATAAATAAAACTAGTAGGTCTATCTAAGAGAGTAACATACATCATCCTGAAAATTAGAGTAGAGTGAATCAAGATGCGAGAATGAAACTCAAAGGAATTGACAGGGCCCGCACAAACGGGGAGCGTAAGGTTTTATTCGATGTAAAGCAAACAACGTTACCAGGGCTTGACAAACAAGAGCAACTGGACTAGGCAGGAACAATAGTCGTTAGTCTCTAAGTAGTAGGTTAGCAGAAAACAAATAATAGGTTTTTTGTATAGGACATATTAAAAAAAAATTAAGGTGTTCCAAGAAAAAATTACCCATAAAGCATTTAGTCATGGTCTATTAACTAGTTACTGTTTACATAGCAAGAAGAATAGAAGATAACATCTATTTACACGAACAAGCAATAGAGTGTCATCATGCTTCACAACAAAAAACAACAATAACAGTAACAGTAACAAACACCTTACTAAAATAACATTTTCCGTAGTATAATAAAAACAAGAAAAAATGGGTATGAAGGAAACCAAATGGAAAAACAAAGGCGAAATTTAGGAAGACTAACCTCTACGGTTAAGAATAGTGGTATAACGAGATGCTTTTATCATCTGATACACTTGCAAGCAGACTTCCCCTAACTCCACCACCCACAGCTTCAAACTTCACCCCCCAAACCTGGTCTGTATGGTTAGTCATGGTCTGAACCGCAGCCCTCATTTTAGGGTCCCACAACTTCACGGTTCTGTCACTGGACCCTGATGCAATTGCTGCACCATCTGGGCTCACATCAACACTCAAAACCCAACTGGAATGACCTGACATTGATGAAAACAGTGTTTTTCCTTCTGCATCATACATGTGGATGCATTCATCATCTGAACCTGAAACAAGAACTCTTGGGTCTAGAGGTGAATATGCAAGAGAACGAACAGGCATTGTGTGGCCTTCAAGGTGGTGAAGGAATTTTGCCCGTTGTACATCAAACACGGAGATTGAACCATCCATCGACCCACATGCCAGCTGTCCTCCACTTGGGCTCCATGCAACAGAAAGAACAAACTTCTTGTTACTTCCTTTATCAGAGGGCTTTGAGCCTTCGGGCCGAGGAATGGATAGAGTTGATATCAATTTCCATTCAGCAGTATCCCATAGTTTGATTGATGCACTACTTCCACCAGCCACAGCAAGCATGGTACCCTATCATACACAATTAATTGAATTTAAGTTCTTAATTCTAAGCATTTGCTGCTAATATCAAACAAATAAGTAATTATAAAGATGAATCCAAAGTATTTTATCATGATTGGTAATATTATGTTTAAAGAACTCGAACAAGCATTTGGGAGCATGGTTGGAGAAATCGCTAGTTGCTAGTCGATAAGCGAGGTAGGGACTAAGGATTAATTAGAATTAATAGGATTGGAATTTTTTTATAGAATTTTTCAAAATTTTATATATATATACATACAAATACACCCATCAATATAAATATAATACTTCAAAATTCAAATATTTTTCTAATAAGCTTAACAACAACAACCACCACCACCATACCCAGTATATTCCCACTTTTCAGTAGGGTCTGGGGGGAAGAATAGATACAAACCTTACCCCTATCCCAATTGGGATAGAGAGGCTGTTCCGAAAAAGTCCCCGGCTCAAAGTTGTCGTTTGAAGTTGATCATCCCAATGATTTTAACGTTATTTTCACAAAATAATTAAAATAACGTTAAAATTAGTGCACTTTTACTTTTGCCCCTTACAGGCCCACACATATATCCATTATATGCATGCACCACAAATAGGGCGTTACTTGAAAATTCAAACATTAACATAAGCATCCTTTGGAGTCGACTGAGACCGATCGTGCGCAGCTGCTTTTTGACTGATCTATCATGATTTTGGGAGTCGGCTGAGACCAGGAAGAAGAAAAGCCACAAATTCTTTGGGCTTGGACCGAAATTTTTGGCTTAGAAATAAAATTATTAGCCTCTTGGCCGATTTTTTACCCTGTTGACCAAATTTTTAACCTTGGACCGATTAATCCAACTACCCCGAATAGCCCGACTAGCCACGACTTGGACCTACTAGCTATTTTTGAACCGACTAGGAAAAATTCAATCGGCTTAGGTCCAACTAGCGATGAATCCTGATTAATCGACCAATTAATCCCAATTTTTAAAGCACTGTTTGGGATCATAAAATTCAGGATTTTCGATCAAAAATCTTTTCAAGGGAGCATTAAATTCAGCAAGTCATTCATTTATCTACAACACATCAGAAAATAATCAAATGAAGAAGGAATTTCGTGCTTTATTATGTCACATTAGATAAAATTGTATGATCCAAAAAATTCTGTAATCTCATGTTACATTTAGACGCATTGCAACTCACAATCACATAATTGAAATATAAATTATCAAAATAAAAAAAAAAAACAAAAAGGAGGCAGAGTATTAGCAGGAGCAGCTTCTCTTTCGTCCTCAGGACAGAGGTAAGACTATAGTTTGATGCATCATAACCTTCAAACACTATTAATAGCTCTCTGATATGAGTAAGATTGCTTTAATTATTATTATTATTATTAAGCCTATGAAAGTTTTGAGATAATTAGCAAGCCAAAAAGAGTTCGAATCCAAACAATCAGTTAAGACTTATGGTATAATCATGAACAATTTCTACGAAATTTGATTAAACAGATAAACAAGATGTAAGAATTTTACCCTAGGATTGAATTGCATTTGCCAGACTTCAGAAGGAGGAGCCTCGAGAGTAGCAATAGTGTTGTTAGATTCAACATCAAACACGCGAATGAAGCTATCCATAGAAGCAGAGGCAGCGATTTTTCCAGACGGATGAGCAGCGACGGAGACGACTCCGAGGCAGTGTCCGGTGTTGGTACGGACAAGCGAGAGGTCTTCCGGATTCCATAGCTTCACCGTCTCGTCGAGGGATCCGGTGAGGAGGAGGCCGGGGCTTTTATCGGTGGCAGGGACCCACGTGCAGGCCCACACACAGTCCTGATGAGCAGTTTCCAGAGACCGGAGCCATGCGAGCTTCATTTCTTCAGATAAAACCCTAACCCTAACCCTAACACACGACGATAGAGAACGCTGATCGGGATTTTGATCGCTTTGACTAAGAATTGACTCCAAGTGTACCAAAAAAAGCTGGAAAATTTTCCTACTTGCTCAAGTTTTAAAGATCATAGGAAGGCCACTTTTTTAGAACAAAAAAAATTGGATGAATATTTCGTATACTTCATCTATCTAAAATTCTTACTAATTTCTTCTATATAAAAATGATCAAATAAGAATAATTTTTTTATTAAGAAGAGTAAAAATTAATATAAACTACTTTTATACCCGTTCGGTGACCGGACATTTTAAAGTCATAATAACAAGAGTATTTTTTAAAAAAAAATTAAGTAAAAGCATTATTTGTTAACGAAATAAAAGAAATAACATAAAAAAACAACAAATATGTCAAGGTTAAAGTAAATATTTAAATTTGCAATTTGTCAAAACAAAACTCATTTTTATTGCAAAGTTAACGTAAAAGTTTCCAAAAAAAATGAATTAATGGTTTTGAAAACATATTATACGTTAAAACTATTGTTTTTTTTTTTTAAGAATCTTAATATTTGTACAACATTTTTATAATCTAAATATTATATATTTATCAAATAAGTCACATCACACCCAATTTGGTTAGTTATATATATATTTTTTTAAATAGTTTTAATATAAAAAATACATAAAAATAGTGTTAATTAGTACAAACCCTTTTATATAAAACTTTAGCTAGTTTGCATAATTGTATGTTTAAGAAAATGTTTTCTAAGACTACCCGCAATGCTAAGATTGCATTTTACTACATGCGTCCTAGTCATCGGTGCCACATCAACATTTTATTCTTTCTTTTCAAATGCATTCTCTCTCCTCTTTTTAACTCCAACACATCCTTCCCACATGCATTCTCTCTCTTCCACATCACCATTTCATTTTCTATTTTTCTTTTAAACAAATGTTTTTTTAATTTAAAAAACTATTTAATAAATAAATATAATTAAATAATTAAAAAAATAAAAAAATAAAAAAATTTAAATAAAAATTAAAATGACATTACATAAAAAAAATTACATTTTCCTAAAAAATAAAATAAAAATACTTAAAATTATATTACACCTAAAACTTAAAAAAAACTTAAAGAAAACAAGACCGAAAATTAAGTTTTTCTAGAAAATCTACTCTTGATTGGCTTGCCTAAGATTCCAAAGATGTTCCATAAGATCGTTGCATAGTGCGATATGAGTATCTTTGCTTCGTAAGGATTTAAACCTCTGCAGATAGTTTGCAAATTCAGCCGGTGCACCTTCATTATAACTTAATGGTTCAGGCTCGTGTTCTTCAGGGGACCAATTAGTTATCGCATGACCTTCATCTTCTACAATCATATTATGTAAAATAATACATGCATGCATTATATCACCCAACACTGGTATGCTGGTAGATCTTCCAGGGCCTCGTATCATTGCCCACCTTGCTTGGAGGACACCAAATGCTCGTTCAACATCCTTTCGACAAGACTCCTGCCGTCGCTTATAGTATTGCATTTTAAGATTATTGTTTGGAGGATAAACGAAACTCTTTACCAGTGTTGACCATTCTGGGTAAATGCCATCTGCAAGATAGTATCCTTGCGTGTATTCATGGCCGTTCACTGAAAGTTACATTGTGGTGCATTCCCTTCCAAGATTTGATTGAATACCGGTGATTGATTAAGAACATTGATATCATTTTTTGAACCTGCCACTCCAAAGAATGCATGCCAAATCCAAAGGTCGTGTGATGCCACAGCCTCTAGCATGATAGTTGGATAACCATGATCACCTCTAGTATATTGCCCTTTCCAAGCCGTTGGGCAGTTTCTCCAACCCCAATGCATACAATCTATGCTTCCAAGCATTCCAACAAACCCATGTTTTTCAGAGTGCAGCTGTAGCAACCGTTGAATGTCTTCTTCGGTAGGCCTTCTAAGATATCGTGGTCCAAAAACCTCAACAATAGACCTACAGAACTTGTGTAGACATTCGATGGAAGTGCTTTCACCTATGCGTATGTACTCATCACATTGGTCAGCTGATGCACCATAAGCCAACTGACGAATTGCACTTGTACATTTTTGTCTTGGTGAAAGACCTTTTACACCAATGGCATCATATCGTTGTGTGAAATATTTAAAATGTTGACAGCTTCCTTGTTTAGAGATTTCTTCAACAATGTGATTAAAAAGACGTAGGCTCATCCTGAACCTTCGTCTAAAGAAGCTTTCATCGTACACCGGCTCTGGAGCAAAGTAATCGTTCCACAAACGAGTGTTTCCGTCCTTCCGACCTCTATTTATTTATTTTCGTTTACCCTTCTGTCTAGAAGAACTTCCTTCTTGTGAATCAACATCATCTTCAACATCAAGTGCAAATAACTGCGTCGTTATTTCTTCAACATCATCGGAAATGAGATTTTGAAAGTGTTCAGATAAAAGTATCGGGATGTTTTGTGGTACTTGTTCATCATCTGAACTCATTTTGAATTGTATAGATAAGTGTTTGAGGAAAATGAATTTATGTGTGTTGAAAATGGCTGGTCTAGATAGGTATTTATAGTGGTGGGAAAACTAGCCGTTGGAAAACTAGCCGTTGGAAACTAGCCGTTAAAACTAGCCGTTGGAAAACTAGCCGTTAAAAACTAGCCGTTAAACTAGCCGCTGGAAAACTAGCCGTTGGAATACACTTTCCTAAAAATTAATATTTCATTCCATAAAAATAAATTACATTTTCCTAAAATTAAAAATAAAAATACATAAATCACAATAGACGTAACAATAAACTAATCTAAACACTTTCCTAAAATTAATCATGACGATTGTAGCCGTATTTCTCGCGGATTTGCTCGCACATTGCCTCGTGTTCAGCTCGTAGAAATGGATTCATGTTACTGGTGTCAAGGAAGAGTATTTGCCGCTCTTGCATCTCAAATTTTTTTTATTTCATCTCGAGCTTCTTTTTCTCAATTTCATAGAATTTTTCGATTTTGTGCTCGAATTTTTCAATAGCTTCACTCTTAGCACGATTGGTTGAAGATATCTCATCAATGAGATTGAGCTTCCTTAGGTCGTATTCAGACGGTTCTATTCCTGCTTTGCCTTTTAACTTAGCTTTATCTTTGGCTTCTGCTTTGGCCTTGTCCCTCCCAATTGGACGTGTTGTAGTAACCTGCTGAAGTTGAACTTCAAAGTCTTCTTTATCAATATCTTCAAGTGATATTGTGATTTCAGGATTCTCACCAAAGTTGGCATCAGAAGCTGAGCTCGTATACGCCCCCGAGCTGCTAGTTTTTGTTCTTTTAGGGGGTTGAAAGCCATGAATATGAGTAGCAGAGTTATACTTACCATGCTCTTTCACAACATTCCATACATGTTCATATGTGAAAGCAGCAGAATTCTTGTTGGATGGATCGTTATTGTACAACTGTCTAGCCTCTTGGATGTACTGGTCGTCTGACCAACCACTTCTGTAACGAGATTTGACTTGTAAGAACAACTCATTAAACCGATTCAACTTTGATTTAAACATATGCCAATGACTTCTTGTCACACCCCGAGCCGACGGGGTAGGATCGGGTTTCCCCGACGGGCGGAAGGTTCCCGGGGCGCGATATCGTGAGTGATAATCAAGTGATCAGATTGTTTACATTGCACAGGATATAAATGAGAAATGCTAATCATAATAGAATTACAAAGTTAAATTACATCAGTATTGTTTATAATTTAACAATGTAAATCTACCATCAACATCATAAACTTCTATCTTGTATTTACACAAGATATACAAAATAATCTGTATAATGATGTCTTCAAAATATGCAGGTCCAAAATACTAAGTCTTCTATAGGAAGTCCTAGTCCATAAGAAATGACTTCTTAATTGACCTGTTCGTCACCTGAGAAGTCATGCAAAAAGATCAAGTCAACATATGGTTGGTGAGTTCATATAGTTTAGTATTTGAAAATGATTGATAATGACTTGAAAACTCCTTCGGTAAAGACCCTAACCTCATTAACACCACCTGTATCATCCAGATCGGTATGCTTATGTATAGGGCATACCCCTGAGTCGGGGCTACAACCCCGCCCAGACGCCGTCCCACCACATACTAATCCGCATAGGACATTGGTGATAATGATAGTTAAGCATTTTACCCTACCTTTAACCCAATGATTTGTCAGTCCTTTGTTCCTGTAAATACAACAATTTGGAATCTATGTTGATTCCTTATGTTCATCACAATAGTGATCAACCACAGTAATTGTAGAAACAGTTTAATAAATGCTTAATTAAACAAATAAATAAACATTTAATGAAAATCTAAGTCCAAATGATTGGGGCCTTTGGTCATACTCGAGTAGACTAGTCTGTCAATCTAGGTACTTAGTAGTTAGGGAATCTGTAAATATCCTCAAACATACGACCTACAAATCAAACGGTCTAGCTAGGACTTCTTGAAATGTAGGGTTTTTGTTTCGTCTGTTTTGGCATATGTTATCTCTGATATTTCCCAGGCTTTCCCTTGAAAATTATTTATTGATTCGTCTGATTTTGTTACAAGATGTACTTGATTCTTTGATCATAGAATACTAGATTCATTGATCAATTGTACACTTGATTCATTGTTCAACAAACACTTGATTTGTAGAACACTGAATATTGTCTTTGCAAAGATTGTTTCGTTTGATTCGTTTGAACTCCCACACTTGTTTCGTCAAAATGTTTCGTATGCTTCGTTGAACTCACCCACTTGATTTGTCAAAAATGTTCCATTTGATTCGTTGAAAACACCCATTTGATCCGTCAAAATGTTTCGTTTGATCTCTTGGACTCACACACTTGTTTTGTCAAAATGTCTAGTTTGATTCGTTTGAAATGTTTTGATTTATTGAAATGTTTAGTTTAACTTGATTATTCACTTAATTTATAAGTAAATCAGTTAGTAAACCTGCATAAAATCTTCCTAGACATGGTCTAGGATAACATTTATATATATGCAAAACATATAAATTTAAAAGCATTTAAGTAAACAATTTAAATAAACAGTTTACGCATGCTTCTCAGCCCCGCGTTTTAAAACAAAAATGTTAGAAAAGGGGCAATGAACTCACTTGTGTTGTTCTGTATTTAATTACCACAAAATGCGCGCTCGTTGTTGTAACCTAAGTATCTTCGGTACCTGAGTTGATTTTAAGAGAATTCTAATATGATAAGTATTTATGGTAGTCGTCGTAACTAGGGTTTGGTCTCGGTGTGCAACTACGTGTACTAGATCACTAATGTGTTTCTAAGATTTCATCTAACTAGACTAACCTTATTACCCATTGGTAACCCAATATTCCCGATTAATAATTACAAGTCTTGAGTAAAAACATCTTTATATTAGTTGGACATTCTTTAAAATCATTTAATTAATGTAATAAGGTTTGTATTTTGATTTCTTTTATTCAAAACGTAGTTAATTTAAATGAAAGATATTTAACGTATGATGGACTTAGTTAAAGCTCATTGGGCCGACCTCGGCCCATTTAATAGACTTTGTTCTTTAAACGATTCCTTGATAGGTCTTTGCTAAACTAAGCTTAGATAGTTTATGAAAACCATCTAAGTTAGTCGTATATCTTTATAGCTTTTTCTAAGGCTAGATGTTAATAATTAAATCAACGCCCTACACCTTAGATCATTCTTTGATCCTTTATGCTTCTTCCAATGTATTCATAAAGGTGTTGATCTCAAAAGATGTTGACATTCATGTATAGAGAATAATGTGATTTATGAAAACTTTCTTTAATGAGAGTCCACATTATAATTTCATTAGATGGTTTCATGCCCTTAGACCAAATGGCACTCATGTTTAACTCCTAGTTAATACAAAGTTGGCTTTATGTTAGGAAAACCCTAACACTTCCCATGCATACCATGCGTCCAAAATTCTTGATCGTGTTTGATAGTTCTAACCCTACCCCTAGCCGAAGGAGCCATAACCGAAACAACTTGGCCGAATAGGGGTGAAGGCCGAATATGGGTTCAGGCGACTGAGCCTGGCCATTCGGCGACTGAGCCTGGCCATTCGGCGAAAGAGTCTGGCGACTGAGACTGGCCATTCGGCGACTGAGCCTGGCCATTCGGCGACTGAGCCTGGCCATTCGGCGAAGGAGTCTGGACATTCGGCCGGTCGAAGAACACAGGTGCTGCCCTGACTTTTCAAGGTAAATAACCAGGGTTTTAACCAAGACTCGTTCCTAACATGTTCTAGAGGTGTTGTGAGTGATTTCCCTAAAGTTTTGAAGTGGTTGGGTCCGTTTTAGAGGGGACTCGATCTAGGGTTTTCAAAACCCCAAAACCGAACCAAGAACAAGATTTTACCACGATTTTTGACGGATTCAAGCCCGATCTGTTGTACTTCCGTGATCTACAAGTGATGGTGGTGATTTTGATACCAAGAACTCAAGATTTCATGGAGAAATGGATGAGAAATCTTAGAGAGAAGATGGTGATTTCTAGAGAGAGAGAGTGACGAGTTTTTGGAGGAGAAAAGTGGAGTAATGGCTGGTTGGTGGTGGTTGTTGTGGCTTTAATTGCCACATTAAATGTGGGGAAAATACCCGGTTTCGTTCGGTTTCGCGTGGTTTCGCGTAAAAACGCCGGTTTCTCGTCATTTTCATAACGAAACGACTCGGTTTTTAAATAGACTTTATAAAATTAATTTAGATTGTGATTCCTAATAAATTAACTAAATATCTTTTAATTATTTAAATTACAAAATATTTATTTAACGTTTAAATCGAATCGCGCGGTTATCGAGCGTATTTGTTCGAATCGTCACCCGATCAAACACGACGATAACTACACTTTTCAATATTGTTTTCTAATTATTGAATATCATTCAGAACGTTAAACTTTCAGATTTATTCGTACAGATCGTCACCTATACGAATAATCCGTCGGTTTAGCATTCACTTAACGATATTCGTGCTGTTTTGTTCTGTAAAGCCTCACATACATTTATACATAATAAGATCCTAACAAATAAATCACTTGATAGTTCTATGTTGCCAGATAATTATCTGACTCAAGAACCATTGTTCTGAACTTGTTTCTTGAATTTGAATCTGAACTGTGTTATGATAACATGTAATGAATATGATATGCAATTGATAACTAAAATATGTACCTGGTTTACTGTTCATGTACTGTAGAGATCACTGTTCCGGTGGCGGTTCCGGCACTGATGTTACAGTCTCCCCTTGTTAGAGAAATTTCGTCCCGAAATTTAAGAATTGTTATCGGGTACAACTTCTTCCTCAAACAGTTGGGGATACTTTAACTTCATGTGATCTTCACGTTCCCAAGTAAACTCGGGTCCGCGTCTTGAGTTCCAACGAACCTTTACAATAGGAATACGGCTTCGCCTCAGTTGTTTAACCTTGCGATCCATAATCTCCAACGGTTCTTCAATGAAATGTAACTGATCATCAATTTGAATTTCTTCAATTGGAATGACAAGTGATTCGTCAGCAAGGCATTTCTTTAAGTTCGAGACGTGAAACACGTCATGCACGCCACTGAGTTCATCTGGTAATCTCAGTCGATAAGCTACAGGACCTATACGTTCGATGATCTCGAACGGTCCCCACGTATCGTGGTGCTAATTTGCCTTTCTTTCCAAAGCGTACAACGCCTTTCCACGGGGATACCTTCAACATGACACGGTCTCCCACTTGGAATTCCAACGGCTTGCGCCGTTTGTCGGTGTAGCTCTTTTGTCTACTTCTTGTTGCTTGTATTCTTCTTTGAATCTGAGCTATCTTGTCAGTGGTTTCTTGAATGAGTTCTGGCCCCGTATTCGATTGCCTCCAACTTCAGTCCAACAGATCGGTGATCGGCATTTCCGGCCATAGAGAGCCTCGAATGGTGCACATCCGATGCTACTGTGATAACTGTTGTTGTAAGAGAATTCAATCAGTGGCAAATGGGAATCCCAATTCCCACCGAAATCTAAAACACAGGTTCTCAGCATATCCTCTAGGGTCTGGATTGTACGTTCGCTTTGACCATCCGTTTGTGGATGATAAGCTGTACTCAGATTTAACTGTGTCCCTAGAGATTTCTGCAGTGATTGCCAGAACCTTGATGTAAATCTGCTGTCTCGATCAGAAATAATAGACAATGGCACACCGTGGCGTACCACTATCTCGTTGATGTACAATCTTGCCAATTTATCCATCGTGAAAGTCTCACGCATCGGTAAGAAATGAGCAGATTTTGTTAAACGATCAATGATCACCCAAATTGTATCATGACCACTGGAAGTGCGGGGTAGCTTGGTAATGAAATCCATAGCTATTTGTTCCCACTTCCAGAGCGGAATCTCAGGCTGTTCCAGTAAACCAGACGGTCTCTGGTGTTCCGCCTTTACCTTTGCACACGTAAGACACTGACCGACATACTCGGCTATGTTTTTCTTCATCCCCGGCCACCCATAAAATCCACGCATGTCTTGGTACATTTTATCAGCGCTTGGGTGAACGGAGTATTTAGTCTTGTGTGCTTCATCAAAGATTAGTCTTCTCAACTCATCTACTGCAGGAATCCATACTCGATCCTTATAATAGATGATTCCATCAGACTTCGTATCAAATTGTTTCTCTGCTCCACAGTCAAGTTCCTTCTTTAGATTTCCTCTATCAATTGCTTCTTGTTGTGTTTGAATAATCTTGTCTCGTAAGCTTGTCTGCACAGTCATTCCCATTGCTCTGACGCGCAAGGGTTTGACCCTTTCCTTCCGGCTCAAGGCATCAGCTACAACACTTCGCCTTTCCCGGATGGTACTTGATCACACAATCGTAATCATTCAGAAGTTCAACCCAACGGCGTTGTCGCATGTTGAGTTCCTTCTGATCGAAGATGTGCTGCAGACTTTGTGATCAGTAAATATGGTACACTTAGTGCCATATAAGTAATGTCTCCAAATTTTCAATGCGAAGATTACAGCTCCCAGTTCAAGATCATGAGTAGTGTAATTCTTCTCATGAATCTTTAACTGTCTTGATGCATAGGCTATGACTTTGTCCAGTTGCATTAAAACACAACCAAGTCCCTGATGGGATCACACAATACACAAAAAGTCATCACATCCTTCTGGGAGAGATAGGATTGGAGCATCACACAATTTCTGTTTCAATGTCTGAAAAGCATCTTCTTGTTTCTGTTCCCAGACAAACGGTTCCCTCTTCTGGGTTAACTTAGTGAGAGGCAAAGCTATCTTAGAGAAGTTCGAAATGAATCTTCTATAATAACCCGCCAATCCCAGAAAAGACCGTATCTCTGTTGGCGTTCTCGGAGTATCCCAGTTCTTTATTGCTTCAATCTTGGCAGGATCTACGTGTATTCCTTCACTGTTGACTACATGACCAAGAAACTGAACTTCTTTTAACCAAAATTCACATTTTGAGAATTTGGTATAAAGTTTCTTTTCCTTCAATAGCTCCAAGATCTTCCTAAGATGTTACTCGTGCTCTGCTTTGGTCTTGGAATAAATCAGTATGTCATCAATGAAGACAATGACAAACTGATCTAAATACGGCTTGCACACTCGGTTCATGAGATCCATGAAAACCGCTGGTGCATTCGTCAATCCGAAAGGCATCACTAGGAATTCGTAATGCCCGTATCTGGTTCGGAAAGCCGTCTTCGGTATGTCTTCATCTTGAACTCTAAGTTGATGATAACCGGACCGTAGATCGATCTTCGAGAAATATTGAGCTCCTTGTAACTGATCGAACAAGTCATCAATCCTCGGCAATGGATACCGATTCTTAATAGTCAACTTGTTCAACTCTCGATAGTCGATGCACATTCGAAACGATCCGTCTTTCTTCTTCACGAATAAGACCGGAGCTCCCCAAGGTGAGTAGCTCGGTCTGATGAATCCTTTATCCAGTAATTCCTGCAACTGGTTCGACAATTCCTGCATCTCCGAAGGTGCTAGCCTGTAAGGAGATTTAGCAACAGGAGTTGCTCCAGGAACTAAGTCAATTCGGAACTCTACCGGTCGTACAGGTGGCAAACCTGGTAGGTCTTCAGGAAATACTTCTGGATACTCTTTTACTACTGGTACATCTTGTATCTTCTTCTTGTCTTTCTCCTTTTCCACCACATGAGCCAGGAAAGCTACACATTGCTTCTGTAGACACTTACGCGCCTTTATGCATGAAATGATTTTGACACTTCGTTTTGCTTGATCCCCTCTAACTTCCAACACACTATCATCTGATAATGGAACTCGAAGTAGCTTCTCAGAACAGATGACTTCCACTCGATTAGAAGAAAGCCAATCCATTCCAACAATGATATCAAAACTGCCCAACTCCATCGGTATCAAGTCGATGGCAAATATATGACCGTTAAGTGTCAATGGGCAATCCCTGTATACTGTACTAACTGTAATCTGTTTTCCGTTAGCTACTTCTATAATGTAAGGGGAATCTAACTGTTCCTCTATAGAATCTAGTTGGCATGCAAAATCGGCAGAGATAAAACTCTGATCCGCACCAGTGTCAAATAGAACAGATGCATAAAAGTCGTGTAAAAGAAACGTACCAGTGACCACATTTGGGCCTGGCGTGCAGCTGGTGCTCCAATAACAAAAGCTCTTCCACGTGGTGCTTGAACTGCTTGTTGAGCCTTCTTCGGGCAGTTCTTTGCAAAGTGGCCTTGTTCGCCACAGTTGAAGCATCCACCATTGTTCTGGTTGGCTGGTGGAGGGAGAGCTAGAGCAGCATTATTGACTGCTGGATTTGTGTCATCCGGCAGTACTGGACCCAATGGCCCTTTCTCCCACATCCCGTGCATTGCTTGCAGGGAGTCTCAGCAGTATGATGATACTGACACTTGGCACACAGAGGAAACGTGCCAGTGTAAGGTTTGCGGTTGGGGTTCTGCGGTGCTGCTGCTACTTGTTGTAGAGGTGTGGCCACCGTATAGTTCTTGATGGTCTTCTGTTTCTTCTTCTGATGATGCTGGTGATGAGGTGCTTTGAAGACTCTTCCTTGCGTTTACCGGTGTTAGCCTCTTTCTTCAGAACTCCAGAGGCAACCATCAGATCAGTGAGTTTTCCAGACAATCTCACTGCTGATTCGACAGTGGTAGGGTTGGCTGAAACAACCATTCCCTGAATGCAGGCAGGAAGTCCACCCACATATCTGTCTATCTTCTTTTCTAGAGTCGGTACCATGTCTGGCACCAAAGCAACCAACTCGTGATAACGAGTAGTGTACCCCATGTGATCAGCCCCTTCATCACATGGTTAGACAGTTCAACCTCCAGCTTCTGTAGTTCGTTCTTGGGGCAAAACTCTGTCCTCAGCAGAGTCTTGAAATCCTCCCATGGCATCGCCATAGCTTCCTCTCTTCCTCTTGCATTAACTTGGCCGTTCCACCAGGTCAAGGCTCGATTGTTGAATGTTCCAGCAGAGTAGCGAACCTTGTGATGCTCTGGACAACTGCAGAGGTCCAGAGTGGCTTCTATCTTCTCTATCCATTGGATTAATCCAACAGCTCCTTCAGACCCACTAAAGCTGGGTGGCTTACAGCCCATAAAGGACTTGTAGGAGTGATTTGAAGTACCACCAGTGTTCCCACTAGCCTCTCCTGATGAGTTGCCAGTATTGTTGATCTCGTTACGGAAACGGCTGAACATTTCCGGTAGTGCTTCTTTCATCTGACTGGTCATCTGACTGCTCAGAAAAGTCACCAATGCAATAGTGGCAGGATCCAGCATTGGGTTGTGCTCGGGCCAGATGATTGGGTTATCAGTGGAGGAGGAGGTGGAGGCGGTGCAGGAGGTGGTGGTTTGAATCAGGTGGTGATGGTGTCGAAGAGTGTGGAGCTTGGTCTTGTGTTGATGTCAACAGGGGAGGTTGTCTTCGTGGCGGCATTCTGATCATAACCAATAAAGTTATTGGTTAGTGCAATGATCGAATACAGAAGACAGTATGCAAGTAAAGTCTTAAGTCCTGTGTTCTCTACATGCAGGGTCCCTAGGTTATAGTCTAGGCCAAACCGTTTAAATACGTGACCTATATTTCTCTATAACCATGGCTCTGATACCAATCTGTCACACTCCGAGCCGACGGGGTAGGATCGGGTTTCCCCGACGGGCGGAAGGTTCCCGGGGCGCGATATCGTGAGTGATAATCAAGTGATCAGATTGTTTACATTGCACAGGATATAAATGAGAAATGCTAATCATAATAGAATTACAAAGTTAAATTACATCAGTATTGTTTATAATTTAACTTGTGTTGTTCTGTATTTAATTACCACAAAATGCGCGCTCGTTGTTGTAACCTAAGTATCTTCGGTACTGAGTTGATTTTAAGAGAATTCTAATATGATAAGTATTTATGGTAGTCGTCGTAACTAGGGTTTGGTCTCGGTGTGCAACTACGTGTACAAGATCACTAATGTGTTTCTAAGATTTCATCTAACTAGACTAACCTTATTACCCATTGGTAACCCAATATTCCCGATTAATAATTACAAGTCTTGAGTTAAAACATCTTTATATTAGTTGGACATTCTTTAAAATCATTTATTTAATGTAATAAGGTTTGTATTTTGATTTCTTTTATTCAAAACGTAGTTAATTTAAATGAAAGATATTTAACGTATGATGGACTTAGTTAAAGCTCATTGGGCCGACCTCGGCCCATTTAATAGACTTTGTTCTTTAAACGATTCCTTGATAGGTCTTCGCTAAACTAAGCTTAGATAGTTTATGAAAACCATCTAAGTTAGTCGTATATCTTTATAGCTTTTTTCTAAGACTAGATGTTAATAATTAAATCAACGCCCTACACCTTGGATCATTCTTTGATCCTTTGTGCTTCTTCCAATGTATTCATAAAGGTGTTGATCTCAAAAGATGTTGACATTCATGTATAGAGAATAATGTGATTTATGAAAACTTTCTTTAATGAGAGTCCACATTATAATTTCATTAGATGGTTTCATGCCCTTAGACCAAATGGCACTCATGTTTAACTCCTAGCTAATACAAAGTTGGCTTTATGTTAGGAAAACCCTAACACTTCCCATGCATACCATGCGTCCAAAATTCTGATCGTGTTTGATAGTTCTAACCCTACCCCTAGCCGAAGGAGCCATAACGAAACAACTTGGCCGAATAGGGGTGAAGGCCGAATATGGTTTAGGCGACTGAGCCTGGCCATTCGGCGAAAGAGTCTGGCGACTGAGCCTGGCCATTCGGCGACTGAGCCTGGCATTCGACTGAGCCAGGCCATTCGGCGACTGAGCCTGGCCATTCGGCGACTGAGCCTGGCCATTCGGCGACTGAGCCTGGCCATTCGGACTGAGCCTGGCCATTCGGCGAAGGAGTCTGGCGACTGAGCCTGGCCATTCGCGAAGGAGTCTGGACATTCGGCCGGTTGAAGAACACAGGTGCTGCCCTGACTTTTCAAGGTAAATAACCTGGGTTTTAACCAAGACTCGTTCCTAACATGTTCTAGAGGTGTTGTGAGTGATTTCCCTAAAGTTTTGAAGTGGTTGGGTCGGTTTTAGAGGGGACTCGATCTAGGGTTTTCAAAACCCAAAACCGAACCAAGAACAAGATTTTACCACGATTTTGACGGATTCAAGCCCGATCTGTTTGTACTTCGTGATCTACAAGTGATGGTGGTGATTTTGATACCAAGAACTCAAGATTTCATGGAGAAATGGATGAGAAATCTTAGAGAGAAGATGGTGATTTCTAGAGAGAGAGGTGACGAGTTTTTGGAGGAGAAAAGTGGAGTAATGGCTGGTTGGTGGTG